>CM077163.1:95620776-96084905 GCA_039583875.1 Platanthera guangdongensis
ACTCATGTATAGAAATGCTCTACAAATCAAAACTTACCAACATACTGATTCAGATTGGAGGGAAGAATGTAGAAGATACAAGAAGTCGTACATGGTTTCATTTTCTTTCTCAGGAAAAGTGCGATTTATAGTTGGATGTCAGAAACTCCAGAACAACAGTCCGTAGATCTAAGCTCAGATGAAGCAGAATACATGGCACTAGTAAGGCAACCACTGAAACAATCTGGCTTCGAAGGCTAGTCGACAGAATTCTGGTTTGTGTCGACACCAAGTTTGTTTTGTGTCGAAACAGTCGATGTCGAAGAATTCTGGAATGTGTCGACAGCTTCTCTGTGTGTCGACAACAGCTCCTGATAATATCGACAGAAGTCTGGCCCTTAGTGTCGACACTGCATTGTCGACAGATTTTCTGTGTGTCGACATAAATTCTAGATGTCGACACAATCTGGGCCTTGGTGTCGACAAAACATTGTTGACAGATTTTTTGTGTGTCGACACAAATTTTGGATGTTGATACAATCTGGCCTTTGGTGTCGACACAACCATTCCCAAGTGTCGACACTTGTACTTAGAGAATTTTTCTTTCCATTTTCTTAACCTGCACGTGATAACTCAAAACAACATCAAATACAACTTGATGCATATCATTGAGTTAGGTGAGGCTTCTCCAAATCTGGTACACATTTTCTAATGTACCCAACAATTCTCTGAGTTGAGCTCTACGATATTCGAGCTCAAGTCAACGATTTCTGGAAGTTCAACTTCAACATTATAAGTCCAGAATCATTTCTCTGAACTCCAGTCGACGAAGTTTTGTTATCAGCTCGACGAACTTAGAGTACAGAATTAGCAAGTTTTATGAGAAAGTAGTTAGCTATTCTCAGGTCGACGAACTTGGTGCTCAGGTCGACAAACATGAATTATCTGGTCAAAGAACATGATTTCTCTGGTCTACGAAATCTGTTCTTTGCTCGATGAATTCTGTGCAGATCCAGACTTGGCTTTTTCCTTCTTTTGTCCTTATTTTATTACAGTAATTATTGAATAATCAATGCTTTTATTCTCTGATTATAGCTGTTAGTGGCAACATTGATTATGGTATTCATCATGATTATTACTTGCCATTTTTAATAGGACAGTTGGGGAAATCCATTAATGTAATATTCTCTCCAGCCGGATTTTCATTCTCTAGGCAGTCAGCATTCAATGCAGTCAATTCAAATCCAAAGGTGAAATATATAGAGAAATATAAAAAGAGATTTCTTCTCTGGCAGTTGAGTACAACAACAAGAACACAAAAAGGGGAAGAAAAAGCAAGATAGAAGAACACACACAGAGAATAAAACAACATCAGAAAACATTCAAGAAGAAATCTCTCTGTCTTCATCAAAGTGTTCTTCCTCCAGCAAGCTGCCAAGAGACAACCAACTTCAATTAGTCTACGGCTTCCTGGAGATCTTTTCAAGAAGACCTACTCAACCTGCAAAGCTTCCATTCTTCCTGAACAAATCTTCATCTCAGGGGGAGCTTTGACACCATCAAGGATCCACTAATCTTCTCTGTTGCTTTGAGTAAGAGAAAATAACATCAAGTTTCATTTATTTCAACCACTGTACACAGGGTTCTGGCTCCCTTCAAAAGTTAATCACTTGGTTGAAAGACTCCTGATCAAAAGACTTGACTTGGTTTTTAGGCACTTGATCAAAATCCTGAAGGGTTTCCTGATCTACCTAAAGCAGATCTTGTGGTGACAGACAACTAAACAAAAACCTAATTTGTGACAGGGCACCTAATCAAAAACCAGAGTGGATTTCTACCAAGGTGGTAGAAGAGTGGATATATGATGAGTCCACTTTATATACCTATTTTCGGACTCATCTGGGCTTGTTTTTCGTCGCTTGCACTTCACTTTTAGTTCATTATCATATATATTTCATCTTGTCTATTTTTCCATAGGAAGTGCACATTTATGCACGTGGTTGTGTATTTTTTTATTTTTATAGTCTGTACTCCTTTTTGTGATTGCCTGGAATGTCTGCACATATCAGTGATTGGTTTTTCCTTTCGGTACAGGGGTCGTGTGCGTGTTCCGGGATGGTTGTGAAACAGGAATACTGCGCACGATCATGGGATCAAATGCGCACGACCACTGGTCGTGCGCCCCTGATCGTGCGCACTACTCTTCGTTTTCCAGAATCTGCCTGGGGTATGCGCACTATCACTGGACACAGTGCGCACGACCACTGGTCGTGCGCCACTGATCGTGTGCATTGATTCCATATTTTTCCAAAATCTTCCAGGGGCAAACACACTACCACTGGACATTGTGCGCACTATCACTGGTCGTTCGCCACTGGTCGTCTGCATTATAATTTCTGCAATCTATAAATTTGCAGGTTCCGCCCTAATTCGGGATCGCTCATTTTTCCTCCGCCATTTTCGTCTCTGAGGAGGAATTCCGCCGTCCTCCTTCAATCTCCACACTAGGGAGGTGCTCCGGGCAAGCTTTCACCGCCAAATCCAAGCCGGAGCTTCCTCTCGGCCTCCTCCTTCATCCTTGAGCTTCAAGAAGGGCTTGACCTAGCTTTCTCCATCAAGCTAGGGGAAGTTGTGCCATCCTCCACCGGATTATGACACGAAGAAGACGGGCCATTGGAAGGCGGTGACATCCCTTCTCTACCCCGGACGCAGTTGTGGACCGAGCTTGGACGCGGATTGACAACCCGACGATTCCAACCGTGAATCCTCAGCAAGGCTTCGGATTCGGTCGATTTCGCACACTTTTCTTCTCTTGTTGTTGATAGTTTAGTTGAACTCTTTGTATTTGATGAAGCTATGCTTAGTGTAATATACATTTGTATCAAATCTTGTCTATGTGATTTCTAATTTTTGTTTTTTTCTTGAGGTGCGCCATATTCCATCCACCACCATCCACCCTTGTTGCACTAGCAATTGCTAGTGGCGTTCATAGCGAAGAGGTGATCACGACCCTCATTCCGCCATTCTCATCACCACATCCGCAAGCCTACTCGCCCATCCGCCTAGTGACTCGGTGCATAGCTGCCCTACTAGTCTTCCATCCCGCCTAGCGAAGCATCGCATAGCGGCGTTGCATAGGAGTAGTTGATAGTGTTTTATTTTCTTTGTCCGCAATATCAAAGCCCCCATCGTTACCTCCGACCTAAGGACTTCAATCTCAAGTCCTTCTCAAAATTAACTCCACCTTACTGTGTTCCTTGAGAGATCGATACTTGGGAAAACTCGCCCATTTTATATTACTTGTGCGACCGGTTCACTGCCGTAATCTTAAGCATTAAGTTTTTGGCGCCGTTGCGGACCGGATTCAAGTTTTAGGGGAACCAATATAAAATTTTTGTGTCATCTGTGATGCTATTTTAATTCTTTCTGTGTGCTGATTGCTGGATAGCTTAGTTTTATTTTTGCACTCTCTGAATACACTTATTAGAATCACTATTTTCAAATATGAAATAAAAATCTAAAAGATTTTAAAATACTCTATTCACCCCCCCCCCCTCTAGAGTAAAATAGTCTAACCCCTCTGGTGGTATCCTCCTTACCACCTCTTTCAATTGATATCAAAGCGAGGTTAAGTTTTTTGGTTTCACAGATTAACATCTTAACCAAGATCCTTGTTAGATTGTTTCTCTATTCTTTAGTTTTTTTTATTTTTACAACAATGAAACAAAATAAAGATTATGCTAGCACCAGTCCTCCAGTCTGCAACTTAAATAAGTTTGCAATCTGGAAGGCAAGAATCAAGCTATACATGAACTCTATTGATGAGGACATTTTCAACTCTATTTTGACAGGCCCTCCTCAACCATCAGCATCCACTTCCACAACAACTACCAGCACTCTTACAGTTCCACCACCTGAGTGCACCGATGCACAGAAGAAGGACAAAGTTGTTGATGCTAAAGCCATGAATATATTGGCCCAAACAATGTCAGATGAAATCTTCCAAAAGGTGGCTGAATCCTCTTCTGCAAAAGAAATTTGGGATTCTCTAAACCAGATGGTGGCAGGCACTGTAGATGAAAGAAAGGATATAAGATCCCTCCTAATATCTCAATATGAGAACTTCAAGAAGGAAGAATTTGAAACAGTGGCAGAGATGTATAACAGACTTAATGTTATCATCAATGAACTGAAGACCTTGGATAAAGATATCTCATTAACTGGGATCAATGATAAGATCCTGATGTGCTTCCCCAACACTTGGGCTTCCAGGATCTGGCCAATCAAAGAAGCCAGAAGTATGAATCAGATATCCACTGAGTCTCTATTGGGAAAGCTCAAATCCTATGAGAAATTGATCAAGACTAGAGAGGCAGCTGAAATGAAGGCCTCAACCTCTTCAATGAAGGAACATAATATTGCTTTCAAAGCAACTAAAGAATCTGAAACCCTTCCAGCCAATGAAGAGCTGATGAGCTTGCTGGCCAAAAGATTCTACAAGCTGCCCAAGAAGGATTTCATAAGAAGACCATCAAAGAATGATGACAAACCTAAATATGACAGAACTCCTACCAAGGAGATTATCTGCTTTGGATGCAAAAAGCCTGGGCACATTCTTCCTGAATTCCTAGATTCTTAGAAAAGGGACAGGAGAAAGGAGAAAGAGAACAAGAAGAACACCAGTAGGAATTCAAACAAACACTCCCCCAACAAATACAAAAGAAAAGGAAAAGGTTTCATTGCTGAAACCTGGAGTGACACTAATGAAGAGACATCATCTTCCAGTTCTAGTGAAGATGAAGAAGCACGAGCAAAAGATGTCTGGCTCATGCAATTAATGATTATTGTAGCAGACCTGATGTTGAAGCTCAAGCAGAAGGTCACTCTGAAGAATCAGAAGAAGAATCTGAGACAGATGAGGATCAGGTAATCTAATCTTTTGATTTAAATTCTGTTGATTTTAAAATTGAATTCAAATCTTTATGTAATAATTTAATAAAATTTGAAAAAGAAATTAAAATGCTAAGAGATAGAAAATCTGAATTTGATAACTTGTTTGCTGAAAACAATAAGCTTAAGGATGATTTAGCTTTAGCTAATGAACAAATTACTTCTTTAAAAACAGAGTTATGTGAGGCTAAGCAACTTGAGGAATCTCTCAATGGGAGAAGCCTTAAGCTGATGGACAACACAAGTACAGTCAATGCCACACAGAATGGAAAACTGGGCTTGGGTGCATCATCAAGCTTACCCCCCATACTTAAGAAGAAAATATTAACAACCCCTATAAAATTTATTTCAGCTAAGGGTAAAGAGGTAATAAACCACAAACAACCCATAGAATAATTACCTAACTCTAAAAATCAAAAGAATAGAAACCAGAAAACTCTATGTAAAAACAAAGTTCAAAAGATTTCGTCGAACTTTGGTCGACGAAATGTGGCTAGTTCGTCAAAATCCAATCGACGAACTATGAACGCAAATATTAGCTATAATATTTCATCTTACTGCGAACGACAAACTGTGTATGGTTCGTCGAGCAGAGATCGATGAACTGGGGGCACAGAAAATGAATATGTTCATTCTCTAAGCAGAGATCAACGATCTCATCCCACTTTGTCGAACTCTGGTCGATGAACTTACAACTTTTCGTCGAACCCAGTCAGACATAACAAAAATCATAATTTTGACAGAAACTTTAATGCTCCTATAAAACCTTTTAATCCACTTGCTGATTGGGAAATTCCACCTATGAGAAACCATCCCTTAGGTTATAAATCCCAACCTGAATTTTCAGTTATATCTAGTTTTCCTTATCAGAAAAATAAAGGACCCAAGGTAATTTGGGTCAAGAACAACTAATTATTTTCTTTACAGTTAAAGAGTTGTCCAACTGTTTATCAACAATAGTATCTGCACAGTGGATGCTCCAAGTATATGACTTGCACCAAGGACAACTTAAACAACTACAAGTCCAAGCTAGGACCAAAGGTGATCTTTGGTGATTCAAATTGTGGTCAGTCTAAAGGCTTTGGAGAAGTAAAGATTGGAGCGGTCATTTTCAAGAAGGTGACATATGTAAGTGGACTCAAGCATAACCTCATCTCCATAAGTCAATTATGTGATGAAGGTTATCAGGTATATTTTAACTCAAGTTCTTGTATTATTTCTAATAAAGAAAACCAAACAGTTTTAATTGGAAATAGATAAGATAACACATATGTAGTTGATTTTCATTCTGCAACTTTAGATAAATGTTTACTTAATATTGTCTATAATCAAAATGATCTATGACATAAAAGACATGGACATGTTAATATGAAAAACATTGCTAGGCTATCGAAAAACAACCTTATGAGAGGATTGCCTTTTGGTCCCTACAAGAAGGAAGCCCTCTGCAGGGCTTGTCAACTAGGCAACTAAACTAAATCTTGTTTTAAATCAGTTAATAAGAGTGATTCACCTAGGATCTTGTATTGGCTACATGAAAGAAATAGTGCCTAACCACCTAGAGGGGGGGGGGGGTGGTGAATAGGTGTACTTTTTCTTTTTGACTTTAAACGCAGAAATATTGTACAGTAAATGCAATTCTACAATTATCACAACACAACAACCATACAATCAAACATACACAGAGTGCAAACAGGATTTATTGTGGTTCCCCAAGGTCTGGGTACATCCACTTTTCCCCTTCGCCTATCTAGTAGTGTACTAGATTCGGCCTAACTTCTTCACTTCTTCTCAGATCCTCAGATCTTACAACTCAGAATCACAAACAGGTTCCTACAACTCAGAGTGCCCCCACTCCTACAACTCAGGCACAAAGCCTTACTACTCAGTCTTCAACAAGACCTACACTCAGAGAGCAAAGTCTTCTACAACTCAGGCACAAGGCCCTACCTCAGTCTTCAACAAGACCTACACTCAGAGCACACAGTCTCCTACACTCAGCCTTTATAAAATAGGTTTACAACTCAGATCCCTTAGGATCCTACAGAAAATAAAGTTTATAAGGTAAATAACCACAACTCTGAAAGAGAGAGATGAGTTGACTGACTTCTTGATGAGTTCTTGGATGTACTTAGCAGAGATCAACCTCCATTGGCTTTCTTCAAAGCTTCTTGAATTAGAACACAGTAGGGTTGAATCTCCTGAAGATGATCTTCAATCAACTTCTATCTTGTGAATCAGATCTCAATCTGAATCTTACTTAACAGCTTGGTTCAACAGCTATTCTTCTTAGAAGGAGCTCTCTCTATCCAACTTCTTAGATCTTCTCTTGAAGGTCTTCTTCTTTTTTTTGTTGTTTTTCAATTGATTACTTCATCATCTGTCGAAGGAGAAAGGTCTTTAAATAGTCTTCCTCCAAGGTAACCAGCTGATCCGGTTTCTAACAACCTTCTGACAGCTCTGACAGTTGCAGTTGACCGGTTGAAATGGCAGCTGTCAAGTCATCCAGTAACTTCTTGAAATCTCTGCCACTGTCTGAAAGTGTCGAGACAGATAGTCTTTATGTGTCGACACAAATAGACAAAGTGTCGACACAAGTGGACTAAGTGTCTACACTAGCCTTGATGGTGTCGACACAACTCCTTGTATTGTTGTAACAGCTTCTCGATACTGCTTCTTCAGAATGTGTCGACACTGATTCTGTGTGTCGAAACAAGCCTTCTGTAGAATGTGTCGGCACTGATTGAGTGTGTCGACACAAGTACTTCTTCTTCAATACTTACTTGATTTCTGCTGTGTGTCGACACAACTCCTTTGTGTCGACACAACTTCTTTTGTTAAAACTTGTTAAGTGTCGACACATCTTCTTTATGTCGATACATGCCTTCATGTGTTGAAACTTTGCTGAGTGTCGACACATCTCCTTTGTGTCGACACATGCCTTCATGTGTTGAAACTTTGCTGAGTGTCGACACATCTCCTTTGTGTCGACTCATGTACTTTAACTTTGTTGAAGTTTGCTGAGTGTCGACACAGCCTCCTGGTGTCGACACTTTTGATGTCGACAAAGTTTCTCTGGGTCGACACTACCTCTAAGTGTCGACACAGATAATGTTAACAATTCTTCACAGTGTGTCGACACAGCATGTATGTGTCGACAATTTTCTTCTAGTGTCGACTCTGCCTTCCTGGTGTCAACACAATTACTCCAAGTGTCGACACAGCTTCTCTAGGTGTCGACACAAGCCTTCTTAAGTGTCGACACTTTTCTTCTAGGTGTCGATACATGGACCTAGAAACTTTTCCTGCAATCTTGCAATTACTTAACCTGCACAAATAAACTCAAAGCACATCAAATACACCTTGATGTATATCATTGAGTAGGGTGAGGCTTCTTCAAATCAGGTACATATATTCCAATGTACCCAACAATCTCCCCCTATTTGGAGAAGTCATAACCCTTAGTCAATGATATACACCATACATAACAAATACTCAATATGATGTATAACAATATTAAATGACAGGGTAAATACTAAACATGTATAAACAAAACATGTATAAGCAATTATCTCATAATAATAATGTAATATATTGAATCATGAAACATTGTTTTTACAACTTCCAACATTTTCATTAATCAAAAGTTTACATAGAGTTTAATGCAAATGATTACAAATTGTAAACTTAAGAAAATTCTATCCTATGGCTGCTCTGGCTCCTTGATAACAATCTCTTTTCCAGATTGAATCTTTGCTTGAACTGGAGCATCATTGTCATCAGCAGGCTTCTTCCCTTTAAGATCTTTCTTTTTCTGTTCTTCAGCTCTTATCTTTTGTCTCTCAAAATAGTGATAAGGCTTAGGGAAATACTTGCTAGGCTCCTGTGCATTAGGAGGTAGCTTCCCTAATTTAGCCTTCCTTCTGTATTGAACAATGGCCTCTTGCCTAGCTTCATGCTTTTTTCCATTCCTGGTCAGAATACCATTTGCCCCTCTCTAGGAAATTATCCTTTGCAGCCTTCCAAGCAGTTAATATGATATTCCTAGAGGTTGGGCTCCATTGCTCAAATTCTGGCCTTAATTCAGCTTGTTCTCTGAACCTCTTCTTAGATAATTGAGCTTCTTGCTCCTTTAATAAAGCCTCTTGCTCTTTTAATATTGCCTCTGGCACAGGCTGTACTACTTTCTCAAGAATAACATTCTGATTACCCTCAGGAGGACTATACATAGACTGTACCTCCTGATGTATCATGTCAAAATCTGTAGGAGGATATATCACTTGAGCCACTTCAGCTTGTTCTCCTCCAAAATATGCAGGATTAATTCCAGACTCTGCCACATTATCATCATCACACATGGGTGGATATCCAAGGGTAGCTCTGATGGAGTTTGAAATCCATTTTGCATGATCAGAGCCTGCTTTGACTAACACCCTCTCAACCTTTATGACTTCTCTTTCTATATGATCTATAAGATCATACTTTTGGAATCTGATTTGAGCATTTAAATAGTTAACTCCATCTTTATAAAAAGGTTTTAACCTTTGGAGCTTTTCAGTGATAGCCTTTTGAGAATCTTCAATGGCAGTTTTAACAGCAGTGAGGCTCTCTTGTAGTTGCTCATCAAAGGCTTCTTTGGCAGTACCAGTTACAGAAGTCTGGGCAGTAGCTATATTTTTCATTTCAGTGACAATGGCATTATGAGAAGCAGTCAAATTATCATTCATTCTAAGCTGATTTTCCAGGACATATCCTTGTTTTACTGCCAAGTCATCAATCAATTTCTTTAGGGTCTCTTGATGAGTAGCCAGATAGACCACTGTATTCCCTCCTTTATGGAAACATTCAGTCATTTCCTTCTTGTTTTGATTCACTTCAAATCTGATAGATTTTATGTCTTGAGCTAGATCAAATTGAAGGGATTTATGTCTTTCATCCATATACTTTTCTAGAGCTTTCCTTTGCTCATCCATCTTGATTTGCAAAGCCACCAACAAAGAACTATAATCAGTAGTTGGGGCAGGCTGTGGAGCAATTGTCTGCAGTGCTTTCTTGTAGTTCTGGCTTCTTCTCTTGAAAACCTGGAACTTTCTTTTCTTGGCTCTAGCAGCCTCTTCATCCTCTGATGCAGAAATACTGGCAATGTCTACTCTGTCCTTAGGACTAGGAGGTAACTCCTTCTCAGTCCTTGGTAGTTCCTCAGCATGCCTTTGCTCCTCAGTCTCTTGTCTAGCAGTCTCCTCTACATGCTCCCCCTCAAGATTGAGCTTCTCCCCCTCAACAGCTGCTTTTTCTCCCTCAAAATCAGTCTGTAAAAGATCAGGGAACAGCTCTTCTAGTGTATACTCCTGTTGAGGATGGACTGGTGAATCTCTGTGCTCAGGAGCATCTAATACCTTTTTATCAGCAACTGATGTGTCCTCCATGACCACATCCAGGGGTTGACTATGTATATGTGTTTGCTGATTAACATCAAGTAATGATTCAGTCAAAACTTCATCCTCAATAGTGAAATCTAATTGATTAACTTTAGTGATTACCTCTAGAATGGTTTGGGTAGCCCTTTCACTCTCTAATTGAGTTGGCTCATCCACATGTTGAGGCTCCCCCTGGAGTGGATCCAGGTGAATAGGGCTAGCTGATGGTAGCTCCCCCTGCCTCTGAGCATCTTCTTGTCTTGCTGGTGACTGTCCAACATTTCTTCCCTCTTCATCATCAAAACTAAAAATCACTTGCTCCTCTGAGCTACTTGATGATTCTTGAGCCATAATGTATGTCTTCTTCTTCTTCTTCTGAGGTGTTTCCTTTTCTGGAGTTGGCAGTTCCTTTGTCAGCACTCTATCCCATCTTGAAATAATTTTTACATCCATTCTCCTCATATGATTTATCTTAGAACTAGCAACTTGGTTTATCACTTCAGGGATACTTCCAGCTAAGTATAAGCTCAGAATTCTACCCAAATTGGGTTTCTTCACACTCTCTTTTATCTTATCAAACATTATTGCTGACCAATCAGTATTAAGTTTGAAAATTATCCTTGTCATCAAACTGAACATGTGAGCTGAAATTCTATCATGCCCACCAGGCTTGCTCAGTATTACCTTGCCAAATATCTCAGATAAAAACTTGCCCTGTATGTTCACGCCTTTTCTATTGAAAACTGATCCAATTTTTAGGCTTGAATCTAAACCACACCATTCCAGTGCCTCCCTTGTCTTTGATGCAGGTACATCTTCCTCTTCTTTAGTTCTAGGGAGATGTAGAATCTTTCTTAGACTTTTCAGGGTAATCTTGACTTTTGCCCCATGAACTTTGGACTTAATCTTGAGTCCAGATTCATCAAGAGTAGCTGCACTCAAGAATTCAAGGATCTCCTTCTTTCATATCTTGATTGGTTCATAAACAAGATACTCTAAGCCAGTCTCTGCAATTAGGATTACCACACCTTGGATTTCTGGATCTGTGTCATCAAAGGCGTGTCGCACAAGCTCATATCCTTCATTAATGTCCTCTTCTAGCTTGGACGCCATTAGGGTTTGAAGAAATTTTGAATTTAGAGAAGAGAGATGTCGACACACAAGTTTGGTCTCGAAACGATGGTGAGCGTGTCGACAAACAATTGCGAAGACCTATTTATACCTTTCTAAAATTGAAGGTGAAAAGGCGCGTCAAAATACTTGAAATGTGTCGACACTGTGGAAAAGTGTCGACAGTTACTTCTAATGTCTCGTCAACTATGTGTCGACACAAGTATAGTCGACAAAATATATGTGTCGACACTTATATATCTCAGCTCAACACTTAGTCGAGACTCTACTAGACTAATTCTGTGTAAATCCTAAGTGTCGACACCACCCTGGATGTGTCGACACCTACAATGCATGTGTCGACACTAACTGTCACAACCCGCATTTCCTCAACGAGTACATCATATCAGAGTAAGAGGAACTACGTGTTATGATGCCACGTCGTGCAGGGGATAACTGCACACGCTCGGGCAAATGCTCGATGCTTCTTTTAGTAGTTGAAAACCATCAGTTGTATGCAAGAAAACTGTTTAAGTTAATGGCCTTATCCCTCGGCGTTATGAATCAAAACGTGGTTATACGCGGCGGAAAATACTTTAGTTTACTTATGACGATCTTATGCATCCTAGATTTATAATCATATAAGAAATCATGTTTTTGTACGTTGTTTGGAAAATACGTCTTAGTTTATCAAAACATATATGCATGACCTAGGATAATAGGTTTATTTTATCTTGAAAATATCTAATGCAACCTATCATAAATCCTTCCCAAGAGCAAAGAGATATCATCTCATCCAAATGTAGCAGTTTAGCATTCATATATCACAAGTAAAGAAAACCACCAATGGGCGCCAACAAGCTGACACGAACCCATTGGGGTGCAAGTATGTCTGTACAACAGAGGAAAGAACTACCTCGCTAAGTAAGCTCGGCTAGCTCCAAAGAAACTCGACCCAAGTACTAGCCGCTCAACCGGCTACAACCTGCACCTGATCCATTCAAGAAAGAACACCTCAGCAATCATCAAAGCTACACAATAGAGTATGAAGTCCAAAAAATATAACGAAGGGGCTTACTGACCCCGTAGCAATGTTTCATGTAAGTAAAATGAGTGAAAAGAACCGTTGGAAAACAAGTGTTAAACACTGTCAATCCAAAGTGTAAAACGCACCAAGTGCGTGCAATTCTCATCAAGTCCTGCTCAACCAGCAGGAGGAAAAAGGCAATACACATGCCCATTCCATCATCTTTAGAACAAGAAACAACTATACGAGTGAAACATAAGCAGCGGTTAAATGCGATTCTGCAAGGGTCTTTTGGTGGCGGCCCTAAAGTGGAACGCACCAATAGAAGCCAGCCCAAATCGGGTCCAAAACGGTGCTCTACACCACAAATCAAAACCTGGTGGCCACCAAGGCTGAAACCACACCACCCCTTACCGAATCCTTACACCAACGCTCCTGCCATGGTTCATAAGTCGCCTCGCAAAACTCACCATAAGCGAACCCAAGCTCAACACCATAAGCAAAACTCACCATAACTCAAGCTAAACACGTTTCATTTCATCGTCCTCACTCATGACTACACATTACCCATGTTATGTCAAACTTATTAGCGTTTGGATTTCTACATATTCCACAAAGGACAATGCTAACCAAACCAACAAGCGTATTCTAACATGATTATGACATGAACAAGAAAGAATCACATGAACAAGAAAGACTACATGAAGCAAATGAGCATAAGAATTACTTGAGCATAGGGCACAATTCGATAATTAGGCGGTAAGCATGTAAGCCTTGAAAGAATAAGAGGATTCATGTTTATAAGTACTAAATAAAAACAAGAACAAGAAAGCAAGATTGGCAAGGGTGAAGAACACCGCTTGCCTGAACCAACATGACACCGCGACGGCTGCTCCTCTCTTTCCTTCCCTTGGCTTAGCTTTTCTCCCTTGATATCCTTTTTAAATGAGGAAGAAGATGAAGAAGGTGAAATGAGGAGGAGAAATCTTTGTTTCGGTCTTATTTCCTCCAGAACAGAGCTAGACCGTTAGATCCAGAATCAGAGAAATGAACGACACAAAAAAACTGGAAAAAGTCAATTTTCGGCCCTGTCACGCCCTGTGACACGCCCGTGTCACAGGGCGTGTACCTTAAGGGGCACAGACGCCAACAATTTCTAGCTTATCCACAAGGTACACGGCCGGGTACACGCCCGTGACGGGTCGGTCACGTCCGTAACCTAGGGCGTGTAACTCGTGTCTCGACATCTCGTCGACCAAAAGTGTCGACACTTCGACAAAGCTTGACACGCCCGTATCACAGGCCGTGTCCCCTCTCTCGACACCCGACACCCGACACTCGACACTCGACACTCGACACTCGACACTCGACACAGCGGGACACGGCCCGTGACACGCCCATGTCACGGGGCGTGTACCCCATTCGTCGAGCTCAACTCGACGCTAGAAAATTCGTCGAGTCAAGGAGGTCACGCCCCAGGTCACGCCCTGGGTCACGCCCGACACGCCCATGTCGGGGGGCGTGTCACGCACAAAAACGATCATTTTTCCCTGTTGCGAAAAGTGTTTCTGTGTCGTCGTAGACCATTTTTTCCTTAAGGACTTTTTACCCCTTTTTGTTTTCTGTACACATCTTCCATACCATAACCCCGTTTTGAGCTACCTTACCCGGGCTCGAAAAAGTGCAGGCATTCCCTAAGAGGCCTCACCGAGTCCCCACAAGTGGACTCCGGCTTGCTGGGTAATCGTGCAACTCGGCTACCAAAACATCCACTCGAAAGCCCGCGGGAAAATCATGCTCGAACAACGGTCAAAGCCAACGTAACGCCCATCAAGCATATGCACTCATGTTTATAAGTACTAAATAAAAACAAGAGGAACAAGACTAATCATATTGAACAAGCTAGTAAAATTGAAAGTGGAAAGCTAACTAAACTTGCACAATCAAAGAACAAGAAAACAAGATTGGCAAGTGTGAAGAACATCGCTTGCCTGAACCAAGATGACACCGCGACGACTGCTCCTCTCTTTCCTTCCCTTGTCTTAGCTTTTCTCCCTTGATGTCCTTTTGAACTGAGGAAGAAGATGAAGAAGAAGGTGAAATGAGGAGGAGAAATCTCTGTTTCGGCCTTATTTCCTCCAGAATAGAGCTGGACCGTTAGATCCAGAATCCGAGAAATGAACGGCACAAAAAAACTGGAAAAAGTCGATGTGCAGCAATGTACAGCCCCACGAATCATGCAACTCGGCTACCAAAACAGCCACTCGAAAGCCCGCGGTAAAACCATGCTCGAACAACGGTCAAAGCCAACGTAACGCCCATCAAGCATATGCACTCATTCAACGAAAAATACGGGGCGTTACACTAATTCTCTGAAGTGTCGACACAGACTTCCTAGATGTGTCGACACCATTTCCCTGAAATGTCGACACCACTTCTATGTGTCGACACAGACAACTCTGTGTGTTGACACTATTTTACTTAGCCAATTTTTGTAAACTATTCTAAGTTTATCATTCCTAATTCAATTTTAAACTTATTGAATTTGGTTTCATCTAAGGGCTTAGTAAAAAAATCAGCAAACTGATTATCTGTCTTAACATACTCGAGGGAAATGTCTTCTTTTTCCACATGTTCTCTTAGAAAATGGCATTTAATTTCTATGTACTTAGTCCTACTATGGGAGACAGGATTATTTGTAATAGAAATGACACTAGTAGAATCACAAAATAAATGTGTCCTACTTACTTGAATACCATAATCTTGTAGATGATGTTGAATCCATAGAAGTTGAGCACAACAATTTCCTACAGCCACATACTCTGACTCTGCTATGGAGATAGCCACACTAGTTTGCTTCTTGCTACTCCATGACACCAGCCTTCCACCTAGAAATTGACAGGTTCCTGTAGTACTCTTCCTATCTTCCTTGCAGCCTGCAAAATCTGCATCTGAATAACCTGTCAGTTCAAAATCTCCATTCCTAGAGTACCAAAGGCTTAGTTAAGATGTGCCCTTAAGATATCTCAAAATTCTTTTAACTGCTATCAAATGAGATTCTTTAGGGCAAGCCTGGTACCTAGTACAGACACATGTAGCACACATGATATCTGGTCTACTTGCAGTTAAATACAGTAGAGAGCCAACTATCCCTCTATACAAAGTTTCATCTACAGGTTTCCCTGCATCATATTTGCTTAGAGACATGCTTGACCCCATAGGAGTTCTCATGGTAGTGGAAGATTCCATACCATACTTCCTTATCAACTCTACGGTTAACTTAGACTGACATATGGACAATCCATCTTCAGTCTGTCTAACTTGGAGACCCAAGAAAAACTTAAGTTGCCCCATACTGCTCATTTCAAATTGTCCTTGCATGAGTTTTGCATACTTTTTGCAAAGACTACTTTCTGTAGACCCAAATATTATGCCATCTACATATATTTGGACTAAGATAATCTTGCCTCTGGATTCTCTAAGGAATAGAGTCTTGTCTATTTTCCCCCTTGAGAATTTATTCTCAATGAGAAAACTAGACAGGGTTTCATACCAAGCCCTTGGGGATTGTTTTAACACATACAAAGCCTTCCTAAGTCTATAAACATAATTAGGTTTAAGAGAATCAATAAAAACTGATGGCTGCTCTACATAGACTTCTTCCTTCAGATTTCCATTAAGAAAAGCTGACTTAACATCCATTTGATATACCTTAAATCCTTGATATGTTGCATAGGTAAGAAACATCCTTATTGCATCCAGTCTTGCTACTGGAGCAAAAGTTTGATCAAAATCAATACCTTCTTCCTGCCTATATCCTTTTGCCACCAGCCTAGCTTTATTCTTTATGATTATTCCATTTTCATCCAACTTGTTCTTAAAGATCCACTTAGTTCCAATAATGTTGTGGTCCTTGGGTTTAGGAACTAGCTCCCAGACCTTGCATCTTTTGAATTGATTCAGCTCCTCTTACATGGACTCAATCTAATGAGGGTCTAGGATTGCTTCTTCAAACTTCTTTGGCTCTACATGGGATAGAAAACTGGAGTAAAGAACTGTATTTAGATTCCTGCTCCTTGTTTGCACCCCTTGTCTGAGATATCCAATTATTTGATTGGCTCGAAGATCCTTTAAGTGCCTATTTGCTAGAGGCAGCCCGTCTTCAGGTTGCATACCTTCAGTCTCTTCATTTAGCTGCACCTCTTGGTCTTCTTCAGCATCAGGAGTATCTTGTACTCCCCCGGGACAACAGCCACCATCTTCCACTTGTTGATTTGTAGAAGACCCTTTTGTTAAGGTAAGCTTGTCCATTCTTTTAGTTACACCTATGGAGCTGCAAACACTTCTTGGCATTTCAATGTTAATGAGTCTAGCTTCATCAAAAACTACATGAACAGACTCTTCTACAACTTGAGTAATCAAGTTGTAGACCCTATAGGCCTTACTATTATTATTGTACCCAAAAAAGATCCCCTCTTGGGATTTGACAGCAAACTTGGATAGATAAGACTTACCATTGTTAAGGATATAACACTTGCAACCAAAGATTCTGAAATAGGATAAATTTGGTTTTCTTCCCTTCACAATCTCATAGGGGGTCTTCTTGTGGCTCTTGGTGATAGTAGCCCGATTGATCACATGACAAGCAGTGTTTACTGCCTCAGCCCAGAAATATTCTGGGAGAGATGTGTCACTCAATAGGGCTCTACCAGCCTCTATCAAGGTTCTATTTTTCCTTTCAGCAATACCATTTTGCTGAGGTGTTCTTGGTGAGGAAAATTCCTGAAAATTCCAAATTCTTCACACAGTTTTTTCATACTTTCAGACTGAAATTCAGTACCATGGTCACTTCTGATTTTGACCACTGTACTGTCCAATTCATTCTGAATTTGTTTAACAAAACTATATAAGATACTTGGGGTTTCAGAATTTTGTCTAAGGAAGAACACCCAGGAAAACCTTGAATAGTTATCCAAAACCAAAAATGTGTAGACCTTCCTACCTAGGCTGTGAACTGGCATAGGACCAAAAAGATCCATATCCAAGAGGTATAGACACCTCACAACATCTTTGTTCTCAAGGCTATGAAAGGTGGATTTGGTCTGCTCGCCTTTTTGACAAGCTGAGCATATCCCACCCTTTATACACTTAACCTGAGGACGATTCCTCAGTAACTCTTTGCTAAAGGGTTGGCCAATTGTCTTATAGTTAAGATGAGCCAGCCTCTTGTGCCATTTAACACAATGTGAGACTTTCTCATCAGCTACAAGACAAATAGGAGAAACATTGTTCTCACATGCAAAGTCAAGACAATAGACATTTCTCTTCCTATATCCTGTCAGAATGATCTTTTGATCACTTGACCTTTTGATATGACAACCATCCTTGACAAATGAGATGTCATATCCTAAATCACTCAGTTGACTTATGCTAATGAGGTTATGTTTCAAACCCTTTACATAAGCTACTTGAGTAATTGTAATTTGGTTACTAGAAATGTTACCAAAGCCTTTGATGATTTCTTTTTCTGAACCACCAAAGGTAACTTTAGGGCCATCCTTGATTGATGTATAATCCTTCAGCAACCCCCTAGTTCCAGTCATGTGCCTGGAACATTCACTGTCCAAGTACCATATATGGGCATGGCCACTTGGACTCACCTACAAAACAGATTACTTAACCTTAGAACCCAAATAATTCTTGGGTCCTTGGTGTAGGTTAGTTTGACTTTTAACAGAACTACCTGTAGCTCTTCTAGCAGGTAGTTTTCTACTCTCCTTGACACTTGAATTGTGCCAACAATCTATGGCAAAGTGGCCTATCTTGCCACAACACCAGCACTCAAACCTATTGTACCTCTGTTTAGGTACAACCCTGGCTAGATTTTCTACTGCAGTCTCCTTGTTTAGTGCTGTGGCTTTTCCCTTAGATTTGGACTTTACTGTCCATGAAGGTTTTGTAAACCCCAATCCAGTTTTACCCTTATGAGATACAAACTCATCTATCAAAGGTAAAACAGATTTTGGTTTAGAAAAACTTGCTACAATTTCTCTGTCCTTCAGAAGTCTAACCTCCAGATTTCTAATTTGATCATTCTTAAATGTAATAGTACCCATCTGAATAACAGTAATGTTCTTCAGCCTGGCTATTTCATTCAGTTTCTGATCAAATAACTTGTCTGAATAAGCAGCTGCCAATTTAAGACTAGCAATCTCCTTTACTTGAGTTTTGGCCAAGGATTTGCTTCTCTTCAAGGCCTGCAACAAGTCCCTATATTCATCAATTAATTGATGAATATCTCCTTCAGATTCAGACCCACCCACATCACTGGATGCAGATGTTTCTGATTCTGACTCAGTACTAGAAATTGAACTAGAAGAACAACTTTGTACCTTACTTGGTCCAGGTTGATCCTGGATTTTGTCTCCTTAAGATAAGGCCATCAGTCCCTTGTACTGAATGTCCTCATGCTCATAAATTGAGTTCATTAGCTGCATGAACTCATCATCTTCTTCTTCAGCAAATAAACCAATATAGGCTTCAGCTTCTGAATCTGTTTCTGAAGATGACTGATCAGTCAAACTTTTGTCTTTCTTGGCAATAAAGGACTTTTCCTTTTTGCCCTTAAACTGTGTCTTCTTTCTGTCAGTTGAATCCTTCCTCTTTTCAGGACAGTCAGCCACTACATGTCCTTGTCTATTGCAGCAATAGCACACAATCTTTGAAGATGTAGCTTTGCTTGGCTTGGATCTGCTTCTATCATTCCTTAATGACTTTCTTTTCTAATAATAGTCATCTTTTGGCTTAGAAGTGGAAGGCTTAGACCTCCACTGCTTCTTCTTCAGAAACTTTTGAAAATGCCTAGTGAAAGCTGCAAAATCTTCATCACTTTTGCTGCTATCTGAATTCTTGCTTTTAGAATTATCTGTCACAGCCTCAGCAACTATTTGAGGTGGAGATGGAGACTTGCTTCTATACTTTCTAGTGGCTTCAGTCTTGAAGGCCACAGATCTTTCCTTGTGCTCCACTCTAGTATTCTTCTCTTCCTCCTTTCTAACCATTATCTGCATCTCATAAGATAACAGTTTTCCAAAAAAAGTTGGAGGAGGTATATCAGCTAATTTGGCCATTTCCCTAATGGCACAAATCTTGGTATCCCAGTCCTTAGTCAGGGATCTTAAGAACTTGTCATTCAGCTCATAGTTGTTGAATTATCTTCCATAGGACATCAATTCATTTACTATCCTATAGAATTTCTTGTAGCATTCAGTAATGCTATCAGACTTTCCTTGTCTGAAGCTTTCATATTCCTGATTTAACAAAGACTTCCTGTCTTGTCTTACTTCTTCTGATCCCTCCATATAGACTATTAATGTGTCCCACATTTCTGTTGAAGTATTAGACCGAGCGGCTTAGCGGTCTGATCCAGCGGTTTGTAGACCGGGCGGTCTGTCGGTCTACCTCTGCGGTTTGTTCTCTCCTGCTGGAGTTGCCGAGCGGTTAGCCCATCTGTCTAACCGCGCGGCCTATGCGGTCTCCATTATTCTAGCCGCTCAGTACTGTAAATGTTTAGTCCCACATTGTTTGTATACTCTCTTTCTTATCTCCTCCATTCTATATAAGGGAGGCCATACCTTTGTATATGATATCTTTTTTGGATAATAAAATTTCAATTATTCAAAAGTTTGTTCGCTTGTTCTCTACTTTTCGCTTCTTGTTCTCTACTTTCTAACATGGTATCAGAGGACACGGTCATTTCCTCTTGATTCTTTGCGCCCTCTGTTGTTCGCGACTTCTTTTCCGCGCTCTGCGAATTGATTCATGGCTTGCCCTCTCTTCTATCCGCGCGGCATGTTTCTATTCGCGCGGCTTGGTTTTGTCCGCCAACCTGTTCGCGCGGCTTTCTCCTTCTCCTTGTTGTCGCAGCGACCTGTTTCGTTGTCGCCGCGCTCCTTGTTCTTTCTTGCCTCTCCGACTTCCTAGTCGTTGCGGACTGTCCCTGTCCGCGTGTGTATTGTCTCTCTACTCGCGGATTGCTGCTGTGATCTGCCTGACCGTGCGGGTTGTTCCTTTCTCACCCGCATCTTGGTCGCGGTCGCCAGCTCTTCTTCTCTTTTCTGTTCGCTCGGGCTTCTCAGTTCGTGCGACTTCTTCCCCGCCGAGCCTTTGACCACCTTCTAGCCGCTGCTGTGATCTGCCTGACCGTGCGAGGTTGTCTCTTTCTTACCCGCATCTTGGTCGCGGTCACCTGCTCTTCTCCTCTCTTCTGTTCGCTCGGCCTTTTCAGTCCGCGCGACCTCTTCCCCGCAGTGCCTCTTCCTAGCCGCTACTGTTCGCGCGGCTTCCTTTGTTTTCTAACCGCTCCTGTTCGTGCGGCTTCTTCTGCTTCCGGGTTCTATGACTACCTCCGGTCTGACCACTACTCCTGCAGCTCCTTCTCCTCCTCCTCCTTCGGGCAATCTTGGCACCCTTTCCAAGCTTGTGGGCTCCAACTATCCCGATTGGAGCGTCTCTTTCACCTTTCTCCTTCGTTCTCAACGCAAGCGTCATCACCTCACCGATGACCCTCCTCCTCGCACCTCTCCTGAGTTTGATGACTGGGATGCGAGTGATGCTCTTGTTCGCACCTAGCTGGCCAACAGCCTTTCTGATGAGTGCCTTCCCGTCATTCGCCATGATGAGACGGTCAAGGCCGCATGGCTTCACCTCGCTGCTCTCTATTCTAAGGGGGGCCAGACGTCCCGCATTTATACTCTCTATGCGGACCTCTTCGCCCGCCCTTCCATGTCCCCAGCTGCGGCTTATCAGCAGGTTCAGGCCCTTGGGGATGAAATCCTCCAGAATCGCCCCTTCTCCGCGGACTTGGCCGACCAGCACAAACACTTCCAGGAACTCCTGGTTGTTTGTTATCTTCTTCGTCTTCCCGACTCTTATGATATGATCCGCCAGCAGATCTTGGGTGAGGCGGAATCTCCTACTTTGGATGCCACTGCGGCTCGCATTGCCGCCGTTACTTCGCTCCTCCAGCGGCCTCTGTTGGCCTCCCCCCCTTCCCAGGACTCCTCTGCTCACCAAGCTCAGCGGGGGGGGGGCCCGAGTGGCCGAAGCTCCTCTGGCAGACGGGGTTCCTCCCGGTTCTTCTACTCTCACTGTAATCGTACTGGTCATACTGTTGACCGCTGCTGGCAGAAACATCCTCATCTTCGCCCTTCCGGTGATGCTCCTTCGGCCTCCGCCTCTTCTAGGCCGTCTGCCTCTGTGGCCACGACGTCAGGTAGTGCCCACGTCGTTACCCAAGGTAAATGGCTGATTGACTCCGGCGCCACCAATCATATGACGGGCAACCCTCATTGCTTCTCCCGTCTTGAGACCCATGACCGCTTACCCCCAGTTCGTGTGGCGGATGGTTCCCCGTCTTCGGTTCATGGGACGGGCATGGTTCAACTCACTCCATCGCTTTGCTTGGAGGATACCCTCTATGTCCCGAAGTTCCCGTGCAATTTGTTATCTGTTACTACTTTATGCCGGCAACTTCAGTGCTCCATTTTATTCACTCCCACTACTTGTTCTTTTCAGCACCCGAGGACCCAGCGGACGATTGCTACTGGGACTGAGAGCGGCGGCCTCTACTTCCTCGACGATGTTTCCGCTCTTTCTGCCTACTCCTCCTCCACCGATCTCCTTCAGTGGCATCTTCGTCTTGGACATCCTCCTCCTCGGCTTATTCGTCAGCTTCTGCCCCACTTACCTCCCACCAGTTCTCCGCTCAACTGTGATGCGTGTCAGCTTGGCAAACATCATCGCTCCTCCTTCCCGCCGAAGCAAGGTCGTGGCTCCTCTCGCATTTTTGATCTTATTCATTCTGATGTATGGGGTCCTGCTCCTACCCTCACAGTTGGTCCGGGCAGTTCCTATTTTGTCACTTTTATCGATGATTTTACTCGATGTACCTGGGTGTATCTCTTAAAGGATCGCTCTGAACTATTTTCTGTTTGGCAATCTTTTTACTTTATGATTAAGACTCAATTTGCTATCTCTATTAAAGTCTTACGTTCTGATAATGCCAAGGAATATCTGTCTCATGAGTTCTCCGCGTTCTTTCACAAACACGGACTCATTCATCAAACGACTTGTGTTTACACCTCCCAACAGAATGGGGTGGCGGAGCGTAAAAACCGTCACCTGCTTGATGTTGCGCGTACTCTCATGGCGCAGATGCACGTCCCTCGCTCCTACTGGGGCTACGCTGTGCTCCTCGCTTGCTATCTTATCAATCGCATTCCCTCTACGGTCCTCCACGGCCGGACTCCCTTCTCCCTTCTCTACCCCCACCAGGAACCTTTTCCTCTTCCTCTCCGTGTCTTTGGCTGTACGGCCTTTGTTCACGCTCCCTCCGCTACCCGCGACAAGCTTTCCCCCCGTTCCACCAAATGTGTCTTTTTGGGGTACTCTACCACTCAAAAAGGCTATTGCTGCTTTGACCCCCTTCTCCGCAAGCAGTTTGTCTCCGCAGATGTGACTTTTTTCGAAAATGCTTCCTATTTCTCTCCTTCCTCTTCTCTTCCTTCTCTTCCTTCTGATATCTCCGTTCCTTCCACACCTCTCGACGTTTTCCCACCTTCGTCTCCTCCTCCACCGACTCCTTCTCAGTCCGTCTCCCCACCCACCCCTCCACCCTCCTCTCCGCTGCCGTCTCTCTCTAGTCCCGGGCCAGCCTTCTCCGCCACGGACGCTCCGGTCGCTGATGCTCCCGTCGCCGACGCTCCCGATGATCTGGATGTTCCCATTGCCCTTCGCAAAGGGGTGCGGGCGTGTACTCAACACCCGCTCACGGCTGTTGTTTCTTATGATCAGCTTTCTCCTTCTCGCAGGTGTTTTGCCTTGGCTATCTCTGCTACTTCTACTCCTCGTACCTACCAGGAGGCTCTCGCTCTCCCTCATTGGAAGTCTGCCATGGATGAGGAGATGGCTACTCTTACTGAACGGGGTACCTGGACCCTGGTTCCTCCTCCCGTGGGCACTGATGTGGTTGGCTGTCGCTGGGTCTTTGTTGTGAAGTTTCGCCCCGACGGCACTGTGGATCGCTACAAAGCCCGGCTGGTGGCCAAGGGCTTTACTCAGACTTATGGCGTTGATTACTTTGATACCTTCTCTCCGGTTTCTCGCCTCAGCACCATCCGGGTTCTCTTTTCTGTGGCTGTTAACCGGGCTTGGGATATTTCCCAGCTTGATGTGAAGAATACCTTTCTCTATGGCGATCTTCAGGAGGACGTCTATATGGAGCAACCTCCTGGGTATGTTGCTCAGGGGGAGACACGTGTCTGTCATTTGAAGAAGGCCATTTATGGCCTAAAGCAGAGCCCTCGGGCATGGTTCGAAAAATTCAGTGGTATTGTGGCAACCATCGGCTTTCAAAGGAGTTCGGCCGATCACTCCTTATTCATTCGCAAAACGGCCTCGGGACTGCTGGTTTTGGCCGTATATGTGGATGATATTCTCCTTACTGGTGATGACCGAGATGGGGTGGACTTGACGAAGAAGCACCTCCGTCAGCACTTGGTCACGAAGGATATGGGCTCCCCAAAATACTTTTTGGGGATAGAAATCTCTCGGAAACCTGACTCCTTGGTTCTCTCTCAACGGAAGTATGCCCTTGATCTTCTTCGAGAAGCAGGATTGACAGGTGCCAAACCAGCTCATCTTCCCATGGCTGTTAGAGAAGACAAAACGTGGACGGATGAATCGCCTCCTCTATCTGATGTCACACGGTACAGACGTTTGGTAGGGAAACTCATCTATCTCACGGTGACTAGACCCGACATCGCCTATGCTGTAGGAAAGGTCAGTCAGTTTATGCAAGCTCCCAGGGAGTGTCATCTTCAGTCCGCCCTGAAGATTTTAGAGTATATCAAAGCAGCACCGGGCAGAGGGTTACTCTTCCAGTAAAATGGCCATCTGAGGGTTGAGGCCTACTCAGACTCAAGTTACGCGGATGACAAAGGCGATCGTAAATCCATGTCAGGTTTTTGTACCTTTGTTGGAGGTAATCTCGTGAGTTGGAAGAGCAAGAAACAGTCTGTTGTTTCCAGATCCAGTGCCGAAGCAGAATACCGGAGTATGGCGTCAACTACGTGTGAGTTAATGTGGTTGCAGGCTCTCATGCTTGACCTGGGCGAGGTATATGATTGTCCTCTCCCTATGTTCTGTGACAACAAGGCCGCTATACACATATCCAGAAATCCGGTCTTCCATGAGAGAACGAAGCATATAGAGGTTGACTGTCACTTCATTCGGGAGGAGATTTTGAAGAATCAGATTTGTACTCCTTTTGTCACCTCTGACAAGGAGTTGGCAGATATCTTCACCAAGCCGGTTTCTACTTCCTTCTTCCGCATTTGTGACAAGCTGGGCATGATTGAAATCTATGCTCCAGCTTGAGGGTGAGTGTTGAAGTATTAGACCGAGCGGCTTAGCGGTCTGATCCAGCGGTTTGTAGACTGGGCGGTCTGTCGGTCTACCTCTGCGGTTTGTTCTATCCTGCTGGAGTTGCCGAGCGGTTAGCCCATCTGTCTAACCGTGCGGCCTATGCGGTCTCAATTATTCTAGCCACTCAGTACTGTAAATGTTTAGTCCCACATTGTTTGTATACTCTCTTTCTTATCTCCTCCATTCTATATAAGGGAGGCCATACCTTTGTATATGATATCTTTTTTGGATAATAAAATTTCAATTATTCAAAAGTTTGTTCGCTTGTTCTCTACTTTTCGCTTCTTGTTCTCTACTTTCTAACAATTTCTTTAGAGGTTTTACAGTGAATTAAATTCTGAAATGTTGCATCATCAATTGCACTAACAATAATATTCTGGGCCCTCTTGTCCATACTGGCCAGAATGATTTCATCTTTGGTCATTTCTGAATAGTCCTTATGAGTTTTCTGATTTGCATCTAGAATGGATATCTTCATTGGCACATATGGTCCTTCTTTGACTGTGATGTATATTCTTGGGTCAGATACTTCCATAAAGAGTCTAACCCTCTCTTTCCATATGCCAAAAATCTCTTTTCTATAGATTGGCAATTTCATGGACCCCAGCTATTTGTGATTCTCACTAGAACACATTTTCTTGAATCTTGATTATTCTGAATCTGCCTTCAGGATCTTACTCAGACTGTTATGTCCCTTTTTGAGTAACCTCCCTCTGATACCACTTGAAAGAAATAGTGCCTAACCACCTAGAGGGGGGAGGGTGAATAGGTGTACTTTTTCTTTTTGTCTTTAAAGGCAGAAATAATGTATGTAAATGCAATTCTACAATTATCACAACACCGCAACCATACAATCAAACATACACAGAGTGCACACAGGATTTATAGTTGTTCCCCAAGGTCTGGGTACATCCACTTTCCCCCTTCGCCTATCTAGTAGTGTACTAGATTCGGCCTAACTTCTCCACTTCTTCTCAGATCCTCAGATCTTACAACTCAGAACTACAAACAGGTTCCTACAACTCATAGTGCCCCCACTCCTACAACTCAGGCACAAAGCCTTACCACTCAGTATTCAACAAGACCTACACTCAGAGAGCAAACTCTCCTACAACTCAGGCACAGGGCCCTACCTCAGTCTTCAATAATACCTACACTCAGAGCACACAGTCTCCTACACTCAGCCTTTATAAAATAGGCTTACAACTCAGATCCCTTAGGATCCTACAGAAAATAAAGTTTACAAGGTAAATAACCACAACTCTGAAAGAGAGAGATGAGTTGACTGGCTTCTTGATGAGTTCTTGGATGTACTTGGCAGAGATCAACCTCCCTTGACTTTCTTCAAAGCTTCTTGAATTAGAACATAGTAGGGTTGAATCTCCTGAATATGATCTTCAATCAACTTTTGTCTTGTGAATCAGATCTCAATCTGAATCTTACTTAACAGCTTTGTTCAATAGTTGTTCTTCTTAGAAGGAGCTCTCTCTCTCCAACTTCTTAGATCTTCTCTTGAAGGTCTTCTTCTTTTTTGTGTTGTTTTTCAATTGATTACTTCATCATCTGTCGAAGGAGAAAGGTCTTTAAATAGTCTTCCTCCAAGGTAACCGGCTGATCCGGTTTCTAACAACCTTCTGACAGCTCTAACAGTTGCAGTTGACCGGTTGAAATGCCAACTATCAATTCATCCAGTCACTTCTTGAAATCTCTGTCACTGTCTGAAAGTGTCGAGACAGATAGTCTTTATGTGTCGAGACAAATAGACTAAGTGTCGACACAAGTGGACTAAGTGTCGACACTAGCCTTGATGGTGTCGACACAACTCCTTGTGTTGTTGTAAGAGCTTCTCGATACTACTTCTTCAGAATGTGTCGATACTGATTTTGTGTGTCGACACATGCCTTCTATAGAATATGTCGACACTGATTGAGTGTGTCGACACAAGTACTTCTTCTTCAATACTTAGTTGATTTCTGCGGTGTGTCGACACAACTCCTTTGTGTCGACACAACTTCTTGTGTTGAAACTTGCTAAGTGTCGACACATCTTCTTTATGGCGACACATGCCTTCATGTGTTGAAACTTTGCTGAGTGTCGACAAATCTCCTTTATGTCGACACATGCCTTCATGTGTTGAAACTTTGCTGAGTGTCAACACATCTCCTTTGTGTTGACACATGTACATTAACTTTGTTGAAGTTTGCTGAGTGTCGACACTTTTGATGTCGACAAAGTTTCTCTGGGTGTCGACACTGCCTCTAAGTGTCGACACAGATAATGTTGACAATTCTTCACAGTGTGTCGACACAGCCTGTATGTGTCGACACTTTTCTTCTGGTGTCGACTCTGCCTTCCTGGTGTCGACACAATTACTCCAAGTGTCGACACAGCTTCTCTAGGTGTCGACAGAAGCCTTCTTAAGTGTCGACACTTTTCCTTTAGGTGTCGACACATGGACTTAGAAACTTTTCCTGCAATCCTGCAATTACTTAACCTGCACAAATAAACTCAAAGCACATCAAATACACCTTGATGTATATCATTGAGTAGGGTGAGGTTTCTTCAAATAAGGTACATATATTCCAATGTACCCAACACTACACATGGACCTTTTGGACCTATTGATGTACAAAGCCTATGAGAGAAATCTTATACTCTAGTAATTATAGATGACTTCTCAAGATTCACTTGGGTGTTCTTTCTGAGATCTAAGTCAGATACATTCAAGGTTCTTACAGATTTTCTCAGGACCATACAGATTGAGTACTCTACTCTAGTTGCATTGATCAGAAGTGATCATGGTACTGAGTTTGACTCTCTTCTTATGCATGAGTTTTGTGAGAAGGAAGGCATCTGACATTGCTTCTCAGCTCCTAGAACTCCTCAATAAAATGGGGTAGCTGAAAGGAAGAATAGAACCTTAATTGAAGCTGCAGACACATTACCTGCAGATGCTTACATGCCCCTTCCTTTTGGGCAGAGGCTGTAAGCACAGCAAACTATGTACTGAACAGAAGTTTAATACATAAACTTAATAATAAGACTCTCTATGAATTTCTAAAAGGGAAGAAACCTAAAATCACATATTTTAAAATATTTGGTTGTATATGTTATATTCATAATAATAACAAGAAATATAATAGAAAGTTTGAAGCTAAGGCTGAAGAGGGAATTTTTCTAGGATATTCCCATGTCAGCAAAGCTTATAGGATATTTAATAAATCTTCTTTAAAAATTGAGGAATCAATACATGTGACTTTCATGAGCCTAACATGTCTTATAACGAGAAAGAAATTTCTACCAATAGCACTTTGCAGGTACCTCACCTGTGTGAGAGAATGGATGAACTAAGCCTCACCCAAGAGGCTCCAATGTATCCTTCTCTACAAGTTGAAGAAGAAAGTATAGAAGTGACTGAACCCTTTCCAACAGCTAATGAAATTCCACAAGAGGAATTAATTCCCCAAGCTGTTGTCCAACTAGCTCCTCCCACTAATTTTGTCACACTTAGAGATCACCCTACATCTCAATTGATTGGATACATTTCAGCCGGTGTGTAAACAAGGCATCAACTCAACCCTGACTTGTTGTTTGGTTGTTTCCTCTCTCAACTTGAGCCCCAATCCATTAAAGATGCAGAATAAGATCCCCACTGGATCATTGCAATGCAAGAGGAGATCAATCAATTTGAGAGATATAGAGTTTGAGAATTGGTCTTAGAGCCAAAGACTACCCAGTCATTGGAACCAAGTGGGTATTCAGAAATAAATTGGATGTAGAAGGCAACATTATGAGGAACAAGGCAAGGCAAGTATCTCAAGGCTATAGGCAGGAGGAATGCATTGATTATGATCAAACATTTGCTCTTGTTGCAAGACTTGAGGCTATAAGGATTTTCCTTGCATTTACTGCATTCATGAAAATCAAATTCTATCAGATTGATGTGAAAAGTGATTTTCTGAATGGAGATCTCAAAAAAGAGGTTTATGTTGAACAACCTCCAGGTTTTATCTCTTCAACCCATCCTTCTCATGTCTTTAGGTTGCATAAGGCTCTCTATGGTTTAAAGCAAGCTCCAAGAGCTTGATATGAGACCTTAGCTAGCTTTTATTAGAGCATAAATTTTTTAGAGGCATTGTAGATAGGACTCTTTTTGTTAAGCATCATAAAGATAAAATTTTATTAGTACAAATTTATGTAGATGATATCATATTTGGCTCAACTGATCCCAAACTATGCAAAAGGTTCTCTAACCTTATGCATTCAAAGTTTGATATGAGTAGCGTGGGTGAGCTTTCATATTTCCTTGGTCTCCAAGTGAAATAATCATCTGATGGTATCTTCATCTCCCAATCTAAATATGCTAAGGAGCTTATTAAAAGATTTGGGATGTGTGATGCCTCAGCGATAAAGACACCCATGACTGCAAATGCTGTGATAGTTTCTGATGAGCATGGAAAGTCTGTTGATCAGAAGTTGTATAGGGCTATTGTTGGGTCCTTACTATACCTCACAGCAAGTAGGCCAGATATCATGTTTGCTACATGCATTAGTGTTATGTTCAAAGTGAATCCTATGGAGTCTCATCTTATTTTCATTAAAAGAATTTTGAGATATATAAAGGGTTGTCCAAATCTAGGTCTTCTATATCCATCATTGTCAGAATTTGATTTAACTGGATTTTCTGATGCTGACTATGCTTGATGTAGAGTGGATAAAAAATGCAACACTAGAACTTGCCAGTTTCTTGGTGATAGGCTAGTGTCCTGGTTTTGTAAAAAGCAAACCTCTGTATCCACATCAACTGCAGAAGCAGAATATATAGTTGCTGGCAGCTATAGCTCACAAGTCTTGTGGATACAAAACCAACTACTGGATTATGGATACAACTTAAATAATTCAACAATATATTTTGATAGTACCAGTGATATATCCATAACACAAAATCCAGTGCGTCATAGTAGGACAAAGCATATAGAAATAAGTCATCATTTCATTAGAGACTGTGTTGACAAAAAGAAAATTAATCTTGTCTTCATTACCACTGATTTACAAAGGGCAGACATCTTCACAAAGACATTGGATGAGAAGAAGCACCTGTTTTTCATAAATCAGCTAGGAAAGATAAATGAAGATGAGTTAATCTAAATTTTGTATGTGGTTGATGATTTGTTGATAATTCGTCGAATGTAGATCGACAATCTGCGAACTCCTCGTGAAGAGTTCGTCGAACGGAGTTCGATGATCACCTCTTAGTGAAACAGCTTTCGTCGAACAGAGATCGACGATCCCTGCTTTAGTGAAATTTTTGTCGAACGGAGATCGATGAATTATTTGCCTTCTTCAGACTGAGATCAACGAACTCATTTTCTATTAAAATATTTCATCGACCTCGGCTCGAAGAATTTTTTTTTATTTCTCGCCGAACGAAGTTTGTCAATACATATTCTGAAAAACCTTATATCTAGGTTTTCTTCAACCTCCATCTCGTGCTTTCAGTTCCCTTTGCACTTGATCTTTGTTTTTCTCTTCCAGGAACATTCATGGAATTTCCAACAAGCGCTCTCTCTGCCTTCTCTGTCCCTCCTTCTTCAGTCAGGGGCCCGGCTCCAGTCCCTACTAAAATAAGGCAGGGGGAGATACTCCATGAAGAAGTAACTCCAGCTCCAGCAGAAACAGAGCAGTAGCAGAAGCAGCAGCAGAAGCAGCAGCAGAAGCAGCAGCAGACTCAGCTATTCCTGCTGATTTGATTGATTTTATTGAATCTGATATAGATATGGATGAGGCACATATAGCTGAAATAAACACTAAAATATCCTAAAGCCTTCTATGGCTATAGTTCCTTACACCTCTCCAATAAGCCCCAAAGTTATCATGCAACTCAAGGTTAGTTTTACAAGTATAGAGGCTCCAGTTATTCCATCTCCACCAAGATCAGATTCTCTCATTGTTTCATCCCCTCCCAAAGCCATCTCTCCTCCAACATTCGAGATAGATGACAGCCCCATGCCATATCTGAATGAAATCATGATGGCAGATATAGAACAAGAAAATCTATTAGTTGCTGAAAAGGCTATAGAATTAGCTGTTCTACCTCCAGCTCCTCAAGCTGAAAAGTTGTTGATATTTGTAGAAGCTTTAATAGAAATTAATGCATTATATGATAATCCTTAGGGATCTTCAGATGATGATGATGAAGATGATGAAGATGACAGTCCTTCTGCAAAGAAAAAGAAAATCTCTAAGAAAAGGAAATCCCCTCCAGCTGCTGTTCCTAAACCTAATCCCACTCATGATACCCCATACTACATTCTTCAGAATATCACCCCTTATAAGGGCATGTCAGCTTGGATGTGGCTGTCCAAAAATCAATAGAAGGATATAAAGAAAAGCAGAAAATATTCTCCTCCTCCTCAAAGATACAGGAAAGATCCACCTCCTCCTCCTTCTCCTACGGCTGGTGCTTCAGGCAGTTCCTCTCAGAGGTCTACCATATATTCTCAAACTTACCAAAGATAACAAGGTAGATCCTCACATTCTGGGAGCAACCAGCACAGGTACTCCTCAAGCAGGCAACATCAACAGCATCAACATCAATGACCTCAGCAACATCTACAACAAGCTCCTGAATCTAAGAAAGCTGATAGTCCAAAGAATCCTGAATCTCCTCTTGTTCCATTTGAGGATCCTGAAACAGCTACTACTGCTAGAATTGCCAGGTTCTAAGAACTGGTTGGATTATCTATGATAAACAAGGCTAAAGCTGAAGGAAATGATCCATCACAGTATTCAACAATGTGAAAATACAGGAAAGAAGAATTGAATAGGTATGCAAAGGCTAATAAGTTCTTTAATGTAGATGATTATATGCAGTTACATCCATAGGTTTTTGTGCCAAGGGCCTCATCTCTCAACATCTTTGGAGTTGCTGATATGACCATGACATAGAGTCAAGCAACTAATCCTAATAGAGAGATCATATTTACCCAGTCTGGTGTCAAAGAAAAGGAGGAAAAGCAAAAGGAGTTATTGAAGAAGAAGAAATGAGTATATGCTGTTCATTTTCTGTTTGTCTTAAACTGTTTATTCATAGACACAAAGCTACATTGTATATATATCTGATGCATGTTTTAAATTTTTCTTCTAGATATACTTTTCTTTTGCTTTGTGAATATTTTTTGTTTGTCTATTAGTGACCTCACCCAAATAGAGGGAGATTGTTGGATCCCTAGTTTGATTTGGCCTAGGTTCTCTAACTAGGTTAATTGACCCACCATGTATTGCCAGGGTCATGTCTGTGTCATAGAGTTTAGGCTATGTCCTTAGAGTTAACATTGAATGGACCAGTTAACAAAAGACTGCAGAAGACTCCAGACTTAGAGAAAAATCAAGATTCAGGAAAGTGAGTTCGACGTTCGTCGAACTCAGCTCGACGAAAGTCATGCTCAGCTCGACGAACTCATAGATAATTCTCTGAGTTAAGCTCGACGATATTCGAGCTCAGGTCGACGATTTCTAGAAGTTCAACTTCAACATTCTAAGTCGAGAATCCTTTCTCTGAACTCCAATGGATGAAGTTTTGTTATCAGCTCGACGAACTTAGAGCACATAATTGGCAAGTTTTATGAGAAAGCAGTTAGTTGTTCTCCGGTCGACGAACTTTGTGCTCAGGTCGACAAACAAGAATTATCTCGTCAATGAGCATGATTTCTCTAGTCGACGAACTTTGGACTCATGTCGACAAAATCTGTTTTTTGCTCGACGAATTCTGTGCAGATTCAGACTTGGATTTTTCCTTCTTTTGTCCTTATTTTATTGTAGTAATTCTTGAATAATCAATGCTTTTATTCTCTAATTATAGCCATTAGTGGCAGCATTGATTATGGTATTCATCAGAATTATTACTTGCCATTTTTAATAGGATAGTTAGGGAAATCCATTAATGTAATATTCTCTACAGCTGGATTTTCATTATCCAGGCAGTCAGCATTCAATGCAGTCAATTCAAATTCCAAGGAGAAATATACAGAGAAATATAAAAATAGATTTCTTCTCTGGCAGTTGAGTACAACAATAAAAACACAAATAAAGGAAGTAAAAGCAAGAAAGAAGAACACACACAGAGAATAAGACAGACATCAGAAAACATTCAAGAAGAAATCTTTCTGTCTTCATCAAAGTGTTCTTCCTCCAGCAAGCTGCCAAGAGACAACCAACTTCAATCAGTCTACAGCTTCCTGGAGATATTTTCAAGAAGACCTACTCATCCTACAAAGCTTCCATTCTTCCTGAACAAATCTTCATCTCAGGGGGAGCTTTGACATAATCAAGGATCCACTAATCTTCTCTATTGCTTTGAGAAAGAGAAAATAACATCAAGTTTCATTTATTTCACCCACTGTACGCAGGGTTCTAGCTCCCTTAAAAAGTTAATCACTTGGTTGCAAGTATCCTTATTAAAAGACTTGACTTGGTTTTTAGGCACCTGATCAAAAGCCTAAAAGGTTTCCTGATCTACCTGAATAAGATCTTATGGTGCTAGGCACCTGAACAAAAACCTGATTGGTGACAGGACAACTAATCAAAAACCTGAGTGGATTCCTACCAGGGTGGTAGAAGAGTGGATGTACCCAAGTATTTGGGGAATCGCTATAAAATTCTTGTGTCGTGTGTGATGCTATTTTAATTCTTTTTGTGTGTTAGTTGATGGAAAGCTTAGTTTTATTTCTGCACTCTCTGAATACACTTATTAGTATCACTATTTTCAACTCTAAAATAAAAATCTAAAGGATTTTAAAATACCCTATTCACCACCCCCCCCCCCCCTGTAGAGTAAAACAGTCTAACCCCTCTGGTGTATCCTACTTACCACATCTTTCACATTCATCAGAAAGACTGTTAGCCAGCCATATGCGAACAAGAGCGTCGCCGACATCCCAATCATCAAAGAGAGTGAAGTTTGGAGGAGGAGGGTCATCGGTGGAGTGATGCAATTGCATTGTGAGCTGAGAAGAAAGGTGAAGCAGACACTCCAGTCCGGGTATTTAGGACCGATGAGTTTAGAAATGTTGCCAAGGTTTCCAAAAGGAGTAGGAGGAGTAGGAGGAGCAGCAACGGGAGTAGTGGTGGTAGAGACATCAGAGGTTGCCATAGAAGAGAGCAGAGAGCGGTGAGAATAACTAGTCACGCATAGAAGGAGAGGTCGTGGCAAGAAAGTGCAGGGCACGACTAGACACACAGGTTGTGGTGAGAATAGTAGGGCGTGGCGAGAAAAGGAGGGCGTGGCAACTAGGCATAGGTTGCGGAAAGAAGAACAGGTCACGATGACTTAAGAATAGGTCGCGATGATAAGAACAGGTTACGACAACTTAAGAACAGGTCGCGATGAGAATAAAGGTCGATCAGAGAGGTCACACACACAACGAACAACGAAAAATATGAGAAAGAAAACACACGAATTAGGCGCAAACAGGCGGGAGAAACAAGTCACGAAGACCAGTCGCGAGAAGAAGGATCAAGTCGCGCAGACAGAGGAAGCTCACAGAATTAGGAGGAAAAGATCGAGTCCTCTGATACCATGTGCGAATAGAAAAAAGTAGACTGAAAATTTGGAGTAACAAAATTTTTATTATCGAAAACGTTATCTATTACAAAGGTATGACCTCCCTTTTATTGAATGGAGGAGAGAAGAGAGATTACAGATAAGCAATGTGGGATTAATAATTACTGGAACAAGCATTGATGAGTCCATTTTTATACCTATTTTTGGACTCATCTGAGCTCGTTTTCCTTCGCTTGCACTTCACTTTTAGTTAGTTATCGTATATATTTCATCTTATCTTTATTTCCATAGGAAGTGCACACTTAGGCCCGTGGTTATGTATTTTTGTACTTTTAATATTTGTACTCCCTTTTTGTGCTCGTCTGGAATGTCTGCACATATCAGTGCTTGGTTTAGGGGTCGTGTGCGTGTTCTGGGGATGTTTAGAAGCAGGAATACTGCGCACGATCATCGGATATAGTGCGCACGTCCACGGGTCATGCGCCGATGATCGTGCACAATGTACCCTGATTTCCAAAATCTACTTGGTGTAATTGCATGACCACTGGAGATAGTGCGCATGACCACCGGTCGTACGCCACATGGTCTTGTGCATTGATTCCACTTTTCCTGGAGTCATGTCTAGGGTAATCGCATGACCATTGAACTTAGTGCGCACGACCACTGGTCGTGCGCCACTGATCGTGCCCGTTGTCCCAGTTCTTCTTCCTAATCTGCCATGACAGGGCGCACGATCACTGGACATAGTGCGCACGATCACTGGTCGTGCGCCCGTCATTGTGCGCCTTGTTCAATTCCGCTTTCTATAAATATGGCAGGACCCATCCTAATTCGGAATCTTTGGAGATCGCTCGACATTTCTCCGCCGTTTTTGTCTCCGTGGAAGGGTTCCTCCATTCCCCTTCATCTTCCATTATAGGGAGGTTCTCTGGGCAAGCTTTCACCGCCAAATCCGAGCCGGAGCTTCCTATCGGCCTCCTCCTTCATCATTGAGCTTCAAGAAGAGCTTGACCTAGTTTTCTCCATCAATCTAGGAGAACTTGTGCCATCCTCCACCGGATCATGACACGAAGAAGACGAGCCATTGGAAGGTGGTGACAACCCTTCTCTACCGCGGACGCAGTTGAGGACCGAGCTTGAGCGGGGATTGACAACCCGACGATTCCAACCGTGAATCCTCAGCAAGACTTCGGATCTGGTCGATTTCGTACTCTTTTCTTGTTTGGTTGTTGAATGTGTAGTTGAACTCTTGTATATGATGAAGTATGCTTAGTTTGTAAAACGTTTTTAAACAATCATGTCTATGTGATTTTGTATTTTCGTTATTTTCTTGAGGTGCGCCATATTCCATCCACCGTCCATCCTCCCTTGCCGCACTAGCAATTGCTAGTGTCGTGCGTAGCGAAGAGGTGCTCACGACCCTCATTCCGTCATTCTCATCACCTCATCCGCAAGCCTACTCACCCATCCTCCTAGTGATTTGGTGCATAGCGACCCGACTAGTCTTCCATCCCGCCTGGTGAAGCATTGCATAGCGGCGTTGCAGAGGAGTAGTTGTTAGATTTTTACTTTCTTTTTTCGCAAATTTCAAAACCCCCCTTAGTTACTCTGACCTAAGGACTTCAATCTCAAGTCCTCCTCAAAATTAACTCCACCTTACTATATTCCTTGAGAGATCGATAATTGGAAAAACTCGCCCACTTAATATTACTTGTGCGACTAGTTCACTATCGTGATCTTTAGCATCAAGTTTTTGGCGCCATTGCTGGGGAACACAGTTGTGTGAGTTTCTGGAGAGGGAGACGTGAGATTGCTTTCCTTTTCCTTTGTAAATCGCTTTTGTTTTGTTCTATTTCTGTTTTTCCTGCCTTTTTCTTGTATGTTTAGGCAATTATAGTAATATATTGTTGCATTTAGTAATTTGCACAATTTATTTTGAATCTACTATTTCGACACCATGTGGGGATATTTGTATGCCCAATGTCGTTGGTGTGGAAAGCATTCCCATGCTAGTCATGAATGCCCTACGAGATATATTGAGCATAAGCCTCAGCGCACAATGCATGAGATGCTATATTCGTACAGCCCTTCAAACACTATGCCCCGAGCTTATTGTCAATCGTCCTCGCCACATATACCGTTCTCTTATTCCTCTATGGCCCCACAAGGACCGCAAAGTAATGGGAGAAAGTGTTTGTATTGTCGTAGAACAGATCATGTCCTGAAGGATTGTGCCGAGTACCTCCGTGTTATGGAAGAGGATGATGAGCTGGACATCCGGATCATCCCGACTCCTACCCTTGGTGGCACACCTTCATCATCTGGTTATATATCCATTTCACCTTCATTTGTTGAAGGGAATGATGTGGACACAACCACCAGATGTGTGGCTGACCTAGGATTCGACGTGGCTGAGCTCATCTCTCCTGTGCATACATCTCCAAGCGTGGAACTGATTCTTTGTGAGGAACCTGCGCTTGACTTTTATCCAAGCAAAGTTCTTCCGCCTTTTTTGTATTCTACTTCAGACGTCTCTGATGACATTTTCAATGATGCAATACAAATTGGGGCTTGTGATACATGGAATGTTTCCACTCCCATGGAGGAGGAATTCCGAGTCTTGGTGGAGGTGTAACACCCCCTCTCCGTCACATAGCATATAGCAGTAGGTCCGGCCGGGGCGCGACGCCATATACCACAGACAGACCGGGTGGTTACTCAATGGAAACCATCCAACCAATCCCAATCCGTACCTTCACGTAGCTAACTCTATCAGCGCACATAGAACACCCGTTAGGCTGTAACACATCTAAGTTATCCCATGCCATCGAAGAAGGCGATCTGATGCGTGATACAAATTGCTCGGACAAAAAAGAGTTTGAAGCTCCCGTATCGAATAGTGCTCTTGCCGGGCAAATAAAGATCAAAACAAAGCCTAGCACAACAGGTCATACGGTAACGCGCATATGTCAATAAGTATGTAAAGATAAACATGTTATTAATTAAATCATACTTGTCACCACATCCGCCTACTATATAGCCTCCTACTGGCCAAGGTTTTAAACTCCAGGCTGGGCTGGAGCATAGTGGGATGCGGTAGACTCCACCACCTTTCACTTCTCCACATAAGTTGCTCCAGGCTTCTTCTCTGACTTCGGGCGCCCACACCAACAGTCTCGGGCGATGTGTCCCTGCTTGCCAAAATTATAGCAAGTAGCCGGGCCTCTCACTATAGTAACTGCAAACACACCTGAAGGTGGGGCGTGGCCCGAAGTACTTGCCTTCTTGTTCCACTTACGGAACCCAGACTTCGACGAGCTCGGCACCTTGAACTCCGACTTATTCAAGCTTGAGTACTTCTTCTCTTGAACTCTCTTCATATATTTCACTAGAGATCAGGCGGTATTGAACAGGGTTAGAAGAACCTGCATCATAGGCCCAGAGAACAGTAGCATATGGTCATCATACAGACCCTCATAGAACCGGTTGGTCTTACTCTACTCATCATCAAACGTAGAGCCAACATAATGTCCTAACCTCTTGAACTCATGGAGATACTCATCCACATTACTATCTCCTTGTGTCAGTCTCTGGAACTGATTCTCCATGTCGATCCTCTATGATGAGGGGAGGTATATACCCAGGAATCACCTTGAGAACTCCTCCATCGAAACAACGGTGAGTTGTCTTCCAATTAAGATATGCAGCTCCAACTCTTCCCACTTTAGTCTCACCTCTCCATCCAACAGGAAAGCGACAATGGTGGTTTTCTGCCTTTCCTCCATTTCATTTGCTGTCAAGACTCTATTAACACGAGAGAGCCACTCCTCGGCGTGGGTTGGGGTTCTAGTCCTTGTAAATACAGGTGGATTGAAGCTCATCATATGTTTGAGCTGCTTTTCTGTCGCTCTTCTTAGCACCAAAGGCTTTACAGCCACTCGTTCCACCACTCCATGCTCTGCCGCACGAAGGGGAACCTTCTCCACAACAGGAGCAGGAGGTTGTGCTTGCCTCCCTAGCTGGGCATTTATCATTGCAAACACAACCTCAGCCACGAGTCTTATCATCTCTATCGAAGGAGGGGTTGCAGGGACATCATTAGGTGCACTACTTTCCGCAGAGTTCGGACGTTCCGACTGTATTGCCCCACTCATGGTCAACTATCATTGTAATACACAATATTAAGTGACGAAATAAAATTGCAAAAAGCAATCATAGGAACACACAGGTTCCTCAAACATGTGTATTTTCATTCCTAAGTGGACATTCATTTGTTTTTTTTCATGTTATAATGATGACGCACATACATGTGTTCACCAACCCTTAAAAGAATTCGCCCACGATTTCAAACAAGAAAGACCGACACAGTAGTCTGATACTAAATTTTAACACCCCCATCCGTCATATGGAATATAACAGAAGGTTTGGCCTCGGCCCCATGCCATATTACACGTACAGTCAGTGGAGTTACATATTAATACCAATTTACTAGGATACAATATTGAATCCTAACATAGAGCATTCTAGCGGAAGCTTTTAAATAAGTTGGAAGAACCCATCACAAAACATGATTGTCCACTAGAGATCAAAACGAGAATGAAGGTACAAAAACTCAAAGAAGGTCTTGGCCTTAAGGACTTACAATATTAAAGTTGAATTAAAGTGTTTTGCAGACTTCTGCACGTAGGCTGGCCACACATGAACATCGTAAAGGTAAACACTTCTCTTTGGCCTTCAAGGGATAGCACAGCATCAAGGGCTTTAGCCCGCTACTTGCCACTTGGCTCACCTGCTCCCGCATAAGAACAATCCACCGATCGGTGGCAAAACAAGGCAATGGTCAGCTAAAGCTGACCAAATTATAATGACCCCTCCCCTTACTCGGGGTGGCAGTGATCCTTCCCTGCCAATATATTAGAAAAAACCAGACATAGCAATGAAAGTGAAATCAAAGCACACTTCACCACAGGCGTAGGAACGAATGGCCACACACTCCGTGCTCTTAGGGCACATTATCAGTGTTCAGACAAAAGCCAGGGACTCACCACTGTTCACAAGAAGGCAACATAGATGAGCATTTTGACAGTCATTACAGTAAGCGCAAGACATAAGACCCGAAACTATGGCAGCGACGGGTAACACTACCCAGGGACGCTCGACATAACTACTAGGTAGGTTCGGCCATTTCCCGTTGCTCACATAATCGGGCGCAAAAATCAACGAGGCAGATTGGCCTCCCCTTTCCCATTTCTCCAGACAATACATAACTACGTTATGATATATGGATGGCTCTCAGGCCACGAAGCTGGGATCTCAAAGCCTCAGCCCCACAACACAGGACCCGGGACTCCACGACACAGGCCTCAAACAAAGCTCTCAAGGAGCTACCGCCGGTGGTAGCAATACCGCCCCGCGCTACCTTTTAGAAATGCGATTCTGCCTAGTTTTTCAAGTGCCTTTGGAGTTAGATCCCAAAGTTTACTATTGCAATCTACCGCATAGAAACCCAAAAAACAAAAATCACGGAGTCTTCTCCGGCCATAACAAGCATAATAAAAAACATCACCAAATCAGAAAACCCATCCGGATGGGCTTCACACACCACACCTAAGTTCGTACATCAATTTCGAACTCTAAATGCAAAACTTCGGGGATACTCTGTATCTACCAGAAGGAAGATCTCACGCTACCCGCACACTTGCGGGAGAGGGTTTCCGTTGCAAAAGGAAGAGGACTTCACATGTCCATGTAGAGAATCGTTACCCTAGAAGTACACTTTGGCACCATGGAAGAAATCTAGATGGTTGAAGATGACTGCTCTGGCTTTGCCTTTGTAGTTCCGAACTCGCCTTGTGAATCCGAGCTCCGAATCCTAACAGTGGTGAAGGCTCTCTTTTGGCGCTGTTGATCCTCCTCCAAGAAACCCAGAACAAGGCCTCTCTCCAAAAGAAATGAAGTGAAAATGGCTGAACTATACTTTTATATAAAGCTACAACGGCACGGTAACTAGCTACCACCGTACGGTACTGTTGGGTCCACTGATCCCAATGTCCTGGATTTGAAGAAGGCCTAGCAAACAATGCATACACATCTGGTGATCTAACTTGTGTTCAAGATTAATGATTGCAGGATGTCCTAGTAGCAATGATGGGACAGATAACCTAAGTGGCTAAGTCGGGTAAGTTCTTACCTAAGTGGTGGAAGGACAGAAAAATGTCCAAGTCCGTAGGAGTTGGTTGATGATCATTCACTCAACGCCAGATGACTTATAGCGTTGAGTAAAGCCTATTTAGTCAAAACCATGAAGTGGCAAGCTTGGAATATGACTATCCACAGGCGTTGAGTGAAGTCAACTCACTCAACGCCATACAACAAAAGGTTGTGAGTCAAGAAATTACAGTCATAGTCTAAAGAGAAATGAGCTGAAAAGTGGCTAAGTCCACAGGCGTTGAGTGTAGCTCACTCACTCAACGCCTTTGCTTCATAATTGTTGAATAGCTGAGTTCAGAGCTCATCAAACTAAGCCCTGAGTTCATCGATCTAAGCTTTCAATTATTCGTCAAGCTAAACTCTAAATTCATCGAACTGAGTTTTTTCTTATTCGTCGAGATGAGGTCAGAGTTCGTCGAACTGCGTTCTAAGATTGTCGAACTCAAAATGAATTCTGAAACAGAAAATATGGCTAAGGAAAAAAGCATTGAGTGAGCGGTGGTCACTCAACGCTCTCAACACCATAATACAGAATTAGTTAATGAAAAAGGCGTTGAGTGAGGCATGCTCACTCAATGCTCTCAACGCTTAAGATACTGAAGAAGTAGAAATGGCTAAGGCAGAAAGCGTTGAGTGAGACATGTTCACTCAATGCTCTCAATGATTAAATGCATAATCTGGTTAAGTTACAAGGCATTGAGTGAAGTATGCTCACTCAATGCTCTCAACTCTATGCATGCAGAAGAGGCTGTAGCAAGGGTTAAGGAAAAAAGCGTTGAGTGAGATTGAGTCACTCAACGCTGTCAATGCCTAGATAGACAGAATTATCTTAGTACTTTGGCATATAGTGAAGCTCTTTCACTATTCTATTGATGATTAAATTTTGACTAAGTCTTCATGTGCAGATGTCAGCTAGTCAAAAAGTCAACCATATTCAAATTGTTAGCGGCAAAACCACAGTACATGACAAATGGCGCCGCAGGCCTACTGTACGTCAGTTAGGCGTTAAAGCAAGGATGTAGCCAGCATTTATGGAGTGAGACCCATTGTTAAAAGAGTCGTTGGTTTACATTAATAAAATGAGAAACTCTTTACAAAAAGAGTAACTGTTACAGTTGTTCTTCCTAATCACCATTGTTGTGTGTGTGGCTGAAGAACAGAGAGCCCAAGACAAGCAAGTCTAGATGCAGATCAAGTTAGATGTTGATATCAACATCTTCAATAGCAAGATTGCTGGTGCCATTTTCATCTACACCAGCTAGCAAGTTCAGGGTGATTCATTGAGAAAGAGATAGCAGCTAGGGCCGACCATTACTGCAGGTGCTTCACAGATCCAGCCAACAAATCCTAAAGAACATTCTCTTGGTGTGCTGTGAAGAAGGAGATAGAGCTGAGAAGTTGGCTCAGTTCAGGATGGTACAAAGAAGCTGATCTGCAAGTTACTTCTAACATAAGCAAAATCATCTACATCATTGTTGCTGTGAAGAAGAGAGAGCTGAACCTTTCGCTCAGTTCAGAAAGGGGCAGAACAGTATTCTACAAGTCACTTCCAGCTCAAGTGGATATACTTGTTGCTGTGAAGTAGTTGGGGCTAAGGTGTACTTAGTCTAGAAATGTATACCCGAAAAAACATTCATGGTGTCAAAGTTTGGCTGAGTCTAACTCAGTCAAGATAGATTGGCACAAAGGAATTCCTCTTGTGTCTAATCAAGAACCTCAACAACCCACTTCCATCTTGTAGGATCCTTTGTGGATCTGAGAGGTAGGAGCAAACTTGATCTGAGGTAGGTTTTTAGTTGATCACTGAGTGGTAGGGCACTTGTGCCTGAGCTGTAGGAGAGTTAATCTCTCTGTGTTGTAGCAGAAAGTTTGCTCTGAGATAGGGCTATCCTCCATAGCCTGAGTGGTAGGGTTTAATTTTCTGAGTTAGGTGATACTTGTATCACTGAGTGTAAGCACTTGTGGCTGATGTGTAAGTCTTATAGGAGACTGAGAGATCCTCAGGGATCTGAGGTGTAAGCTCTTTGGAGCATTGTCTTGTAGAAGTGCCTTGACCAATAGGAAGTTGGCAAGGTGGGAGGAGAGTGGATATACCTAATGACTGGGGAACCACTATAAATCTGTGTATACTCTAATGTGTTGGTTATCTTTGTGCAGGTAGCTCATCTTGAAAGCAGAAATTAATCATCCAATAAAGAAGAAAACTAAAAGAAAATAAAATTTGCTAACTAAGGAAAAAGAAACCTATTCACCCACCCCCATCTAGGTGATTTAGCTATCCTTGAAATAATGACTTTCAGGTACCTTAATTCAACCCCACGTTCCGAGCACAACCGTCCAAACCTTCCAACCACAGGCCGACATGTGGCCATGCCGTTATGGATTGACTATCGCCAAGCGATAAGATGATAACGCCACGCGGTAGTCGATGTTATTTATGACACGACACCAGCCACACGGTAACTACTACCGCTATTCGATAGAATCTAGAGATCTCCATCAATTAAATTGACCATGTTATCGTCTGCGGTAACATAATTGTCGGGCGATAGATTCCCGAGAACTCTGCCAGCCTAATTCCACATCTACCTCCACGCGGTAACATCTTTCCGCCATGTGGTAAGTCAACCATTGTGAAAGAAATTGTACCTAATCACCTAGAGGGGGGGGGTGAATAGGTGACTAAATCTTTTTTAAACTTTTAGGCAGATTGCATATTATTTCACAGAGTTATAACTACTTTTTCACAGCAATCAATCAGCAATCACAGAATAACACATGCACACAGTGAACACACAGATTTATAGTGGTTCCCTAAGGTTTAGGTACATCCACTTTCCCCCTTCGCCTATCTAGTAGTGTACTAGATTCGGCCAAACTCCTCCACTATCCCAGATCCTCAGATCTTACACTCAGAACCCCAAAACAGGTTCCTACAGCTCAGGCTCAAGGCCCTACAACTCAGTCTTCTTCAAAGACCTACACTCAGCTTCTTCACAAAGCCTACACCCAGCCATAAGGCCTACACTCAGCCACAACATGCTTACACTCAGAGAAACAGATCTCCTACACTCAGGCACATAGGCCCTACCACTCAGCCTTTATAATTGCAGGCTTACTACTCAGATCCCTAAGGATCCTACAAGAAATATAAAATACAAAGTGTATATACCTACAACTCTGAATAGAGAGATGAGTTGATAGGTTCTTGATGAGTTCTTGAACGAACTCTACTGAGATCAATCTCACTTGGCTTTCTTCAAAGCTTCTTGAATGTAGAACACAATAGAATTGATTCTCTGCAGCTGATCTTCAATCACTGCAACTTGAGATTCAGAACTAGGTCTGAACCCTTCTTCACAGCCTGGTTCCAACGGCTGTCTTCTTGGATGGAGCTCTATCTCTCCAACTTCTTAGATCTTCACTTGATTCTTCAATGAATAGCTAGATCTTGTGTGTATCACTTGATGTGTTGATCATCACTTTCTGTTGACAGTATAAGCCTTTTTATAGGCCTTCTTTAAGGTGATCGGCTGATCCGGTTCCTAACAGCTTTCTGACATCTCTGACAGGTGCAGCAGACCGGCTGGAATGGCAGCTGTCAAGTCATCCAGTCAGTTCTTGAAATAACTGTAACTGTCTGAAAGTGTCGAGACAATCTGTCTTTAAGTGTCGACACTTATAGACTAAGTGTCGACACAAGTTAACTAAGTGTCGACACTAGCCTTCAAGGTGTCGACACAACTCCTTGTGTTGTAGAATTTTTATCTCGACACTGCTTCTTCATCATGTGTCGACACTGATATTGAGTGTCGACACAACTCCTTATTCTTCAGCACTTAGTTGAATTCTTGTAAGTGTCGACACAACACCTTTGTGTCGACACATCTTCATGTGTTGAACTTGTTCAGTGTCGACACATCTTCTTTGTGTCGACACATGCCTTCTGTGTTGATACTTGCTGAGTGTCGACACTGCTCCTTGTGTCGACACATTCTTCTTCTGTTGAGACTTTGGCTGAGTGTCGACACATCTCCTTAGTGTCGACACTTATACTTAGAATTTTGTTGAACTTTGCTAGTGTCAACACAGCCTCCTAGTGTCGACACTTTCTTCATGTATTGAGTCTTCTGCTGTGTGTCGACACATTCTTCATTGTGTCGACACTTTCTTCAAGTGTTGAGTCTTCTGCTGAGTGTCGACACATTCTTTATTATGTCGACACTTATACTTATAGTCTGCTGAAATTTGCTGAGTGTCGACACAACCTCCAAGTGTCGTCACTTTCTGATGTAGACACAGTTCTTCTGGGTGTCGACACTGCTTCTAAGTGTCGACACTTCTTCACTGGACATTTCTTCATTGAGTGTCGACACAGCCTTCAAGTGTCGACACTTTCTGTCTGTTGTCGACTCTGCATCCCTGGTGTCGACACAATTACTCCAAGTGTCGACACTACTTGCCTGGGTGTCGACACAAGTCTTCTTGAGTGTCGACACTTTTCTTCTGGGTGTCGACACATGGAATTAGAAACTTTTCATCTTTCTCTGCAAATACTTAACCTGCACAAGGCAACTCAAAATACATCAAATACATTTTGATGTATATCATTGAGTGGGGTGAGGCTTCTTCAAATCAGGTACATTTAAACCAATGTACCCAACAATCTCCCCCTATTTGGAGAAGTCATAACCCTTAGTCAATGATATACACCATACATAATAAAATTACAGAATGATGTAAAACAGGATTATGCAATCAGGGAAAGTACATAAACATGTATCAAACAAAACATGTATACACAGATATCATCTCAGAACAATTATGAAATAGATTTATAACACATCACATTGTTCTAACAACTTTATCATATTCATTATACAAAAGTTTACAGAATGTTTTATTACAAGTGATTACATAGTAAACTTAAGATAATACTATTCTATTTTTGCTCAGCCTCCTTGATCACTATGCCCTTCCCAGTCTGTATCTTTGCTTGCACAGGAGCCTCAGCATCTTCAGCAGCAGCAGGCTTCTTGCCTTTAAGATCCTTTTTCTTTAGCTCTTCAGCTTTGATCTTTTGCCTCTCAAAGTAATGATAAGGCTTGGGAAAGTACTTGCTAGGCTCCTGGGCAGTAGGAGGTAGCTTTCCCATCTTAGCCTTTCTCCTATATTGCACATTGGCTTCTTGCCTGTTTTCATGCTTTCTGTTGGAACCTTAGGTTCTGATTTGGGTTAGGATCACTATTAGGCTGATTAGTTTGACCCAAAATGTATAGTCTAAGGGTCATAGGGCTTTCCAAGTATTCCTCAGAAAGAATCCCAGAAGAATTGCAGAAGAATTCCAGAGAAAATCAATTTTGAAGTTCAGAAATTTTAGCTCTCAGAAATAGTCGAACGGAGTTCAACTATTGCAGTCCAGAGATAGTCGAACGGAGTTCAACTATTGCAGTCCAGAGATAGTCGAACGGAGTTCAACTATTGCAGTCCAGAAATAGTCGAACGGAGTTCAACTATTGCAGTCCAGAAATAGTCGAACTGAGTTCAACTATAGTCGAACGGAGTTCAACTATAGTCGAACGGAGTTCAACTATTTCTGTGTTCAGCTCTAAGAGAACAGATAACTCAGATGCAGGTCAACTATAGTCGAACGGAGTTCAACGATAGTCGAACGGAGTTCAACTATAGTCGAACGCAGATTGGAGAAGCTTTTTAGATTAAATTTTGGTGATTTTCTGTGCAGTTATTGGAGACAGCTGGCTAGAGTTATTCAAGGCTTAAGTAAAGGAATTTACAGCTAATATATTTAATGCTAAATATTCTTATGAATATAGCCGTTGGGAGGATGCATTAAATATGAATCAATTCAGAGGTTTATTGTCAGTTACCTTTCCAAGACAGTCTCCTTTCTTGAAAATGTCTCTGCCGCATCAGACAAGAATTAAAATGACTTTCCTCAGCCCAGTGGATACATATATATATTTTATATAGCAAGATAAAAATATATATATAGCAGAGAGGCTCAGAAATAACAACAAGAGACAGAGAGAGAAAAAGCTTTCAAGAGACAATATATTCAGATTTGTCTACAGAGCTTGCTGGAGATTTTCATCTAGTTGAAGGCCTACACCCTGAAGCAAAGCTTCCACTCCTGAACTATTCTACATCTCAGGGGGAGCTTTGACACCATCAATCCACATAGTCTTCTCAGCTGATCTGAGAAAGAGAAGACTACCATCACTCTCTCATCCCCACCTCTGTAAAGGGTTTTTCAAACTCCCTTCAAAAGTTTGTGTTTGGTTTCTGAGACCTTATCAAAACTCAATGGTGGCAAGACACCTGATCAAAAAATCTGGTTTGGTTTTTGAGCACCTTATCAAAAGCTCATTGGTGCCCAGGACACCTGATCAACTCATCCTGCAGTGGATTCCTACCAGGGTGGTAGAAGAGTGGATGTACCCAAGTTTAGGGGAACCACTATAAATTCTTGTGTCGTCTCTGTGCTTGCTTTTCCTTCTTTATCTTTGTGCTGTGACTTTTTACATTAACTCTAGTTTAGAAGAAAGTTAAGATCTAGCTGCACTTTCACTTTCTCCATTCTAGTTCAGAATACCACTTGTTTTTGTCTTGTATATTATCTTTGGCAGCCTTCCAAGCAGTCAAAATAATATTTCTTGAAGTGGGGCTCCACTGATCAAAATCAGGCCTTTGTTCAGCTTGCTCTCTGAAACTCTTCTTAGACAATCTAGCTTCTTGTTCAGCTTGTTCTTTCAGTATAGCTTCCTGTATAGCCGCAGATACTGGCTGAACCACCTTCTCTATGATAAAATTTTGCTGTCCCTCCGGTGGGCTATACATGGACTGTATATCAGCTTGTACCATATCAAAATCTGGTGGAGGATAGATCACCTGAGCTACTTCGGCTTGCTCACCTCCAAGATAGGCAGGATTAATCCCAGACTCAGCAACATTATCATCATCACATAAAGGAGGATAACCAAGAGTGGCTCTGATGAAATTGGAAATCCATTTGGCATGATCAGAGCCTACTTTTACTAACACCCTCTCTCCCTTTATGACTTCTCTTTCTATGTGATCTCTTAAATCATCTTTTTGAAATCTGATTTGGGCATTTAGATAATTGACTCCATCCTTGTAGAAAGGTTTTAACCTTTGGAGTTTTTCAGTGAGGAGCTTCTGGGAATCTTGAATTGCAGAAGTTACAGCAGTTAGACTTTCTTGCAATTCTTTGTCAAACTCCTCTTTGGCAGTAGTCAGGGGCTGCATTCTGTGCAGTGGCTATACTCTTAAGTTCAGTGACAATAGCATTGTGAGAAGCTGTCAAGTTATCATTCATTCTGATTTTATTCTCCAGTACATATCCTTGCTTTACGTCAAGTTCATCCACTTGAGCTTTAATTTTCTCCTAATGTGTAGCCAAGTATACCACTGCATTCCCTCCCTTGTGGAAGCAATCAGTCATCTCCTTCTTATTTAGATTCATCTCAAATCTAATAGACTTAATATCTTGGGCCAGGTCAAATTGTAGAGACTTATGACCCTCATCCATATATGTTTCTATAGCTTTCCTGTGCTCATCAAGCTTTATTTGCATTGCAACCATCAGAGAACTGTAATCTACAGATGGTGCTGGCTGTAGTGCAGGCTGTGGTGCTATGGTTTGCAGAGCTTTCTTATAAGTCTGGCTCCTCCTCTTGAAGACTTGAAATTTCCTTTTCTTTGCTCTTATAGCCTCCTCATCTTCAGATGCTGATGTGCTGGATATTTCTACCCTCTCCCTAGGTAGCTCCTCAACATTCTTTGGCTTCGCAGCTCTTTCCTTGCAGTTTCTTCCAGAATCTCCACTTGCTCCCCCTCAACTGGAGCATTCTCCCCCTCAGCAGCAGCACTTGCTTTCTCAAAGTCTGTTTGATCCAGATTAAGGAAGAGATTTTCCATTGTAAATTCTTGTTGAGGTTGTGATGGAGAATCCCTTGTCTCATCAACAACTTGATCAGATACAATTTGAGTTGCAACAGATGTGTCCTGCATGACAACATCTGGGAGTTGACTATCAATCTGAGGTTGTTGATTAACATTATTTAATGAATCAAACAAAACAGTATCCTCAATAGGGAAAACTAAGTTATTGATTTCAGTGAGTACCTCAAGTATGGTGTTTGTAGCTTGCTCACTTTCTAGTGGAGTTGGCTCTTCCACTACTAGAGGCTCCCCCTGGATAGTATCATGGTGAAGAGAGCTAGCCTATTGTAGCTCCCCCTGTCTCACAACATCATCTTGTATAGCTGGAGACTTTCCAGCAATTCCAGTGTCTTCTTCATCAGGAGTGAAGACAACTTGCTCCTCAGAGCTGCTAGAGGAATCTTAAGCCACTGGGGCTGTCTTCTTCTTCTTCTTCTTCTTCTTCTTTAGGGGTGTTTCCATCTCAGGTGTTGGCATCTCTTTAGTCAAGACCCTATCCCATCTTGAGAAGAGTCTTATGTCCATCTTTCTCATGTGGTTAATCTTTGATCCAGCAGCTTGACTCATTGCTTCTGGTATATTACTAGCCAAGTAAAGACTGAGTATCCTACCCAAATTGGGCTTTTTCATACTCTCTTTAATCTTCTCAAAGATTACTACAGACCAATCAGTTTTCAATGTGAAGATAATCCTTGTCATGAGACTGAACATATGGGCTGATACCCTATCATGCCCTCCAGGCTTACTCAAGATCACTTTTCCAACAATTTCAGAGAGGAATTTTCCTTTGCTGTTCATCCCCTTCCTATTGAACACTGATCTAATTTTCATATTGGAATCCAGACCACACCAAGTTAATGCTTCCCTAGTTTTAGAAGCAGAAACATTCTCTTCTTCCTTAGTCCTTGGTAACTGAAGTATCTTTCTCAGATTTTTAGGTGAGATCTTCACCTTTTCTCCGTGAACCCTTGACTTTATCTTGAGTCTAGAGTTGTGTAGGGTTGCTCCATTCAGAAATTCTAATAATTCTTTCTTCCATATTTTGGTTGGCTCTGAAATAAGAAAATCTAACCCTGAGTCTGCAACTAGGGTTACCACATCCTTGATCTCTGATTCTGCATCATCAAACGCATGCCGCACCAGTTCATAGCCTTCATTTTCGTTCTCCTCGAGCTTTGGCGCCATTAGGGTTTGAAGAATTTGAATTGAGAGAAGAGAGGTGTTGACACACAAGTTTGGTCTCGAAACTTTAGTGAGCATGTCGACAGACAATTGCGAAATCCTATTTATACCTTTCTAGGATTGAAGATGAAAGGGCACGTCAACAAACTCAAATTGTGTCGACACTGTGGAAAAGTGTCGACACAAACTTATAATATCTCGACAACAATGTGTCGACACTTATATACTCGACAGAATATATATGTCGACACTTATTTATGTGTCGACACCGCTTAGCTCGACACTTAGTCGAGATAATACTTCACTAATTCTGCATAAAGTCTAAGTGTCGACACCACCTTGGATGTGTCGACACCTACTTATCATGTGTCGACACTAATTCTCTGAAGTGTCGACACCAACTTCCTAGATGTGTCGACACCTTTTCTCTGAAGTGTCGACACCAATTCTCTGTCTCGACACATACAACTCTATGTGTCGACACTATTTTACTTATCCATTTCTGTAAACTTATTCTAAGTTTATCATAACTAATTCAATTTTAAACCTATTGAATTTGGTTTCTTCTAAAGGCTTAGTATACATGTCAGCTAGTTGATTATCTGTATTTACATATTCTAGTGAAATATCTTCTTTTTCTACATGTTCCCTAAGAAAATGATATTTTATTTCAATATGTTTAGTTCTACTATGGGAAACAGGATTGTTTGCAATAGATATAGCACTAGTAGAATCAGAAAATAGTGGTGTTCTACTTACCTGAATTCCATAGTCTACTAGCTGATGTTGTATCCAAAGAAGTTGAGCACAACAACTTCTTGCAGCCACATACTCTGATTCTGCTGTAGAGATAGCCACACTTGTCTGCTTTTTGCTACTCCATGATATCAGTCTTCCACATAGGAATTGACAAGTACCAGTTGTACTTTTCCTATCTTCTTTGCAGCCTACAAAATCTGCATCTGAATAACCTGTCAGTTCAAAGTCTCCATTCCTATGGTACCAAAGGCATAGATAAGGAGTGCCCTTTAGATATCTCAGTATCCTTTTGACTGCTTTCAAATGAGACTCTTTAGGGCATGCTTGGTACCTAGCACAAACACATGTAGCATACATGATATCTGGTCTACTTGCAGTCAAATACAATAGGGAGCCAACTATCCCTCTATCCAAAGACTCATCTACAGGTTTCCCTGCATCATCTTTGCTAAGAGACATACTTGACCCCATAGGAGTCTTCATGGTACTGGATGAATCCATACCATACTTCCTTATCAGTTCTAGGGTGAACTTAGACTGGCATATGGATAAACCATTCTCAGTCTGTCTAACTTGGAGACACAAGAAGAACTTAAGTTCCCCCATACTGCTCATCTCAAATTGTCCTTGCATTAGTTTTGCAAACTTTTTGCAAAGACTACTTTCAGTAGACCCAAATATTATGTCATCTACATATATTTGGACTAGTATAATCTTGTCTCTGGATTCCCTAAGGAATAGAGACTTGTCTATTTTCTCCCTTGTGAATTTATTCTCAATGAGGAAACTAGATAGTGTTTCATACCAAGCCCTAGGGGCTTGTTTTAACCCAAACAAAGCCTTCCTAAGTCGATAGACATAATTAGGTTGAGTTGAATCAACAAAACCTGATGGCTGTTCCACATAAACTTCTTCCTTTAGATTACCATTCAGAAATGCTGACTTTACATCCATTTGGTATACTTTAAATCCTTGATAGGTTGCATAGGCCAGGAACATCCTTATGACTTCCAGTCTGGCTACTGGAGCAAAGGTTTGATCAAAGTCAATACCTTTTTCCTGCCTATATCCTTTAGCAACCAATCTTGCTTTGTTCTTGACAATTACTCCATGTTCATCCATCTTGTTCCTAAAGATCCACTTGGTCCCAATTATATTGTGGTCTTTTTGTTTAGGAACAAGCTCCTAGACTTTGCACCTCTTGAACTGATTCAGCTCTTCTTACATTGCCTCAATCCAATGAGGGTCTATGATGGCTTCTTCAAACTTCTTTGGCTCTACTTGGGATAGAAAACTGGAGTAGAGTGCTGCACTCAGATTTCTGCTCCTTGTTTGTACCCCTTGTCTTAGATCACCAATGATTTGATCTGCTGGATGATCTCTTAGATGCCTATTAGCTGGAGGCATCCTGGCTTCAGGTTGAACTTCTTCAGTTTCTTCAACTTGCTGCACTCCTTGGACTTCTTCTGCATTAGGTACATGTAGTACTCCCCCTGGACAGCAGCCACTATCTTCTACATGCTGTCTTGCAGTAGGTCCTTCTTCTATAGTGAGCTTGTCCATCTTCTCAGTCACATTTGTGGAGCTGCAAATACTACTAGACAACTCATTGTTAATAAGTCTATTTCATTCAAATACTACATGTACGGACTCTTCTACAACTTAAGTAGACAAGTTGTAGACTCTATAAGCCTTACTATTGTTGCTGTACCCAACAAAGATCCCCTCCTGTGACTTGGCAGAAAACTTAGTCAAGTAAGACTTTCCATTGTTAAGTATAAAACACTTACAACCAATGATCCTGAAATAGGATAAGTTTGGTTTTCTGCCTTTCACAATCTCATAGGGGGTCTTATTGTGGCTTTTTTTAATGGTAGCCCTATTAATTACATGGCATGCAGTATTAACTGCCTCAGCCCAGAAATATTCTGGGAGAGATGTGTCACTTAAAAGGGTTCTACAAGCCTCAATCAAGGTTCTATTTTTCCTCTCAGCAATGTCATTTTACTGAGGTGTTCTTGGTGAAGAAAACTACTGAAATATCCCAAATTCTTCACATAGTTTTACCATACTATGAGACTGAAATTCAGTACCATGGTCACTTCCTATTTTGACCACTGTACTGTCTAACTCATTCTGAATTTGTTTGACAAAACTATAGAAGATACTAGGTGTTTCGGATTTCTGTCTAAGGAAGAACACCCAGGAAAACCTTGAGTAGTAATCTACAACCAGAAAGGTATAGACCTTCCTACCTAGGCTGTGAACTGGCATAGGACCAAAGAGATCCATATGCAAGAGGTATAAACACCTCACAGCATCTTTGTTTTCAATGCTATTAAAGGTGGATCTAGTCTGCTTGCCCTTTTGACATGATGAGCATATTCCATCTTTAACACACTTAACTTGAGGACCATTCCTCACTAACTCTTTGCTATAGAGTTGGCCAATTGTCTTGTAGTTCAGATGGGCTAGCCTCTTGTGCCATTTGACACAATGAGAGACTTTCTCATCAGCTACAAGACACACTGGAGAACCATTGTTCTCACACATAATGTCTAGGCAATAGACATTTCTTTTTCTATAACCAGTCAAAATGATCTCTTGATCATTTGATCTCCTGATATGACAACCATCTTTGACAAATGAGATGTCATATCCTAAATCACTCAATTGACTTATACTAATAAGGTTATGTTTCAAACCTTTAACATAAGGCACTTGAGTAATAGTTATATGGGTGCTAGAAATGTTACCAAAACCCTTGATAATTCCTTTTTCAGAACCACCAAAGGTGACTTTAGGACCATCCTTGATAGGTGTGTAGTCCTTTAGCAATCCCCTAGTTCCAGTCATGTGCCTGGAACATCCAATGTCCAAGTACCATATTGGGGGATGGCCACTTGGACTTACCTGCAAAACAGATTAGTTGACCTTAGAACCCAAAGAATTCTTAGGTCCTTGGTGCTGGTTAGTCTGCCTCTTAACAAAGCAACCTGCAGATTTTCCAACATGCAGTTTGCTACTCAACTTGGCATTTGTATTATGCCAACAGTTTATGGCAAAGTGGCCTACCTTGCCACAACACCAGCACTCAAACCTATTTTACCTTTGCTTAGGTACATTCCTAGCTGTTTTATCTACAGCTGGCTTGTTGAGAGCTGGGGCTTTGCCCTTAGACTTGGACTTGATAGTCCTAGCAGGGTTAGTAAACCCCAATCTAGTTTTACCCTTGTGAGGTATAAACTCATCAATCAAAGGTAGAACAGACTTAGGTTTAGAAAACCTTGCAACAATGTCTCTCTCCTTCTGAAAACTAATCTCCAGACTTCTGATTTGATCATTCTTAAATGTTATAGTCCCCATGTGAATCACAGTTATGTGCTTCAGTCTGGCTATTTCATTTAGTTTTTGATCAATCAACTTCTCAAAATCAGTTGCAGCAACTTTGAGACTAGCAATTTCCTTTGCCTGACTCTTGGCTAGGGACTTGCTCTTCTTAAAAGCTTGCAACAGAACTCTATATTCATCAATTAGTTGATGAATATCCCCTTCTGATTCAGATCCACTGGCATCATTTGATGCTGATGTAACTGAATCAGAACTAGCACTAGAAATTGAACTTAAAGAATAATTTTATACCTTACTAGGTCCAGGCTGCTCCTGGATTTTGTCACCTTCTGTTAAGGCCATCAGTCCTTTGCACTGGATGTCCTCTTGCTCATTTATGGAGTTCATTATCTGGATGAACTCCTCTTCCTCTTCTTCAGCAAATAGTCCTATATATGCTTCAGCTTCTGACTCAGTTTCTGAAGAAGATATGTCTAACAGGCTTTTGTCCTTCTTGGCAACAAAAGACCTTTCCTTCTTTCCCTTGAATTGAGTCTTTTTCTTATCATTAGACTCTTTCCTTTTCTCAGGACAGTCAACAATAACATGTCCTTGTCTGTTACAGCAATAGCAAACAATTTTTGATAAAGTTGCTTTGCTTGACTTGGTCTTTTCCCTGTCTTTCTTTGATGACTTCTTGTTCTGATAATAGTCATATTTTCTTGTGAAGTGGATGGCTTTGACCTCCACTGTTTCTTTTTTAGAAACTTCTGAAAGTGTCTTGTGAAGGCTGCAAAATCCTCATCACTCTCACTGCTTTCAGACTTTCTGCTTTCTGAATCATCTGACTCAGTCTCAGCCACTTTTGGAGGTGGAGATGGAGACTTACTTCTGTATTTTCTGGTGGCTTCTGTCTTGAATGCCACTGTCCTTTCTTTATGTTCACTTCTTGTAGTCTTCTCCTCTTCTTTCCTCACCATCAACTGCATCTCATAGGATAGCAGTTTTCCAAACAGTGTTGGTGGAGGGATATCTGCTAACTTGGCCATTTCCCTAATGGCACAGATCTTGGTGTCTCAATCCTTTGTTAGGGATCTCAAGAACTTATCATTTAACTCATAATTACTGAATTCTCTGCCATAGGACATTAGCTCATTGACAATTCTATAGAACTTCTTATAGCATTCTGTTATGCTATCAGACCTACCTTGCCTGAAACTTTCATATTCCTGGTTTAACAATGACTTTCTGTCCTGTCTCACTTCTTCTGAACCCTCCATGTACACTATAAGAGTATCGCACATCTCCTTAGATGTCTTACAGTTTATCAAGTTCTGAAAGGTAGCATCATCTATGGCACTCAAAATGATATTCTGAGCCCTCTTGTCCATTGTGGCTAGAATTATCTCATCTTTTGTCATTTCAGAGAAGTCCTTAGGTGTTCTTTGATTTGCATCCAGGACTGAAACCTTCATAGGCACATATGGCCCTTCTTTAACTGTGATGTAAATTCTAGGGTCTGAGGCTTCCATAAACTGTCTCACCCTTTCTTTCTAGATGCCAAAAATCTCTTTTCTGCAAATGGGCAACTTCATGGATCCAAGTTCCTTATGATTCTCAGTTGAACCCATGGTTCTTGATTTTCTTGATTCTGCACTTTACTTAGACTGAATCTGCCAACAGGATCTACTCAGACAGTTAAGTCCTTTTTGAGTAACCTGGCTCTGATACCACTTGAAAGAAATTGTATCTAATCACCTAGAGGGGGGGTGAATAGGTGACTAAATCTTTTTTAAACTTTTAGGCAGATTGCAGATTATTTCACAGAGTTATAACTACTTTTTCACAGCAATCAATCATCAATCACAGAATAACACATGCACACAGTGAACACACAGATTTATAGTGGTTCCAGAAGGTTTGGGTACATCCACTTTCCCCCTTCGCCTATCTAGTAGTGTACTAGATTCGGCCAAACTCCTCCACTATCTCAGATACTCAGATCTTACACTCAGAACACCAAAACAGGTTCCTACAGCTCATGCCCAAGGCCCTACAACTCAGTCTTCTTAAAAGACCTACACTCAGCTTCTTCACAAAGCCTACACTCAGCCACAAGGCCTATACTCAGCCACAACAGGCCTACACTCAGAGAAACAGATCTCCTACACTCAGGCACACAGGACCTACCACTCAGCCTTTATAATTGCAGGTTTACAACTCAGATCCCTAAGGATCCTATAAGAAATATAAAATACAAAGTGTATATACCTACAACTCTGAATAGAGAGATGAGTTGATAGGTTCTTGATGAGTTCTTGAACGAACTCTGCTGAGATCAATCTCACTTGGCTTTCTTTAAAGCTTCTTGAATGTAGAACACAATAGGATTGATTCTCTGCAGCTGATCTTCAATCACTGCAACTTAAGATTTAGAACTAGGTCCGAACCCTTCTTCACAGCTTGGTTCCAACGGCTGTCTTCTTGGATGGAGCTCTCTCTCTCCAACTTCTTAGATCTTCACTTGATTCTTCAATGAATAGCTAGATCTTGTGTGTATCACTTGATGTGTTGATCATCACTTTCTGTTGACAGTATAAGCCTTTATATAGGCCTTCTTCAAGGTGACCGGCTGATCCGGTTCCTAACAGCTTTCTGACATCTCTGACAGGTGCAGCAGACCGGCTGGAATGACAGCTGTCAAGTCATCCAGTCAGTTCTTGAAATAACTGTAACTGTCTGAAAGTGTCGAGACAATCTGTCTTTAAGTGTCGACACTTATAGACTAAGTGTCGACACAAGTTAACTAAGTGTCGACACTAGCCTTCAAGGTGTCGACACAACTCCTTGTGTTGTAGAATTTTTATCTCGACACTGCTTCTTCATCATGTGTCAAAACTGATATTGCGTGTCGACACAACTCCTTCTTCTTCAGCACTTAGTTGAATTCTTGTAAGTGTCGACACAACACCTTTGTGTCCACACATCTTCATGTGTTGAACTTGTTCAGTGTCGACACATCTTCTTGGTGTCGACACATGCCTTCTGTGTTGATACTTGCTGAGTGTCGACACTGCTCCTTGTGTCGACACATTCTTCTTCTGTTGAGATTTTGGCTGAGTGTCGACACATCTCCTTAGTGTCGACACTTGTACTTAGAATTTTTTGTTGAACTTTGCTGAGTGTCGACACAGCCTCCTAGTGTCGACACTTTCTTCATGTATTGAGCCTTCTACTGTGTGTCGACACATTCTTCATTGTGTCGACACTTTCTTCAAGTGTTGAGTCTTCTGCTGAGTGTCGACACATTCATTATTATGCCGACACTAATACTTAGACTCTGCTGAAATTTGCTGACTGTCGACACAACCTCCAAGTGTCGTCACATTCAGATGTAGACACAGGTTTTCTGTGTGTCGACACTGCTTCTAAGTGTCGACACTTCTTCACTGGACATTTCTTCATTGAGTGTCGACACAGTCTTCATGTGTCGACACTTTCTGTCTGGTGTCGACTCTGCATCCCTGGTGTCGACACAATTACTCCAAGTGTCGACACTGCTTGCCTGGGTGTCGACACAAGTCTTCTTGAGTGTCGACACTTTCCTTCTGGGTGTCGACACATGGACTTAGAAACTTTTAATCTTTCTCTGCAAATACTTAACCTGCACAAGGCAACTCAAAATACATCAAATACATTTTGATGTATATCATTGAGTGGGGTGAGGCTTCTTCAAATCAGGTACATTTAAACCAATGTACCCAACACATTGAGTCGACTCAACGCTGTCGACGCTTACCCTGGAGCTATTGCCGCACGGTAACGAGATACGGTCGAGTGATAAGCCCCATAGAAACATTTCCTGACTTAAGAAATTGGGGGCGGTACAAGTCGAGGGAGAGGAATCTAACCCGCCGTTTCCTAGGAAGCAAGCCAGTTGGGTTGCGAAGGAGGAGAAGGAGCCAAGAGGTGGCGAGGTCCATGAGGTCATGAGATTAGAGCCCCGGCCGCGGGAGCAGTAGCAGAAGCAGAGGTAGACAAGCCAGGAGACGAATAATTGAATGGGCTGGAGGCAGCAAGAATGTCATGTTCAGGTCCAGCGATGAGGTTTCCACAAAGGAGACAACTACCAAGGAGGGCAGGGCCCGTTCAACCCTACAGGATGGATGCCGAGCTAGAGACCTCCTCTCCCCAATCAACACCAGGATATGACCATAGCCCTTGGGAGGCGGCGGGGATGTGTGCAGAAGAGGAGGCTGGGAGGTAGAGCAGAGCTGCCATACTATGACTTCCACCAGGAGCAAGTGTATGTGACACCTAGCTGCACGGAGTTCTTGTAGATGAGGGGAGCCAGAGGGAAGGCCCATCAATAATAGAAGCACCACCAAGTGGTGCTTATCGAAGAAGTCCTGTCAGGAGTAGAGGAGTAAAGGTGTGAGGACCGGGACAATGTAGGAGGTCAAGGAGGGATCTGGGTGATACATAGGGGGGTGGGAGTCAAGGGCTCCCTCAAGGAGATCATTCATACCATATCTCACCAGAGTGTCACCTCCACGTACCTAACCCCACCCCCAGATGAGAAGATTAGCCTCTCTCAAAAGGACATGCCGGATCACGAGCATCCGCTCTGCGATACGCTGGTCATTCAGGCCATCGTCGAGAACTTTATCGTCTCCCGGATCCTTGTGGACAAAGGGAGCTCCATCAACGTCATCTTCAAGAAGGAATTTGATGCAATGAAAGTGGAGGCTTGGAGGGTGTTGGCCTCGGACAGGCCTTTATTTGGGTTCTCCGGGAGAGGAAGGAGGTAGATGGAGGAGTCGGGATCCATGTTACCTTGGGGGCCAGTACAGGAACTGCAAGTTCTTTATTATGGATGCTCCGAGAAGTTACAATGTAATATTCGGACGACCCCTCATCAGTGCCTTCCATTATGTGGCCTCCTCTTCCCACCAATGTCTCAAGTTTAATGTCAAAAGTATCCAGTTAAAGGTATGTAAGGCCCAAATGTAGCTAGGGACTACTACATGATTGCGGTCAACACCATATCTTAGCAGGAAGGAGCCGAGGAGATGGAGAGGAGTATGGAAGAGATGTCTGGACAAGAGGCAATATGAGGAGCTGAGGAGATGGATGTAGAAGAGGAAGAGGTCAGTGTCCGTGGGGGAGGGGTAGAGGAAGTTCTGGAGGAGCTGGTTGATGTGATAGTCGTTGGGGAAGCTGAGGAAGAAGTTCTTGCCCGAAGTGAGGGGGGCGTGGGCAAGTGGGAAGAGCAATCCCAGCTGGAAGCAGCGGAGGAGGTGGTGGAAATGGAAGTTCTCACCCAGGGAGGAAGGGTGGAGAAAGTGCGAGTCATCGGGGTGCTGAGCCTGGGAGATCAGAGCAGGATGCAAGAATGTATCCAAAAGAATATGGACATCTTCGCGTGGAGCGCGACCGACATGCCGGGAATTGAGGAGGATGTGGTTACCACCGCCTCAACCTTGATGTCAACATCTGTCTCATCCGCTAGAAGAAGAGGTCCACTGCTGACAAGCTAGCCGAGCACATCCTTGAGGAGGTGGAGATGCTCCTTAAGATGGAGTTGGTATCAGAGATCTAGTATCTAGGCTGGGTCTCCAATGTGGTGATGGTAAAAAATGGGAACGGTCGCTGGAGGAAGTGTATTGATTTTTCTCTTTTAAATAAAGCATGTCACAAAGGTTGTTACCCCTTGCCTCGGATCGACACGCTGGTTGACTCTGCCGTCGGTTTTTCTCTAATGAGCTTTCTAGATGCATTTTCAGGTTATCACTAGATCAGAATGCACCCACCTGACAAGAAAGATGCCTCCATCATCTCAGGGGAGGGGTGCTACTGTTATAAAATGATGCCCTTTGGGCTAAAAAATGTCATGGCGACATACCATAGGATGATGGATCGGATCTTCTGGGAGTAGATGGGAAAGAACCTAGTGGTGTACATGTATGAACTCATTATCAAGAGTTGGGACGTGGACTCTCACCTCTGAGATCTGAAGGTAACCTTCATCACCCTATGGAAGTATAAAATGAGTCTGAACACCTTGATGTGTGTCTTTGGGGCAAGCAGGGGAAAGTTCCTAGGACATCTCCTTACTCTCGCGGGGGTGGAACCCAATCCTGATAAGGTGTGACACCCCAAAAAGGAGTTGGAGATAATAGGAAAAAAGTTGACCTAGGCTCGACGAAGATCGTCGAGCGCAGCAGAGTTCGACGATTATGGCCTGTTTGTGAAATCAATCCTGTTCGACGAACTCACTCCTGATCGACGAAGTTTGTTAGAAGAAATCAGCCCCGTTCGACGATTTGTCGAAAAATGAAGATATGGACGAGCGGTGACTCGTGTTAGATGGATGGTGAGCGGCTAGTAGGTAGTGGGTGACTTTTCAACTTAAACCTGAACCGTTGCTGTGTTTTGATGATTTTATCATGTGGCTCGTGTGAAACTAGAGACCACTTTTGTAGAGGGGTTGGAATGAGAAAATCATTATTTTCTTTTCTCTCTCTCTGCTTTGTGTTCCAGTTCTGGAGCAGAGAACTCTCGGCTAGAGCTAAGGCTTACTGAAGTTGCTGGAGTAGATCTTGTTACTGGAATTTGTTGGATCCCTAGATTGATTTGGGCTAGGTTCACTAACTAAGATAATTGACCCACCATGTATAGCCAGGGTCATGTTTGTGTCTTAGAGTTTAGGCCAAGTCCTTACATTCAACCTTGCATGGACAAGCCAACTGAAGACTACAGAAGACTCAAACTTAGAAGAAAATCAAGTTCAGAAAAGTGAGTTCGATGTTCGTCAAACTCAGCTCGATGAAAGTCGTGCTCCGCTCGACAAACTCAGAATCAATTCTCTGAGTTCAGCTCGACGATATTCGAGCTCAGGTCGACGAATTCTGGAAGTTCAACTTCAACTCATTTAGTCTAGAATACTTTCTCTGAACTCAAGTCAACGAAGTTATTCTATCAGCTCGAGAAACTTAGAGCACAGAATTGGGAAGTTTTTCACAGAAAGTAGTTAGCTGATCTCAGGTCGACGAACTTGGTTCACAGGTCGACGAACAAACATTCCCAGGTCGACAAACATGATTTCTCTGGACGACAAACTTGGATCTCAGGTCGACAAAATCTGTTCTCTGGTCGACGATTCCTGTATAGTTCCAGACTTGGAATTTTCCCTCATTTTCTCCTTATTTTATAGTAGCATTTCTTCAGTAATTAATGCTTATATTCTCTGAATATAGCCATTAGTGGCAGAATTGATTATGGTCTTCATCAGGAATATTACTTGCTGTTATTAATATGATAGTTGGGGAAATTCTTTAATGCAAATATTCTCTCAAGCCGCATTACATTCTCTAGGCAGTCAGCATTCAATGCAAAAGTATTTCCAAATTTAAAGGACAATTACACAGAGATATATAGAAGAGTTTTCTCCTTCAGTCGATAACAGAGACAGAACACAAGAAATTATTCAAGAAAAAGAATTCTTCTCTGTCTTCATCAAGTGTTCATCCTCCAGCATGCTTCCAAGAGACAATCAACTTCCATATGTCTATAGCTTTCTGGAGAACTTTTCAAGAAGACCTACTCACCCTGCAAAGATCTCAATCTTTCCTGAACAGAACTTCATTTCCGGGGGAGCTTTGACACCATCAAGGATCCACAAGTCTTCTCAGTGGTTTTGAGAAAATAGAAGACAACATATAGTTTTATTTGTTTCACACCACTATACACAGGGTTCTAGCTCCCTTAAAAGTTAAACACTTGGTTGCAAGTCTAATGATCAAAAGACTTGATTTGGTTTTTAGGTACCTGATCAAAAGCCTGAAGGGTTTCCTGATTTACCTGAATCAGATCTTGTGCTGAACGGCACCTGAGCACAAACCTGATTGGTGGCAGGGCACCTAATCAAAAACCTGAGTGGATTCCTACCAGCGTTGTAGAAGAGTGGATGTACCCAAGTTTTAGGGGAACCACTATAAAATTCTTATGTCGTCTGTGATGTTATCTTAATCTTTACTGCGTGCTGCGTGCTGTCAAGCTTAGTTTTATTTTTGCACCTATCTATTTACACATATAAGTATCATTATTCTAACTCTGAAACAAAAATCTAATAAGATTTTAAGATACTCTATTCACCCCCCCCCCCTCTAGAGTCAAACAGTCTAACCAGGGGTGGTATCTTTCACACCATCCTTCAATTGGTATCAGAGCCTTGTTATCTTTGGTTTCACAGATTCACATCTGAACCAATATCCTTGTTAGATTGTTTTTCTCTTCTCTAGTTTTTCTATTATTACAGCAATGGCACAGAATAAAGATTATGCTAGCACCAGAGCTCCAGTCTGCAACTTGAAAAAATTTGCAATCTGGAAGGCAAAAATCAAGCGTTACATGAATTCTATTGATGAGGATATTTTCAATTCTATTTTTATAGGTCCTCCTCAACCAACAGAATCTACATCTACAACAACATCTAGCACTCATGCAGTTCCACCACCTGAGTGGACTGATGCTTAGAAGAAAGTCAAAATAGCTGATGCAAAAGCTATGAATATATTGGCTCAAACCATATCAGATGTCATCTTCCAAAAGGTGGCTGAATGCACTTCTACCAAAGAAATTTGGGACTTTCTAAACCAGATGGTGGTAGGCTCAGTAGATGAGAGAAAGGACAAAAGATCCCTCCTGATATCTCAATATGAGAACTTCAAGAAGGAGGAATCAGAAACAGTGGCTGAGATGTATAACAGACTTAATGTTATCATCAATGAACTAAAAACCCTGGATAAGGATATCTCCTTAACTGAGATCAATGAAAAGATCCTGATGTGCTTCTCTAGTACGTGGCATTCCAGGATCTGGCCAATCAAGGAAGTCAGGAGTTTGAATGAGATATCCACTGAGTCTCTTCTGGGAAAGCTCAAATCCTATGAGCAGTTAATCATGACCAGAGCGGCTGCTGAACTGAAGGCCTCAACCACTTCAAGGAAGGAGCATAATATTGCTTTCAAAGCAACAGAAGAATCAGAAACCCTTCCTACCAATGAAGAGTTGATGAGTTTGTTGGCCAAAAGGTTCTACAAACTGGCCAAGAAAGACTTCAGGAGAAGGTCATCCAAGAGTGATGACAAACCCAAGTATGACAGAACTCCTACCAAGGAGATTATCTGCTTTGGATGCAAAAAGACTGGGCACATTCTTCCAGAATGCCCAGAAGCTCAGAAAAGAAATAGAAGAAAAGAGAAAGAGAACAAGAAGAATTCAAGCAGGCACTCAAGCAAACACTCCTCCATAAAATATAAAAGAAAGGAAAAAGGATTCATTGGTGAAACTTGGAGTGATACTGATTAAGAGACCTCATCTTCAAGCTCTAGTGAAGATAAAGAAGGATCCAAGGCAAGAGAAGTTTGTCTCATGGCAATCAATGCCACATGTAGCAGGCCTAATGTTGAAGACCAAGTAGAAAGTCATTTTGAGAAATCAGAAGAGGAATCAGAGACAGAAGAGGATCAGGTAATCTCTTCTTTTGATTTTAATTCCATTGATTTTAAAAATAAATTCAAAGCTTTATGTAATAACTTAATCAAATCTGAAAAAGAAAACAAAATTCTAAAAGATAGTCAAGCTGAATTTGATAATTTATTTGCTGAAAACACTAAGCTCAAGGATGATTTAGTTTTAGTAAATAAACAAATCATTTCTCTAAAAATAGAATTATGTGAGGCAAAGCAACTTGAGGAATCTCTCAATGGGAGAAGTCTTAAGCTGATGGACATCACAAGTACAGTCAATGCCAAACTAAATGGCAAACTGGGCTTAGGTGCTTCATCAAGCTTACCTCCCATACTTAAGAAAAATATATTATCAACCCCCATAAAATTTGTTTCAGCTAAAGGAAAAGAAGTAATAAATAATTAGAACCCACAGAAGATTTACTTAACTCTAAAAATCAAAAGAATAGAAACAAGAAAAATTTAAATAAAAACAAAGTTCAACAAATTTCGTCGAACTCAGGTCGGCGAAATGTGGCTAGTTCGTCAAACTCCGATCGACGATCCTTGAACGCCAACATTAGCCATAATATTTCATCTTACTGCGATCGAAGAACCGTGTATTGTTCTTCGAGCAGAGATCAACGAACTTGGGGCACAAAAATGAATATATTTAGTCTCTGAGCAGAGATCGACGATCTCATCCCATTTCGTCGAACTCCAATTGACGAACTTACAACATTTCGTCGAACCCAGTCAGACTTAACAAAAATCATAATTTTAACAGGAACTTTAATCAACCTAGAAAACCTGTTAATCCATTTGCTAATTGAGAAATTCCACCTAGGAGATACATCCCTTATTATATAAATCTCAACCTAAATTTTCTATTATATCATGTTTCTCATTTCAGAAATACAAAGGGCCCAAGGTAATCTGGGTCAAGAACCACTGATTTTTTACTTTGCAGGTAAAGTGTTGTCTAGCTTTAAATCAACAATGGTATCTGGATAGTGGATGCTCCAAGCATATGACTGGCAGCAAGGACAACCTAAATAATTACAAGTCCAAGCTGGGACCAAAGGTGATCTTTGATGACTCAAATTGTGTCCACTCTAAAGGATTTGGAGAAGTTAAGATTGGAGCAGTTACTTTCAAGAAGGTTACATATGTAAGTGGACTGAAACATAACCTCATCTCCATAAGTCAACTATGTGGTGAAGGTTATCAGGTATATTTTAACTCCATCTCTTGTATTATTTCTACTAAAGAAAACTAAACTATTTTAATTGAAAATAGACATGACAACATATATGTAGTTGATTTTCATTCTGGAACATCAGATATATGCTTACTTAATCTTGTTAGCAATCAAAATGATTTATGACATAAAATATTAGGACATGTTAATATGAAAAACATTGATAGGTTATTTAAAGTCAATCTTGTTAGAAGATTGCCTTCTGGTCCCTACAAGAAGGAAGACCTCTGCAGGGCTTGTCAATTAGGCAAGAAAACTAAATCTAGCTTTAAATCAGTTAATAAGAGTGATTGACTTAGGGTCTTGTATCTGCTACATATGGGCCTTTTTGGCCCAATTGTTGTACAAAGCCTATAAGGGAAATCTTATACTCTGGTTATTGTAGATGACTTCTCAAGATTCACTTGGGTGTTCTTTCTGAGATCTAATTCAGATACATTCAAGGTTCTTACAGATTTTCTCAAGACCAAATAGATTGAGTACTCTACTCAAGTTGCATTGATCAGAAGTGATCATGGTACTGAGTTTTAGTCTCTTCTTATGCATGAGTTCTGTGAGAAGGAAGGTATCAGACATTGCTTCTTAGCTCCTAGAACTCAACAAAATGGTGTAGCTCAAAGTAAAAAAAATAGAACCCTAATAGAAGCTACGGGCACATTATTGCAGATGCTTACATGCCCCTATACTTTTGGGCAGAGGCTGTAAGCACAACAAACTTTGTATTGAACAGAAGTTTAATACATAAAATTAAGAATAAGACACGCTATGAATTACTTAAAGGGAAGAAACCTAAAATCACCTATTTTAAAATATTTGGTTGCATATGCTATATTCATATCAATGACAAGAAATATCGTAGAAAGTTTGAAGCTAAGGCGGAAGAGGGAATTTTTTTAGGATATTCCCAAGTCATCAAAGCATATAGGGTGTTTAATAAATCTACCTTAAAAATTGAGAAACCTGTTCATGTAACTTTTGATGAAGCTAACATGTCTTATAAGGAGAAAGAAATTTCTACCAACAGCACTTTGCAGGTACCGCAGTTGTGTGAGAGATTGGATGATCTAAGCCTCACCCAAGAGGTTCCAATACATCCCTCTCCACAAGTTGAAGAAGAAAGTGAAGAAGAAAGTATAGAGGTCATTGAACCCTTTCCTACAGCTAATGAAATTCCACAAGAGGAATTTATTCCCCAAGGTGTTGCCCAACCAGCTTCTCCCACTGATTTGGTCACACTTAGAGAACATCCTAGATCTCAAGTGATTGGAGACATTTCAGCTGGTGTGCGAACAAGGCATCAACTCAACATTGACTTGATGTTTGATTGTTTCCTCTCTCAACATGTGTAAGACCCCCCTCCCGGATCCCAAAATACGACACGAAGGGGGTCTTATGCCCGGAACGCCCGCCTTACCGTAGCATTAGCACACTGGCTAACCTGTACCACAAGATGCCTATTCCGCCGGCTTCAACCAACATCAATATCATTATGCCAACCCAACCAAAAGTATAAGCAAGAAGAAGTCAAATACACACTAAGTAATAATGTCCAAATAATACATCAAAAGAGAAGCTAAAACATGCTTCAACATATCAGAGTACAACTATAGAAATTGCCCAAAAAGGGGCTACATCAAAACCTCTCAACACTCACATCTGTGACCGACGGTATCGACGGCACCGTAACTTCATGGCCTGTCGTCCTGGCCTGGCTGTCCTGCTGCGTAGTCTGCGGCTACTTTACCTGCGGCGTGAACTCCTAAAAGGAAGATGTAGCAATCGTTATTCGAAATGACTAAGTGACTTCACATCCGCTCCCCCGACGACTCCTCGGCACCGGGCGGAGAGAAGGAACAAGGGTAATATATCTATGCAAGTAAAAGAAGTACAAGCAGGTGGAAATAGTGTAAGAGTTACAGTATCATGATCTAGCAAATATTTAAGAGCTATAGCAAACTAACAAGTATATGTAACAGCGGGAAAGTAACTTAACTTATAAGAATGCCCATACAAACTTATAAGTTAAGGATCGGGTTACATAAAGGTAACTCATCGTATAAGAGTGCCCATACAAACTTATACGATGAGGATCTTGTTGTGCAATGTTATGAAATGCTATGTATGCTATGCAATGACTCATCCATGATCACACACATGCAATTGCTATGTCGACACAGACTATAGTTCCCACTTTTCGAGCAGGTAGCTAACCTCTCAGGCATCAGCCTCTGTGGCCAGACGGTGACAGTAGAATGGGCACTTCTACTACTAGGTTGGTATCCACGCTACTTCACCTAGGCCTCTGTACGCCTCAACACTAAGAACACAACAGCGGAGCCCATGCGTACTATGGCACAGCGGGATCCTCAGGTAGATGTGCACCGAGGACCAAGCCCCGAACTGACCTTATGTGACCCAGAAGGAGCCTCAGAAGTAAGCACGAGGACTAAGCCCAACCGTTCACTTGGCACAGAAGGAGCCCTTGGACATGAACACCGAGGACCAAGCCCAACCGCCCAAAGTCTAACTGTCAACTCTCGTCGGTGTGACGATCGTCGAGCCCATAGACCTTCCACACTATACTTAACCCAGGACTACGATACTTCGTGCCGACTCACACCACATGCAATTTCACACCACCGTGGCATGGAAGGGGCCTCAGAAGAAGGCACGAAGACACAACCGAACCATCCATCCATACCTTATCTCAACACAAACCAAACAAGTGACGGTCAACACCGCACTTACATCCTTTCACAATACTACTCGTAGGGAGACGACGCTCTAAGTTTTAGACTACTAAACTCATTCCATTAGTCAAACATACTCATGGACATAATTTATTCCTCGACATGACTTTCCAAATGATGTCAACATAATATAAACATGATGTGCATATAAAGATCTATCAATCTTTCCAAATGGTAACAACATATTATAAACATGACGCACGTATAAAGATCCATCAATCTTTCCAAATCATAACAACATATTATAAACATGATGCGCATAAATAATAATCTTCCAAATTTCTGACAAGTCGATTCCTTTAAGTAAGCTTGCTTAACAATTTGATTATATGAAATCTAATTAATAAACTTCATCAATCATGCAACTAAAATGATTAATCATAAAAGAGTTCATTCAAGTAAAGTAACTTTCTATATTAATTCCACTGAATCTAAATCCATATTATATAAACCCAGAATTTAGGTGTAGAGTAAATCTGGACAGCAACTTCAACCGGACATTCCCAAAGCTACAGGAATCCGGTGAAGACGTGTAACCCCTCGATGAAAAGTCTTTCCATGGGCTACAACTTTCGTATTCAGACCTCAACACAGATTTGACTGTATCCTATTAGAAATCATCCTTGAGGTCTACTGCGTACAGAACACAATTTCTGCATGCAGGATTTATCGAACTCCATTTTCATTCAGACTTTCCTGTGGCTACAAACTTCGCATGAAGACGTGCAACCACTCGTTGGAAAGGTATTTTCAAGGGCTTCAACTTTCGTGTTTAGTTAAAAGCCCAAATCTGGCCATATCCTTCATTAAAATGTCCTAGAAGATCGTTGCACTCGGAATACAGAATCAGCACACATCTTGAGGTGGAATGAATGGCATCGATTCATCTTCCTCCTCAAGTCGATCCTCTCAGATCACCTGCAGAGATTCCTCCACCCTTATTCACCCTCATGAGTCCTTTACTCTTCACGAAACCATCCCCCATATCCACATAGAAGATCGGAGCGGTTAAAGACACCACTAACCAAGAGCACAAGCCCTGGATTGGCCTCACCCTAGAGAGAGCATCTTCTCACATGTCTAGACTCTTTTGAGTCGACGTCTCGCCTAGATATATATAGATATAGCACCAAGGGAGAGGGTGGGAGGCTCACATCGGTTCCAGCGGTACCACCATTTTCGGCCATGGATCGAGTAATTCTTCGCGGCGTCATCTTCTCCTTCACGGCGATGGCAGATTTTCCCTCCTAGAACTTGCTCATGCAGTTCTCCTTCTACAGAAGTTCTCTCAGAAAATCGGGCTGGAAAGTGAAGTGAAACTGCTAGGGTTTTCTAAGCCCTTTTAAAGTGAAATGCCATCGGTCACGCCAATGGTCACGCCCGTGACATGGGGCGTGACCCCTATCTACTACCGAGAATTCGTCGAACTCAACTAAAGTCATCGACCGAAGAACACGCCCCGGTCACGCCCATGGTCACGCCCGTGACACTGGGGGTGACCCCTATCAACTACTCGAGGATTCATCGAACTCAACCAAAATCGTCGACCGGAGAACATGCCCCGGTCACGCCCATGGTCACGCCCATAGTCAGGCCCATAGTCACGCCTGTGACAACGGGCGTGACCCCTATCAACTACTCGAGGATTCGTCGACCTCAACCACAATCGTCGATCGGAGAACACGCCCCGGTCACGCCCATGGTCATGACCGTGACACTGGGCGTGACCCCTATCAACTACTCGAGGATTCGTCGAACTCAACCAAAATCATCGACCGGAGAACATGCCACGGTCACACCTATGGTCACGCCCGTGACACCGGGCGTGACCCCTATCAACTACTCGAGGATTCGTCGAACTCAACCAAAATCGTCGACTGGAGAACACGCCCCGTTTACGCTCGTGACACCGGGCGTGACTCCTATCAACTACTTGAGGATTCGTCGAACTTAACCAAAATCGTCGAATGGAGAACACGCCCAGGTCATGCCCATGGTCACGCCCGTGACAGGGGGCGTGTCCCGTATTCAACTACTCGAGTACTCGATAACTACTCGAGTACTCGACAACTGACTGGATAGTCACGGGCATGGTCACACCCGTGTTGGACCGTTCACCCCCGTGACATGGGCGTGAAACTCACTATGTCGAGAATTCACTACCCGTGTCCTGCTCTGGACAACTCGAGGGCTGGTTTCTCCTACATTCCCAAGTGCAGCCCAATTTCCAGCACTTTCCTGGACCCAAGTCAGCTCTCCAGACTCAAAAACGTGCACAAGGGGCCTAGTGCGAATCAGGACGTTACAAATCCTATAAACAAAATAAAAGATTTCGTCCCCGAAATCAGGTTTGGGCTAGGGGAGAAAAGCATAACAGGAAAATCAACATATGCTTTTAAAAAAATTACCTTGAGCAAACAACTCTGGGTAGCGTTGCTGCATCAAATCCATTGGTTCCCATGTATATTCCTCCTTCCCATGATTAGACCATAACACTTTCACCAAGGGAACACTTTTGCGGCGCAACATTCTTGTCTCGCTTTCTACGATCCGCACCGGCTCCAGTCGCACCGACCTATCAGACGCCACAGCACCATCAGTTGTGGGGATGTATTGATCGGGCCGCAACAACGCCTTCCTAAGCGACGACACATGGAACACGTCATGGAGGTTCTCTAGCTCTGGCTGCAACTCCAACCGATAGGCCAACGGGCCAATCCTTTCCAGTATGGTATAAGGCCCAACATACCTTGGGCTGAGCGTTTTCACACCACACACACGTGACACTCCATGCATCGGTCGTGTTTTCAGGAACACCTTATCAACCACTTGGAACTCCACCATCCGGTGCTTTGCGTTATAGTACTTCGCATGCCGACTTTGAGCCTCCAACATGCGATCCCGTATCAATATTACCGCCGCATCAGTATCATCTATATATTCATTTCCCAATTCCTTCGGATTTTCATCCTGCACCCAAGACAAGGGAGTCCTGCACCTTCTTCCGTAAAGGGCTTCATGGGGCACCATACCGATGCTCGCCTGATGGCTATTATTGTAGGAGAATTCCACTAGGGGAAAGAGTCTTTCCCACAGCTCTGCTATGTCCAGCACACATAACCTCAATAAAGCCTCCAGTGTTCTGATGGTCCGCTCAGACTGCCCGTCCGTCTGAGGGTGGAATGCAGTACTAAAGGTTAGGCGCGAGCCCAAATACTCCTGCACCGCCTTCCACTCCTTGGAAGTAAACCGACCATCCCGATCTAAAATAATTGTCTTGGGCACGCTATGATACCGTACGAACTGCTCCACAAAGAGGCATACCAAAACGTCCACATGTGTTTCCTTCTTCATTGGTGTGAACCGGCCACCTTTGTCAGTCGATCAATAATAACCCACACTGAGTCATTCCCGGAGCGGGAGCGAGGTAGCCCATGGACGAAGTCCATGGAGATATCCTCAAACTTCAACTCGGGGATGGGCAACGACTGCAACAAACCACCGGGACTCTTACATTCGGCCTTCACCCTTTGACAAGCTTCGCAATGTGTAACATAGTAACGAACATCCTTCTTCATTCCCGGCCAGCACATGGTCTTCCGTAAGCCGGCGTACATCTTGGCAATACCCGGGTGTACTGAATATTGCGAGCTATGTGCCTCTCTCAAGATATCTTCCCGGATTTTGCCGCCCTTGGGAATATAGAGTCGGCCACGAAAATAAACAAGGCCGTCTTTTAGTGTGTAATCAAGAGTAGTCCCATCTTCAATTGCCTTGATTGCCGGGGCCAAGGCCGCATCCATTCCTTGCTCCACCCGAATCCGTTCCCGGATATCACAAACTATGCTCATGCTTGCCAAATACTCCACATACACTGCAGAAGGATCCTTGAATACCAAAGTAATATCCATCTCCTCAATCATCCGAGCCAACTCCATACTCATCAACCGAGACTCTGGTCTAGAGCCTGGCACTTTTCTACTCAATGCATCGGCTACCGAGTTCGCCTTTCCGGGATGATAGTTTAGTGTGAACTCATAATCACACAGAAACTCTAACCATCGTTGTTGCCTCAAGTTCAACTCCTTCTGTGTATGAATGTACTTCAAGTTTTTGTGGTCTGAAAAGATCTCGTAGTGGACTCCGTATAGATAGTGCCTCCAAACCTTCAAGGTGAACACCACTGCTCCCAACTCCAAATCATGGACCGGGTAATTAATTTCATGTTTCTTTAACTGTCTTGAAGCATATGTGATCACGTGCCCATGCTTCATCAGTACCGCTCCCATCCCTCGATACGATGCGTCGGTGTAAACCTAAAATCCTTTCTTCCCCGATGGAAGTGCAAGGATGGGGGCGGAGGTAAGCCTATCCTTCAGCTCTTGGAACGCCGCTTCACATTGGGGAGTCCACTCAAATGGCACACCTTTCTTCGTCAAAGAAGTAAGAGAAAGGGCAATCTTGGAGAATCCTTTCAGGAACTTGTGGTAGTATCCTGCAAGTCCAAGAAAGTTTCGTACATAGGCCGCCGACTTCAAGGGCGACCATTCCTTCACGGCTCGCACCTTTGCTGGATCCGCTACTAATCCTGCCCCACTGATCACATGCCCCAAGAAAGCAACCTCCTTGAGCCAGAATTCAAACTTGCAAAATTTGGCGTATAAGGCATGCTCCTTCAATTTCTTCAACACCAAGGTCAGGTGCTCGACATGCTCCTCCTCCGTCTTTGAGTAAACCAAGATGTCATCGATGAAAACAATGATGAAGATGTCCAAATATGGCTCAAACACCTTGTTCATCAGACTCATGAAGGCTGAAGGGGCATTTGTGAGCCCAAACGGCATTACCGTGAACTCATACAAACCATATCATGAACTGAAGGTCATTTTCTTGATGTCACCCTCTCGTATCCTCAACAGATAGTATCCAGAGCGCTGATCCAAGTTAGAAAACCAATGTGCTCCCATTAGTAGATCGAACAACTCGTCGATCCGAGGTAGCGAATAAGTGTTCCGCACCGTCTACCGATTGAGTTCCCGATAATCTATGCACAAATGCAGGGTTCCATCCTTCTTCTTCACGAACAGTACAGGGGCTCCCCAGGGTGACAAACTGGGGCAAACGAACCCTGACTGCACCGGTTCTTGCAATTGAACTGTAAACTCCGCGAGTTCCTTCGGGGTCATTCGGTACGAGGCCTTGGATACATGCTTGGCACCCGGCACTAGATTAATCTGGAAGTCAAACTCTCTATGCAGAGGTAATCCTGGTGGATTCTCAGGAAATACCTCGGGAAAATCCCGCACTACCCGTACATCCTTTAATTCCAATGCTTCCTCCTTCAACTCGAACCAGATCATGAAGACCTCGTCCCCCTTCATATGAGCTTTTACAACCTGAACGGAAGATAACATCATACGAGGCACGAAGCTAATACCTTGTAAGATGATGTCGGAGTCTCCATGTCTCAAATAAATCCGCTTCTCCGCGCAGTTGATCCTCGCTAAGTGCCAGTCCAGCCATGTCATGCCCAAAATGAGGTCAAACTCCGTCATTCTTATGACCGTGGCAGGCGTATCAAAGGCCTTCCAATCAATAAATAACTCCAACTCCCACTTGTAGGTTGCGATCATCTCCGAGCCGTTCGGAAGGCGCACTCATCGGGCTATTTCAGTGAAATATTTCACACCCTCTATGCCTTTAATGAAATCCTCGGACACAAATGAGTGTGAGGCACCGGTATCGAATCAAGTGTAGGCCGGTTTCTCACTAACCATTATGCCTAAGCATCAAAATTGTGAAGGCTCAAGCCAGATTCCTAGAAAAACTTAGGTAGACTAAGGACGAATGCTTAATTTCTTCCTCGTAGTCCTCGTCCTTGAGCTGGGTCCTGCTTCAATTACTCCTTCAGCGAGTCTCTTAACGCTTGTTTGAACACCCAAAAGACCCGCTTCGAACAATTTTACCATATCCATTATCTCCACCAAGCTCAAGTATCCTATAAACAAAAGTGGTTTCCCTAGGAAATCTGCCATGTCTATTATCTCCGTTAGATTCAAAATCCGCTATAAACAAAAGTGCTTGCCCTAGGGGATCTCGCAAGACTTTATACCATAGTTTTACATACTTGGGGTCATTCAAACTTGGAAGATCGACATATAAAGGTATGTACCTAAGGTCAGGTTGGCTAATCATAGGGTCAAAGTTGGACATACCTAGTGTGAATTACATATGGGCACACCTCTGCTTCCGCTAAGTCAGTTTGTCCGCAAACTGACTAATCGAACGGGGGTGGTTCTATTGTTGAAAGAATTCTTTAGTTGAGGATCGTGGCAAACTGATACCATTTGTAAGACCCCCCTCCCGGATCCCAAAACACCGCACGAAGGGGGGTATTATGCCCGGAACAGACGCCTTACAGTAGCACTAGCACACGGCTAACCTGTACCACAAGACGCCTATTCTGCCGGCTACAACCAACATCAATATCATTATGCCAACCCATCTAAAAGTATACACAAGAAGAAGTCAAATCCACACTAAGTAATAATGTCAAAATAATACATCAAAAGAGAAGCTAAAACATGCTTCTACATATCGGAGTACAACTATAGAAATTGCCCAAAAAGGGGTTACATCAAATCCTCTCAACACTCACATCTGTGACCGACGGTATCGACGACACCGTCACTTCAGGCCCTGTCGTCCTGGCCTGGCTGTCCTACTGTATAGTCCGCGGCTGCTCTACCTGCGGCGTGACCTCCTAAAAGGAAGATGTAGAAACCATTAGTCGAAACGACTAAGTGGCTTCACATCCGCTCCCCCGGCAACTCCTTGGCACCGGGCGGAGAGAAGGAACAAGGGTAATATATCTATACATGTTAAAGAAGTACAAGCAGGTTGCAATAGTGTAAGAGTAACAGTATCATGATCTAGCAAATATTTAAGAGCTATAGCAAATTAACAAGTATAAGTAACAGCAGGAAAGTAACTTAACTTATAAGAATGTCCATACAAACTTATAAGTTAAGGATCGGGTTATATAAAGGTAACTCATCGTATAAGAGTGCCCACACAAACTTATACGATGAGGATTTTGTTGTGCAATATTATGAAATGCTATGTATGCTATGCAATGACTCACCCATGATCACACACCTGCAATTGCTATGTCGACACAGACTATAGTTCCCACTTTTCGAGCAGGTAGCTAACCTCTTAGGCATCAGGCGCCGTGGCCAGGCAGTGACAGTAGAACGGGAACTTCTACTACTAGGCGGGTATCCACACTACTTCACCTAGGCCTCCGTACACCTCAACGCTAAGAACACAACAGCGGAGCCCATGCGTACTATGGCCCAGCGGGAGCCTCGGGTAGATGTGCACCGAGGACAAAGTCCCGAACTGACCTTATGTGACCCAGAAGGATCCTCAGAAGTAAGCACGAGAACCAAGCCCAACCGTTCACTTGGCACGGAAGGACCTCCTGGACATGAACACCGAGGACCAAGCCCAACCGCCCAAAGTCTAACTGTCAACTCCCATCGGTGTGACGATCGGCGAGCCCGTAGACCTGCCACACTATCCTTAACCCAGGATTACGACACCGCCTGACGACTCACACCACATGCAATTTCACACCACTGTGGCATGGAAGGGGCCTCGGAAGAAGGCACGAGGACACAGCCCAACCATCCATCCATACCTTATCTCAACACAAACCAAACAAGTGACGGTCAACACCGCACTTACATCCTTTCACAATACTACTCGTAGGGAGACGACGCTCTAAGTATTGGACTACTAAACTCATTCCATTAGTCAAACATACTCATGACCATAATTTATTCCTCTACATGACTTTTCAAATGATGTCAACATAATATAAACATGATGAACATATAAAGATCTATCAATCTTTCCAAATGGTAACAACATATTATAAACATTACGCGCGTATGAAGATCCATCAATCTTTCCAAATGATAACAACATATTATAAACATGTTGCGCATAAATAATAATCTACCAAATTTCTAACAAGTCGATTCGTTTAAGTAAGCTTGCTTCACAATTTGATTATATGAAATCTGATTAATAAACTTCATCAATTATGCAACTAAAATGATTAATCATAAAAGAGTTCAGTCAAGCCAAGTAACTTGCAATATTAATTCCACCGAATCCAAATTCATATTATATAAACCCAGAATATAGGTGCAGAGTAAATCTGGACAGCAACTTCAACCGGAGATTTTTGAAGCTACAGGAATCCGGTGAAGATGTGTAACTCCTCGATGAAAAGGTATTTCCATGGGCTACAACCTTCGTGTTCAGATCTCAACCCAGATTTGACTGTATCCTATTAGAAATCAGCCTTGAGGTCTGCTGCGTACAGAACACAATTTCTGCATGCAGGATTTATCGAACACCATTTTCGTTCAGAAATTCCCGTGGCTACAGACTTCGTATCAAGACGTGCAATGACTCGTTGGAAAGGTATTTTAAAGGGTTTTAACTTTTGTGTTTAGCCGAAAGCCCAGATCTGGACGTATCCTTCATGAAAATGGCCTAGAAAATCGCTGTGTGCGGAATACAGAATCAACACGCATCTTGAGGCGTAATGAACGACATCGGTTCATCTTCCTCCTCAAGTCGATCCTCTCAGATCACCTCCAGAGATTCCTCCACCCTTATTCACCCTCATAAGGCCTTTGCTCTTCACGAAACCATCCCCCATCTCCACTTAGAAGATCAGAGAGGTTGAAGACACCACTAACCAAGAGCACAAGCCCTGGATTGGCCTCACCCTAGAGAAAGCATCTTCTCACATGTCTAGACTCTTTTGAGTCGACGTCTCGCCTAGATATCTACAAATCTATCACCAATGGAGAGGGTATGGAAGCTCACCTCGGTTCCAGCGGTACCACCATTTCCGGCCATGGATCGATTAATTCTTCGCGGCGGCATCTTCTCCTTCACGGCGATGGCAGATTTTCCCTCCTAGAACTTGCTCATGTAGTTCTCCTTCTACAGAAGTTCTCTCAGAAAATCGGGCTGGAAAGAGAAGTGAAACTGCTATGGTTTTCTAAGACCTTTTAAAGTGAAACGCCATCGGTCACGCCAATGGTCACGCCCGTGACATGGGGCGTGACCCCTATCAACTACCGAGAATTCATCGAACTCAACTAAAGTCATCAACCGGAGAACACGCCCTGGTCATGCCCATGGTCACCCCCGTGACACCGGGCTTGACCCCTATCAACTCCTCGAGGATTCGTTGAACTCAACCAAAATCGTCGACCGGAGAACACGCCCCGGTCACGCCCTAGGTCACGCCCATGGTCATGCCCGTGACACCGAGCGTGACACATATCAACTACTCGAGGATTCGTCAACCTCAACCATAATCGTCGACCGGAGAACACGCCCCGATCACACCCATGCTCATGCCCGTGACACCAGGCGTGGCCCCTATCAACTGCTCGAGGATTCGTCGAACTCAACCAAAATCATCGACAGGAGAACACGCCCCGGTCACGCCCATGGTCACGCCCGTGACACCGGGCGTGACCCCTATCAACTACTCGAGGATTCGTCGAACTCAACCAAAATCATCGACTGGAGAACACGCCCCGATCACGCCCATGGTCACTCCCGTGACACCGGGCGTGACCCCTATAAACTACTCGATGATTCGTCGAACTCAACCAAAATTGTAGAATGGAGAACACGCCGCGGTCACGCCCATGGTCACGCCCTTGACAGGGGGCGTGTCCTGTGTTCAACTACTCGAGTACTCGACAACTGACTGGATAGTCACGGGCTTGGTCACGCCCGTGTTGGACCGGTCATGCCCGTGACATGGGCGTGAAACTCACTATGTCGAGAATTCACTACTCGTGTCCTGCTCTGGACAACTCGAGGGCTGGTTTATCCTACATTCCCAAGTGCAGCCTAATTTCCAGCACTTCCCTGGACCCAAGTCAGCTCTCCTGACTCAAAAACGCGCAGAAAGGGGCCTAGTGCGAATCAGGACGTTACAACATGAGCCCCAATCCATTAAACATACAGAACAAGATCCCCACTGGATCATTGCAATGCAAGAGGAGCTCAATTAATTAGAGAGATGTAGAGTTTGGGAATTAGTTCCTAGACCCAAAGACTATCCAATCATTGGAATCAAATGAGTATTCAGAAATAAGTTGGATGCAAAAGGCAACATTATGTGGAACAAGGCAAGGCTATTGGCTCAAGGCTATAAGCAAGAGGAAGACATTGACTATGATCAGATATTTGCTCCTATTATAAGGCTTGAGGCTATAAGAATCTTCCTTGCATATGCTGCATTCAAAAAGTTCAAAGTCTATCAAATGGATGTTAAAAATGTTTTTCTAAATGGAGAACTCAAAGAAGAAGTATATGTGGAGCAACCACTAGTTTTTATCTCTCCAACCAATCCCTCTTATGTCTTTTGATTGCATAAAGCTCTCTATGGTTTAAAGTAAGCTGCAAGAGCTTGGTATGAGAACATAACTAGCATCTTGTTAGAGTATAATTTTTCTAGAGGCATTGTAGATATGACTCTTTTTATTAAACATCATAAAGATATAATCTTATTAGTACAAATTTATGTAGATGATATTATTTTTGGCTTAACTGATCCCAAACTATGCAAAAGATTCTCTAACCTTATGCATTCAAAGTTTGTGATGAGTAGCATGAGTGAACTTTCATATTTCCTTGGTCTCCAAGTGAAGCAATCATCTGATGGTATCTTCATCTCCCAATATAAATATGCTAAGGAGCTTGTTAGGAGATTTGGGATGTGTGATGCCTCAACAATGAAGACACCCATGGCTACAAATGCTGTGATTGATTCTGATGAGCATGAAAAACCTATTGATCAGAAGTTATATAGGGCCATTGTTGGATCCTTATTATATCTCACAGTAAGTAGGGCAGACATCATGTTTGCTACATGCATTTGTGCTACGGTCCAAGTGAACCCTAAAGAATCTCACTATATTTTGCTAAAAAGGAATTTGAGATATATAAAGGGTTGTCCAAATCTAAGACTTCTATATCCATCAGAGTCAGAATTCGACTTAACTAGATTTTCAGATGCTGACTATGTTGGATGTAGAGTGGACAAAAAAAGCACAACATGAACATGTTAGTTCATTGATGATAGGCTAGTGTCCTAGTTCTGTAAAAAGCAAACCTCTGTGTCCACATCCACTATAGAAGCAGAATATATAGTTGCTGGCAATTGTTTCTCACAAGTTTTGTGGATACAAAACAACTGCTGGATTATGGATACAACTTAAATAATTCAACTATATATTGTGATTGTAGCAGTGCTATATCCATAACACAAAATCCAGTGCATCATAGTAGGACCAAGCATATAGAAATAAGACATCATTTCATTAGAGATTGTGTAGACAAAAAAAATTAATCTAGTCTTTATTTCCACTGATTTACACAGGGCGGACATCTTCACCAAGCCATTGGATAAGAAGAAAGATCTGATTTTCTTAAATCAGTTAGGAATGATCAATGAAGATGAGTTAATTTAAATTTTGTCTGTCGTCGACAATTTGTTGACAGTTCGTCGAACGGAGGTAGAAGATCTGTGAACTCCTCGTGAATAGTTCGTCGAACGGAGCTCGACGATCACTTCTTAGTGAAACAGTTTTCGTCGAACGGAGATCGACGATCCCTGCTTCTGTGAATTTATTCGTCTTCTTCAGACAGAGATCAACGAACTCATTTTCTATTAAAATACGTCATCGAACTGAGATCGAAGATCATTTATTTTTTCGTCAAATGGAGTATGGCGGTTCATATTACGAAAACCTTATATCTAGGTTTTCTTCGACCTCCATCCCGCACTTTCATTTCCTTTGCACTTGATGTTTGTTTATCTCTTATAGGTGCACTCATGGCGATTCTAGCGAGCACTCTTTCCACAATGAAATTTGATATGGGCTTCGATATTGACTTCGACTAATTACAGCATTCTGAATCAATCTTTGTAGAAATTCTGAAGTTATTTGAAGATCAACATCTGAAGCAGTTCATGACACTTAGAATCAAGATTGTAATAACAGAAATCAAATAATGGGTCTTTACTTCATCAACATCTGAAGATAATATGACAGGAACTATTTCCGGTAATCAAGTCTCCCTCTCTCATACTGTAATAACGGACATTTTCGGTCTGCTGAATGATGCTGATGAGATAGAAATGGACTTTGAGGAATATAATAATATGTTAATCAAAATGGGTCATTCTGGAGATAACCCTAAAAAGCAGCTGAAGAAGAACTTGTCTGCTGAATACAATTTCTTAGCAGATGTAGTCGGGAAGGTGCTGTTGTGCAAACTCACAGCATATGACTACATCACCAGGCAACAGTTCTTGGTGATGGGTGCCTTTGTTGAGAAGAAAGGAATAAATTGAGGTAAGTTGTTGTTTGATCTGATTAAAAAGAAGAATAATAAGAAAAAGGTCAGCATTGGATGGGTTTTGCGATTTTTTTGCAGGAAAAGGCATCTGAACATCTGGTTTCCATAGAAGTATTCATAAATGCCTCAAAAGGCTAACCTCTTCCCTGTTTGGCAGATTGGAGAGGAGAATCACAAAGCCATCCCAGGCTTCCTCCTCCTCCAGGCCTTCTGAGGGCACCAGGGCTGTAACAGCCACTCCCCGCCCTAGTGTTGAAGCAGTTCCTCCATCATCACCTCCTTCAACAACATCTCTTCCAACAATAACTCCTCCATCTCCCCAGCCATCATCACTTCCTCCTCTGCAACCACCAGCTAATTCAATTCCTTCATCAACACATCTGCCAACACATCCTCAATCTCCATAACATATCTCACCTCCTCAATCTCCACAACATATCTCACCTCCTCAATCTCCACTACCATCCCACCTACAAGACATTCACACTGAATCATTCTTGTCATCCCCCACCTTCAATTTGCTCACCTCCTTACCATCTACACCCACCTCACCTATCCATGATAGTCACAGTGTAAGACCCCCCTCCCCGGATCCCAAAACACGGCACGAAGGGGGAGTCTTATGCCCGGAACAGCCGCCTTGCGGTAGCATTAGCACACGAGCTAACCTGTACCACAAGACGCCTATTCCGCCGGCTACAACAATATCAATATATCATGCCAACCCAACCAAATAAATAAGTAAGAGAAGTCAAAATCCACACTAAGTTATAATGTCCAAATACATCAATAAATAGAAGCTAAAACATGCTTCTACAATATATCAGAGTACAGCTAATCATTGCCCAAACGGGCTACATCAGAGTAAGCAAAACACTAACATCGGTAACAGACGGTATCGACGGCACCGTCACGTCAAGCCCTGTCGTCCTGGCCTGGCTGTCCTGCGGCGTAGTCTGCGGCTGCTCTACCTGCGGCGTGACCTCCTAAAAAGGATGACGTAGCAACCGTTAGTCGAAACGACTAAGTGGTTTCACATCCGCTCCCCCGGCGACTCCTCGGCACCGGGCGGAGAAAAGAAACAAGAGTATAGTATATAACAAGTAAGCAAGTAAAGGAGGTACAAGCAAGTGGCAGTAGTGTAAGAGTAACAGCATCATAGTCAGCATATATGAAAGAGCTACACTAAACTAGCAAGTATAAGTAACAGCAGGAAAGTAACTTAACTTATAAGAATGCCCATACAAACTTATAAGTTAAGGATCGGGTTACATAAAAGTAACTCATCGTATAAGAGTGCCCATACAAACTTATACGATGAGGATCTTGTTGTGCAATGTTATGAAATGCTATGAATGCTATGCAATGACTCACCCATGCACACTCATGCAATTGCTATGTCGACACAGACTATAGTTCCCACTTTTCGAGCAGGTAGCTAACCTCTCAGGCATCAGCCGCCGTGGCCAGGCAGTGACAGTAGAACGGGCACTTCTACTACTAGGCGGGTATCACACTACTTCACCTAGGCCTCCATACGCCTCAACGCTAAGAACACAACAGCGGAGCCCATGCGTACTATGGCCCAGCGGGGTCTTGGGTAGATGTGCACCAAGAACACAGCCCGAACTGGCCTTGCGTGACCCGGAAGGGGCCTCGGAAGAAAGCACGAGGACACAGCCCAACCGTTCACATGGCCGGAGGGGCCTCAGGACGTGAACACCGAGGACACAGCCCAAACCGACCAAGTCTAACTGCCAACTCCCGTCGGTGTGACGACTGGCGAGCCCGTAGACCTGCCACACTATCCTTAACCCAGGATTACGACACCGCGTGTCGACTCACACCACATGCACATACTACATCAACGTATCATGGAAGGGGCCTCGGAAGTAAACACGAGGACACAGCCCAACCATCCATCCACACCTTATCTCAACACAACCAAAACAAGTGACGGTCAACCCCGCACTTACATCCCTTCACAATACTACCCGTAGGGAGACGACTCTCTAAGTATTGGACTACAAGACTCATTTCATTAATCAAACATGTCCATGATCATAATCTATTCATCTATATGACTTTCCAAATGATGACAATGTAATATAAACATGATGCGCATATAAAGATCTATCTCACTTTTATTTGATAATGTCATAATTTGAACATGAAGTGCACAATATCAATCTTTCAATTCCTACCAATTCGATTCGTTTAAATAAGATTATTTCACAATTTGATAATAGGAAATCTGATTAATAAGCAACTTCAATCATGCAACAACTGATTAATCATCAGGGTTCATCCAAGGCAAGTATCATGCATTATTAATTCCACCGAATCAAAATTCATCTTTCATTAAGCCCAGAATTTAGGCGCAGGTTGAATCTGGACAGCAACTTCGACCGGAGATTCCCGAGGCTACAGGAATCCGGTGAAGTCGTGTAACCCCTCGATGGAAAGGTATTTCCATGGACTACATCTTTCATATTCAGAGCTCAACCCAGATTTGACATTATCCTATTTGAAATCGGACTTGAAGTCCGCTGCGTACAGAACACAATTTCTGCATACAGGATTTATTGAACATTTTCGTTTAGACTTTCCCGTGGCTACAAACTTCGCCAGAAGTCGTGCAACCATTCGTTGGAAAGGTACTTTCAAGGGCTTCAACTTTCGTGTTAAGCCAAAAGCCCAGATCTGGTCATAGCATACTTAAAAATGGCCATGAAGTTCGCTGCGCGCAGAATACAGATTCTGCACGCATCTTAAGGCGGAATGAACGGCATCGGTTCATCTTCCTCCTCAATGTGATCATCCCAAATCATTCCAGAAAACCTCCTCCCTTATTCACCCTCAAGAGGCCAAAACCCTTCACGAAACCATCCCTTATCATCACATTGAAGAAGGGCGTGGTTGAAGAGATCTAAAACCTAAGACACAAGTCTTAGCATGACCTTTCCTAGAAAACTCCTTCTCACCATCAAGACTCTCTTGAGTCGATGTCTCTCCTAGGAAAATAACTATAGATCTAACACCAAGGGAGAGGGTAGGAAACTCACATTGGCTCCAGCGGTACCACCATTTCTAGCCATAGATCTCGTAGTTCTCCTTGGCGGCATCTTCCCTTTCACGGCGATGGCGGATCTCCTTCGGTAGGACTTGCTCCTGCAGTTTTTCCCTCTCACAGGAGTCCTCACTGGAAATAGGGGATGAAAAGAGAATGAAAACGGCGAGGGTTTTCTCTCCCCTTTATATATAAAATGCGACACGGGTAGGGACACGGCCGTGTCCTTACCCGTGTCCTTCCTGGCGAAGCGGCAACGACAGTTTCCATGTCGGTTCAATACTTGACACGGGTTGGGACACGCCCGTGTCCCGACCCGTGTCCACATGACACGGCCGTGTGCATAGCCGTGTCCTTGGCCGTGTACTTCTCGGGTTGCGTCTCGACACTTCTCGTCGAGCTCAACTCGACGCACACGGGTAGGGACACGGCCGTGTCACTACCCGTGTCACTTGGTGTCGACACAGCTCGACGATCTCGACACGGGTCGTCGAGCTCAACTCGACGCACACGGGTAGGCACACGGCCGTGTCCCTACCCGTGTCCCTTGGTGTCGACACAGCTCGACGATCTCAACACGGGTCGTCGAGCTCAACTCGACGCACACGGGTAGGCACACGGCCGTGTCCCTACCCGTGTCCCTTGGTGTCGACACAGCTCGATGATCTCGACACAGCTCGTCGAGCTCAACTCGACGCACACGGGTAGGCACACGGCCGTGTCCCTACCCGTGTTACTTCCTTTTTACACTGATTCTCCATTTCCCCACAAGTGCAGTCCAATTCCCTGCACTCTCAGGACTCAAGTCAGCCCTCCTGACTCAAAACACACACACTAGGGGCCTAGAGCGATTCGGGACGTTACAAATCCTATAAACAAAATAAAAGATTTTGTCCCCGAAATCAGGCTTAGGCTGTGGGGAGGAAAGCATGACAGGAAATTTAACACTAGCTTTTAAATAAAATTACCTTGAGCAAACAACTCCGGGTAGCGTTGCTGCATTAAATCCAATGGCTCCCATGTGTACTCCTCCTTCCCATGATTCAACCATAGTACCTTTACTAAGGGAACACTTTTGCGGCGCAAAGTCCTTGTCTCGCTGTCAACAATCCGCACCGGCTCTAGTCGCACAGACCTATCTGATGCCACTGCACCATCAGTAGTGGGAATATACTGGTCGGGCCGCAACAGTGCTTTTCGAAGCGACGACACATGGAACACGTCGTGGAGATTTTCTAGTTCTGGTGGTAACTCCAACCGATAGGCCAACGGGCCAATTCTTTCCAATATAGTAAAATGCCCAACATACTTTGGGCTGAGCTTTTTCACTCCCCGCACCCGTGACACTCCATGCATCGGCCGAATCTTAAGGAACACTTTTTCGCCCACCTGGAACTCCACCATCCGGTGCTTTTTGTTGTAATATTTCGCCTGTCGACTTTGAGCCTCCAACATGCGATCCCGTATCAATCTGACCGCCGCATCAGTATCATCTATGTATTCGTTTCCCAATGCCTTCGGATCTTCATCTTGCACCCAAGACAAGGGAGTCCTGCACCTTCTTCCGTAAAGGGCTTCATGGGGCGCCATGCCGATGCTCGCCTGATGGCTATTATTATAGGAGAATTCCACCAGGGGCAAGAGCCTTTCCCATGGCTCTCCTCTGTCCAGCACGCATAACCTCAATAAATCTTCCAGTGTCCTGATGGTCCTTTCAGACTGCCCGTCAGTCTGTGGATGAAATGCGGTACTAAAGGTTAGGCGTGAGCCCAAATATGCCTGTACTGCCTTCCACTCATTGGATGTAAACCGACCATCCCTATCCGAAACAATTGTCTTGGGCACGCCATGATACCGTACAAATTGCTCCACAAAAAGGCGTACCAAAACATCCACGTGTGCTTCCTTCTTCATTGGAATGAACCGGGCCACCTTTGTTAGTCGATCCACAATAACCCACACCGAATCATTCCCGGAGCGGGAACGAGGTAACCCATGAACAAAGTCCATGGAGATATCCTCGAACTTCCATTCGGGGATGGGCAGCGACTGCAACAACCCACCGGGACTCCTGCATTCAGCCTTCACTCTTTGGCAAGCTTCGCAATGTGTAACATAGTAGCGAACATCCTTCTTCATTCCCGGCCAACACATGGTCTTCCGCAGTCCGGCATACATCTTAGCAATACCCGGATGCACTGAATATTGAGAGGAATGCGCCTCTCTCAATATATCTTCCCGAATTTTGCCGCCCTTGGGAATATAAAGTCGGCCACGAAAATAAACGAGGCCGTCTTTGAGTGTGTACTCATCGGTGGTCCTATCTTCAATTGCCTTGATTGCCGGGGCCAAGGACGCATCCATTCCTTGCTCCACCCGAATCCGGTCTCGGATATCACAAACTATGCTCATGTTGGCCAAATACTCCGCATACTCTGCCGAAGGATACTTGAATACTAGAGTAATTTCCATCTCCTCGATCATCCGAGCCAACTCCATACTCATCAGCCGAGACTCTGGGCTAGAGCCTGGCACTTTTCTACTCAAGGCATCGGCTACCGAGTTCGCTTTCCCGGGGTGGTAGTTCATGGTGAACTCATAGTCGCATAGAAATTCCAACCACCGCCGTTGTCTCAGGTTCAACTCCTTCTGAGTGTGAACATACTTCAAGTTTTTGTGATCGGAAAAGATCTCGCAGTGCACGCCATATAAATAATACCTCCAGACTTTCAAAGCGAACACCACTGCTCCCAACTCCAAATCATGAACCGGGTAATTGATTTCATGTTTCTTTAACTGCCTTGAAGCATAAGCGATCACATGCCCGTGCTGCATCAGCACCGCTCCCATCCCTTGGTATGATGCGTCCGTGTAAACTTGGAATCCTTCCTTCCCAGACGGAAGTGCAAGGATGGGGGCGGAGGTAAGCCTATCTTTCAATTCTTGAAATGCCTCTTCACATTGAGGTGTCCACTCAAATGGCACACCCTTCTTCGTCAAGGAGGTAAGAGGAAGGGCAATCTTGGAAAAACCTTTCACGAACTTGCGGTAGTAGCCAGCAAGTCCAAGAAAGCTTCGTACATCAGCCGCCGACTTCAAGGGCGACCACTCCTTCACGGCCCGCACCTTTGCTGGATCCACTGCTAACCCTGCTCCACTGATCACATGCCCCAAGAAGGCAACCTCCTTAAGCCAGAATTCACACTTGCTAAACTTCGCATACAAGGCATGCTCCTTCAATTTCTTCAAAACCAAGGTCAGGTGCTCGACATGCTCCTCCTCCGTCTTTGAGTAGACCAAGATGTCGTCGATGAAAACAATGACGAAGATGTCCAAATACGGTTCAAACACCTTGTTCATCAAACTCATGAAGGCCGAAGGGGCATTTGTGAGCCCAAACGGTATTACTGTGAACTCATACAAACTATATCTCGAACTGAATGCTGTTTTCTGAATATCCCCCTCATGTATCCTCAACTGATAGTATCCGGAGCGCAAATCCAATTTAGAAAACCAATGTGCTCCCACTAGTTGATCGAACAACTCATCGATCCGCGGTAGTGGATAAGTGTTCCGCACCGTCAACCGATTGAGTTCCCGATAATCTATGCACAATCGCAGTGTTCCATCCTTCTTCTTCACGAACAGCACAGGGGCTCCCCATGGTGATGAACTGGGGCGAACGAACCCTGAATCCACCAGTTCTTGCAATAGAACTCTAAACTCCGCGAGTTCTTTCGGAGCCATTCTGTATGGAGCCTTGGATACAGGCTTGGCACCTGGTACTAGATTGATCTGGAAGTCAACTTCTCTATGCGGAGGTAATCCTGGTAGCTTCTCAGGAAATACCTCAGGAAAATCCCGCACTACCCGTACATCCTTTAATTCCAACGCTGCTTCCTTCAACTCGAACCAGATCATGAAGACCTCATCCCCCTTCATATGAGCTTTTACAGCCTGAATAGAAGATAATATCATACGTGGCGCGAAGCCAATACCTTGGAAGATGACGTCAGAGTCTCCATGCCTCAAATAGATCCGCTTCTCCGCGCAGTCGATCCTCGCGAAGTGCCAGTCCAGCCATGCCATGCCCAAAATGATGTCAAACTCCGGCATTCTCAGAACCGTGGCCGGCGTATCAAAGGCCTTCCCATCAATAAATAACTCCAACTCGCACTTGGCGGTCGCGATCATCTCCGAGCCGTCCGGAAGGCGTACACGTCGAGCTATGCCAGTGAAGTACTGTACATCCCCCATGTCTTTTATGAAATCCTCGGACACAAAGGAGTGTGAGGCACCGGTATCGAACAGCGCATAGGCTGTCTTCCCGCCAATAATCACGGTGCCTAAGTACCAACAACCAAAACTTATTGCTAGTGGCTAGTAAGTTCTAATCAATTCAAGCTAGATCATGCAAATATGTAAATTAATTTAAATCATACCTGCAATCACATCTTGTGGGTTCCTTTCCTGCGCCATGTCAAGCGCGTACACCTGATCCCGGACCGGTCCGGGGTTTCCTCTTGGCGGTCCTCATCCTCGACCGCGCATATATCCCCGCCCTCGTGGAGCGGCTGGAGGGAGAGCAGGAGGGAGAGCAGGAGGGAGAGCAGGAGGGGCGTTCCCATATAGCTGCGAGCAAAAACGCCGGATGTGGCCCGGCTGGTTGCATTCGAAGCACACCAGACCACGACGCCCTTCAAGTTGTTGAAATCGCTGATGCTGTGGGGGTGGAGGCAACGCAGGCGGCTGCGGAACTGGATGCTCCACCCTATAGTTTCGGTGGACACGCCCGCCACCTCTTTGATAACCTCTTCCTCCTCTGAAGTCCCGTCTCCTTCTATTACTTGGGCCGGCTTCCATCACGTCCTCCGCAGGCCTCTTACTACATCCCAGGTGGTCCGCCTCCAATCTTTTCGCCATATCAATGATCTCCGCCAAGCTACCATCCGCTATAAACAAAAGGGACTGCCTTAGGGGATCTCGCAGCCCTTTATAGAAGCGCTTGGCATAACCTCTGTCATCCAACTCATAAGAGTCCGCAAACCTTGCGAGATGCTGGAATTCCCGCTGGTATTCTGTGACCGACTTTGATCCCTGCTTTAGTAGAAGGAACCTCTGCTCAAGCTCATCTCGGGCCGATGTAGGGATAAAGTGCTCCAAGAAAACACCCGAGAATTCACTCCAACTTATCTCTGTGTAGATCCGGCCTTGGAAGGTAGAGCCCATGAGGGACTTCCACCACCTCTTCGCATGTAAGTCCAAGACGGACACTGTCAACGTCACTGCCATGTTGGCTGGGCAACGGATACCGGCCAACAACTCCTGTATCGTGTCTAGCCATTCCTCTGTACGTACGGCTGACTCCGTCCCAAGGTAGACGGGAGGGAAGAGAGCCCGGAAGGTGCTCAGCCAGTTGGAGCTCGGGGCCTGTTGTTGCACCGGAGTCTGCTGTGCCTTAAAAGCATTAAGAATGGCGGTGAGCGTCTGCCCCAACTCAGATTGTTCGAACTGAGTGGGTATGGGAGAGGTAGGAGTACCCCCCATCGGCTCAACATGCAGTGGAACCTACACATACACGACAAATTTGTGGTCAGGTTGGCTAAACTTAAGGTCAAAGTTGGACAAACTTAATGTGAATTACATATGGGCACACCACTGCTTCCGCTAAGTCAGTTTGTCCCCAAACTGACTAACCAAACGGGGGTGGCACCATTGTTGAATGACTTCTTAGTTGAGGATCGTGGCAAACTGATACCATTTGTAAGACCCCCCCTCCTCGGATCCCAAAACACGGCACGAAGGGGGAGTCTTATGCCCGGAACAGCCGCCTTGCGGTAGCATTAGCACACGAGCTAACTGTACCACAAGACGCCTATTCCACCGGCTACAACAATATCAATATATCAGCGGAAGCAATTGCATGGGTGTGCATGGGTGAGTCATTGCATAGCATTCATAGCATTTCATAACATTGCACAACAAGATCCTCATCGTATAAGTTTGTATGGGCACTCTTATACGATGAGTTACTTTTATGTAACCCGATCCTTAACTTATAAGTTTGTATGGGCATTCTTATAAGTTAAGTTACTTTCCTGCTGTTACTTATACTTGCTAGTTTAGTGTAGTTCTTTCATATATGTTGACTATGATGCTGTTACTTTTGTAAGACCCCCCCTCCCCGGATCCCAAAACACGACACGAAGGGGGAGTCTTATGCCCGGAACAGCCGCCTTGCGGTAGCATTAGCACACGAGCTAACCTGTACCACAAGACGCCTATTCCGCCGGCTACAACAATATCAATATATCATGCCAACCCAACCAAATAAATAAGCAAGAGAAGTCAAAATCCACACTAAGTTATAATGTCCAAATACATCAATAAATAGAAGCTAAAACATGCTTCTACAATATATCAGAGTACAGCTAATCATTGCCCAAACGGGCTACATCAGAGTAAGCAAAACACTAACATCGGTAACAGACGGTATCGACGGCACCGTCACGTCAGGCCCTGTCGTCCTGGCCTGGCTGTCCTGCGGCGTAGTCTGCGGCTGCTCTACCTGCGGCGTGACCTTCTAAAAAGGATGACGTAGCAACCGTTAGTCGAAACGACTAAGTGGTTTCACATCCGCTCCCCCGGCGACTCCTCGGCACCGGGCGGAGAAAAGAAACAAGAGTATAGTATATAACAAGTAAGCAAGTAAAGGAGGTACAAGCAAGTGGCAGTAGTGTAAGAGTAACAGCATCATAGTCAGCATATATGAAAGAGCTACACTAAACTAGCAAGTATAAGTAACAGCAGGAAAGTAACTTAACTTATAAGAATGCCCATACAAACTTATAAGTTAAGGATCGGGTTACATAAAAGTAACTCATCGTATAAGAGTGCCCATACAAACTTATACGATGAGGATCTTGTTGTGCAATGTTATGAAATGCTATGAATGCTATGCAATGACTCACCCATGCACACCCATGCAATTGCTATGTCGACACAGACTATAGTTCCCACTTTTCGAGCAGGTAGCTAACCTCTCAGGCATCAGCCGCCGTGGCCAGGCGGTGACAGTAGAACGGGCACTTCTACTACTAGGCGGGTATCACACTACTTCACCTAGGCCTCCGTACGCCTCAACGCTAAGAACACAACAGCGGAGCCCATGCGTACTATGGCCAGGCGGGGTCTTGGGTAGATGTGCACCAAGAACACAGCCCGAACTGGCCTTGCGTGACCCGGAAGGGGCCTCGGAAGAAAGCACGAGGACACAGCCCAACCGTTCACATGGCCGGAGGGGCCTCAGGACGTGAACACCGAGGACACAGCCCAAACCGACCAAGTCTAACTGCCAACTCCCGTCGGTGTGACGACTGGAGAGCCCGTAGACCTGCCACACTATCCTTAACCCAGGATTACGACACCGCGTGTCGACTCACACCACATGCACATACCACATCAACGTATCATGGAAGGGGCCTCGGAAGTAAACACGAGGACACAGCCCAACCATCCATCCACACCTTATCTCAACACAACCAAAACAAGTGACGGTCAACCCCGCACTTACATCCCTTCACAATACTACCCGTAGGGAGACGACTTTCTAAGTATTGGACTACAAGACTCATTTCATTAATCAAACATGTCCATGATCATAATATATTCATCTATATGACTTTCCAAATGATGACAATGTAATATAAACATGATGCGCATATAAAGATCTATCTCACTTTTATTTGATAATGTCATAATTTGAACATGAAGTGCACAATATCAATCTTTCAATTCCTACCAATTCGATTCGTTTAAATAAGATTATTTCACAATTTGATAATAGGAAATCTGATTAATAAGCAACTTCAATCATGCAACAACTGATTAATCATCAGGGTTCATCCAAGACAAGTATCATGCATTATTAATTCCACCGAATCAAAATTCATCTTTCATTAAGCCCAGAATTTAGGCGCAGGTTGAATCTGGACAGCAAGTTCGACCGGAGATTCCCGAGGCTACAGGAATCCGGTGAAGTCGTGTAACCCCTCGATGGAAAGGTATTTCCATGGACTACATCTTTCATATTCAGAGCTCAACCCAGATTTGACATTATCCTATTTGAAATCGGACTTGAAGTCCGCTGCGTACAGAACACAGTTTCTGCATACAGGATTTATTGAACATTTTCGTTTAGACTTTCCCGTGGCTACAGACTTCGCCAGAAGTCGTGCAACCATTCGTTGGAAAGGTATTTTCAAGGGCTTCAACTTTCGTGTTAAGCCGAAAGCCCAGATCTGGCCATAGCATACATAAAAATGGCCATGAAGTTCGCTGCGCGCAGAATACAGATTCTGCACGCATCTTAAGGCGGAATGAACGGCATCGGTTCATCTTCCTCCTCAATGTGATCATCCCAAATCATTCCAGAAAACCTCCTCCCTTATTCACCCTCAAGAGGCCAAAACCCTTCACGAAACCATCCCTTATCATCACATTGAAGAAGGGCGTGGTTGAAGAGATCTAAAACCTAAGACACAAGTCTTAGCATGACCTTTCCTAGAAAACTCCTCCTCACCATCAAGACTCTCTTGAGTCGATGTCTCTCCTAGGAAAATAACTATAGATCTAGCACCAAGGGAGAGGGTAGGAAACTCACATTGGCTCCAGCGGTACCACCATTTCTAGCCATGGATCTCGTAGTTCTACTTGGCGGCATCTTCCCTTTCAAGGCGATGGCGGATCTCCTTCGGTAGGACTTGCTCCTGCAGTTTTTCCCTCTCACAGGAGTCCTCACTGGAAATAGGGGATGAAAAGAGAATGAAAACGGCTAGGGTTTTCTCTCCCCTTTATATATAAAATGCGACACGGGTAGGGACACGGCCGTGTCCTTACCCGTGTCCTTCCTGGCGAAGCGGCAACGACAGTTTCCATGTCGGTTCAATACTTGACACGGGTTGGGACACGCCCGGGCGTGTCCCGACCCGTGTCCACATGACACGGCCGTGTGCATAGTCGTGTCCTTGGCCGTGTACTTCTCGGGTTGCGTCTCGACACTTCTCGTCGAGCTCAACTCGACGCACACGGGTAGGGACACGGCCGTGTCACTACCCGTGTCACTTGGTGTCGACACAGCTCGACGATCTCGACACGGGTCGTCGAGCTCAACTCGACGCACACGGGTAGGCACACGGCCGTGTACCTACCTGTGTCCCTTGGTGTCGACACAGCTCGACGATCTCAACACGGGTCGTCGAGCTCAACTCGACGCACACGGGTAGGCACACGGCCGTGTCCCTACCCGTGTCCCTTGGTGTCGACACAGCTCGACGATCTCGACACAGCTCGTCGAGCTCAACTCGACGCACACGGGTAGGCACACGGCCGTGACCCTACCCGTGTTACTTCCTTTTTACACTGATTCTCCATTTCCCCACAAGTGCAGTCCAATTCCCTGCACTCTCAGGACTCAAGTCAGCCCTCCTGACTCAAAACACACACACTAGGGGCCTAGAGCGATTCAGGACGTTACACACAGTCCATCACCATCCCCTCCTGCATCATCTCCACAGGATGACATCATACCAGATGTCACTCCTTGTGCTCCTCCATTTGTATCCACTCAAACTCCACCTCAGTTTATGGATATTGTTTCTCCCTCCCTGTCCACCATCCTGGAGCACATCTCTCCAGTACTTAGAACTCTTATAGCAGGGCTATTACACCTCTTACTAATTCCATTTCTTCTCTTGCTGCTCTCTTTGTTGCTTCATCTATCCCTACTTCTTCTACTAGGGGACTGATTCCATATCCCACTGAAATCAGCAGGGGGAGGTGCTCAGTGAAGAAGCAACTCCAGTTTCAGCAGCAGCCGCATAAGAAACAGATACAAATATCTATATGGTTATAGATACAGCAGTTAGAGATATTGATATGCTCTGCACAGATACAGCTATAGAGACTACATAAGAAATAACTATTGGAGATTGCATTGTCCATCCAAAAGTTGATTTGTTTAGTTTGTTAAATTCTTTTGATACAATTTATTTAAATTCTCTTCCAATTGTCTGCCTAAAGCCCTCCTTAGCTATTATACCATATACAGCACCAATAAGTCCCACAGTTGCCAAGCAACTTCAGGAAAGTTTTGCAGTGACAGAGATTGAAACAGTATCCCCTTCCAAAGATATATCTTTTCTAGAGGCTGTCTCAGCTCCTACTTATAAGATGGATGACAGTCCACTACCAGATTTGAATGAAGTAATCATGGTAGATATAGAAGTACAAAATGTATCAGTTGCTAAACATATCCCTTAAACAGTTGCTCCAGCTCTAGAAACTCCAGTACAGCCTCAGGATGAAAAGAAAATTGACAAAGATCTTCTGAATGCTCTGGATGATTTATATGATAATACTCAGGGATCCTCCTCTGATAAAGATGATGAAGATATTGATGATTCTGATGATAGTGCCTCTGCTAAGAAGAAAGTTTCAAAGAAAAGAAAGGCTCCACCAGTTCCTGCTTCCAAGCCAAATCCAACTCATGATACTCCTTATTATATTCTGCAAAAAATCACAGCATAACCTAGGATGCCAGCTTGGATGTGGCTTTCTAAAAATGAGCAGAAAGCAAAGAAGAAAAGTAGGAGATATTCTCCTCCTCCTCCTCAGAGGCACAGGAATGGTCCTCCTCCTCCTCCACCTGCTGCTGGTGCTTCAGGCAATATTTCTCAGAGGCCTACCTCATATGCTCAAACCTACCACAGACATCAAGGTAGATCCTCATCATTTCAAGGAAGCAGCCAGCAGAGGCACTCTTCAAGTAGACAACAATATCAACTACCTCAACAATAGCAACAACAGCAACATCATCAGCAATAGTAACAACAAGCTCCTGAACCACAAAAGCTGATATCCCTAAAAGGCTAGAGTCCCCTCTCATTCACTTTGTGGATCCAGAGACAGAGACAACTGCTAGAATGGCCAGGTTCCGGGAACTTGTTGGACTTTCCATGATAAACAAAGCGAAAGCTGAAGGAAAAGATCCTTCCTAGTATTCTACAATGTCCAAATACAGAAAAGAAGAATTAAAAAGGTATGACAAAGCTAACAAATTCTTTAATGTTGATGCTTATATGAATCTACATCCAGAGGCTGTTGTGCCTAGAGCTACATCTCTGAATATTATTGGAGCTGCTGATATGACAATCTCCAAGAAACAAGCAGCTAATCCAAATAGGGAAATCAAGTTTACATAGCCTTCAAACAAAGAAAAAGAGGACAAGAAAAAGGAGAAGATGAAGAAAACGAAATGAGAATTTTCTGTTTAGTCTTTGTTTTTCTAAAACTCTTTACTTATTTACTGTCAAAAAGCTACTTTGTAAAGATCTGTTACATGTTTTAATTTTTCTGCCAGATATATTTCTTCCTGTTTTTTGAATGTTTTCATTTCATTGGTATTAGTGACCTCACTCAAATAAGGGGAGTTTGTTGGATCCCTAGTTTGATTTGGGCTAGCTTCACTAACTAGGATAATAGACCCACCATGTATAGCTAGGGTCATATCTGTGTCCTAGAGTTTAGGCTAAGTCCTTAGATTCAACCTTACATGGACCAGCCAACTTAAGACTGTAGAAGACTTAGACTTAGAAGAAAATCAAGTTCAGAAAAGTGAGTTCGATGTTCGTCGAACTCAGCTCGACGAAAGTCATGCTCTTCTCTACGAACTCAAAGTTAATTCTCTGAGTTCAGCTCGACGATATTCGAGCTCAGGTCGACGAATTCTGGAAATTCAACTTCAACTCATTTAGTCCAGAATACTTTATCTGAACTCAAGTCGATGAAGTTATTTTATCAGCTCCACAAACTTAGAGCACAGAATTGGGAAGTTTTTCACAGAAAGCAGTTACCTGATCTCAGGTCGACGAACATGGTTCACAGGTCGACGAACAAAGATTCCCTGGTCAATGAATATGATTTTTCGGGTCGATGAACTTAGATCTCAGGTCGACGAAATCTATTCTCTGGTCGACGATTCTGGTGCAGTTCCAGACTTTGAATTTTCCATCATTTTGTGCTTATTTTATAGCAGTAATTCCTGAGTAATTAATGCTTATATTCTCTGGATATAGCCATTAGTGGCAGCATTGATTAAGGTCTTCATCAGGAATATTACTTGCTATTTTTAATGGGATAGTTGGGGAAATTCTTTAATGCAAATATTCTCTCCAGCCGCATTACATTCTTCAGGCAGTCAGCATTCAATGAAAAAAGGATTTCAAAATTTAAAGGAGAATCTGACAGAGATATATAAAAGGGCTTTCTCCTTCAGTCGATAGCAGAGACAGAACACAAGAAATCATTCAAGAAAAAAGAATTCTTCTCTGTCTTCATCAAGTGTTCATCCTCCACCAAGCTTCCAAGAGACAATCAACTTCAATCTGTTTATAGCTTTCTGGAGAACATTTTAAGAAGAACTACTCACCCTACAAAGCTCTCAATCTTTCTTGAACAGAACTTCATCTCAGGGGGAGCTTTGACACTATCAAGGATCCACAAGTCTTCTCAGTTGTTTTGAGAAAAGAGAAGACAACATATAGTTTTATTTGTTTAACTCCACTGTACACAGGGTTCTAGCTCCCTTCAAAAGTTAAACACTTGTTTGCAGGTCTCCTGATCAAAAGACTTGATTTGGTTTTTAGGCACCTGATCAAAAGCCTGAAGGGTTTCCTGATCTACCTGAAGCAGATCTTTTGGTGACAGGCACCTGAGCAAAAACCTGGTTAGTGGCAGGGCATCTGATCAAAAACTTGAGTGGATTCCTACCAGTATGGTAGAAGAGTGGATATACACAAGTTTTAGGGGAACCACTATAAAATTCTTGTGTCTTCTGTGATGCTATCTTATTCTTTACTATGTGCTGCTTGCTGTGTAGCTTAGTTTTATTTTTGCACCTATCTGTTTACACTTATAAGTATCATTATTTTAACTCTAAAATAAAATTTTAATAAGATTTTAAAATACTCTATTCACCCCCCCTCTAGAGTCAAACAGTCTAACCAGGGGTGGTATCTTTCATATCATCCTTCAGAATTAAGATCTAAAGCTAGATTAGCGAAGGGGAAAGTGAGATGCCCATTTTCATCCGTATAAAAAAGTTGTATCATAGCTCCGAAGAGAACTTCATGGGTAACAAATTTCTCCCGTACAAGTGAAGTCCTCAATATGCATATTTGCATGGATCCCCTCACCAAAAGGTTAAAAAGGGTTTATTTCAGTGGGTAGATCGGTTTGATCCCCAAGTATTCCTGCATATAGATCCAGAATGTAGAGTACGAAATAAGCATGTTCTGTGAAGCCCATCTGGACAGGTTGGTCTGGATTGGTGATGTTTTTGTATTTACGTGTCGTAGAAGACATTGTGGATATGCATGTGATGTACGTGTGAAAGCCGGAGTCAAGGGGTATGCAGGATGCTGCATCAAAGTACTGGAAGCATTTCCAGTTAAATACCCAAGAAAGATCACGGTTTTGTGAACTGTTGACGTCACCGAGCGATAGTGTGTGTCGCCTGCGATCACTCCTTTGTGAGCTAAAGTGTTATAAGGTCTGTCTCTAAGAGACTTGGGGGACATTGTATGGAAAGCTGTGTTCTTAAGTTGCCAAGCTTATGGTAGGTGCCAGCCAAAATGTACAAAGTCGTGTGGCTTGTGATGAGTTGAGCCGTGAAGGCCAACTACTGTGCCATCAAGTTCATTACCTCTGAATGAGTGGGTCGTCAAAGTTAAGTACCTTTCAATGGGCAGTTGGTCATCAAGTTAAGTACCTCTGAACGATGTAGTTGCCAAGTTAAGTACCTCTAAATGACAAAGTTACCATTAAGTTATGGACCTCTGAACGGTGGTGTTATACTGGGGAAATCCGGTACACCGATAATGTGCCCTGAGTGCACGGGGCGTGTGGTCGTTAGGCCAACGTCTGTGGTGAAAGGTGCTTAAATGCACTTTTTTGTTGCCACTATATATATATATTATGCCTTGTTTGCAGGGATGGAGAAATGATTCCCCGAATAAAGGGTGAGATCGTTATAAACGGGTCAGCAAAATGCTGACCGTTGCTTTGTTTAGCACGTTTTGTTGGGCCCTTTTGTGGAGGTGCTGGAGAGCCATGTGGAAAGTAGCGGGCTGAAGCCCATGTGCTGCAGTTGGCTGGCCCTCGGAGGCCCAAAAGCGAATATTTACTGTTTTCATGTGTGGCCGACCTGCGCGCCGATGTATGAAACTACTTATTGTATATGAAACAATTCTAATAAGGCTACGACTGAAAGATGTGATGTAATATATGTAAGACCCCCCTCCCGGAACCCAAAACACGGCACGAAGGGGGGGCTTATGCCTAAAACAGCCGCCTTACTGTAGCATTAGCGCACGTCTAACCTGTACCACAAGACGCCTATTCCGCCGGCTACAACCAATATCAATATATACATGTCAACCTAACCATAATATAAGCAAGAAGAAGTCAAATCCACACTAAGCATATGAGTCCAAATACATCAAATAAGAGAAGCTAAAACACGCTTCTATAATATCAGAGTACAACTATAAAATTTGCCCAAACAGGCTACAATAGAATCTCACAACACTCATATCTGTAACCAATGGTAGCGACGACACCGTCACTTCAGGCCCTATCGTCCTGGCCTGCCTGTCATGCTGCAAAGTCTGCGGCTGATCTACCTGCAGGGTGACCTCCTAAAAAGAAAGATGTAGCAACTGTTAGTCGAAAGACTAAGTGGATTCACATCCGCTCCCCCGGCGACTCCTCGGCACCGGGAGGAGTAAGGAACAAGGGTACAAGTATAATACAAGTAGTAAAGTAGGTACATGCAGGTGGTAATAGTACATGAATAACAACATTATAAAATAGCAGTTCTACTTGAATAACAATATTAGTAAATCAACAAGTACAAGTAACTACAGCAGGAAAGTAACTTAACTTATAAGAATGCCCATACAAACTTATAAGTTAAGGATCGGGTTACATAAAAGTAACTCATCATATAAAAGTGCACATACAAACTTATACGATTAGGGTCTTGTTTGTGCAATGCTATATAATGGTATGTATGTTATACAATGACTCACCCATGATCACATACATGCAACTGCTATGTCAACACAGACATAGTTCCCACTATTCAAGCAGGTAGCTAACCTCTCAGGCATCAGCCGCCGTGGCCAGACGGTGACAGTAGAGCGGGCATCTCTACTACTAGGCGGGTATCCACACTACTTCACCTAGGGCTCCATACGCCTCAATGCTAAGAACACAACATCGGAGCCCATGCGTACTATGGCCCAGCGGGGTCTCGGGTAGATGTGCACCGAGAAAACAGCCCGAACTGGCCTTGTGTGTCCCGGTAGGGGCATCAGAAGAAGGCACGAGGACACAACCCAACCGTTCACTTGGCATGGAAGGGGCCTCGGGACGTGAACACCGAGGACACAACCCAACCGCCCAAAGTCTAACCATCAACTCCCGTCGTTGTGACGATCGGCGAGCCCGTATACCTGCCACACTATCCTTAACCCAGGATTACGACACCGCGTGTTGATTCACACCAAATGCAAATTCCATAACACCATGACATGGAAGGGGCCTCGGAATTAAGCCTGAGAGCACAGCCCAACCATCCACATATACCTCATTTCATCATTAACTCAACTAGTGACAGCCAACGCCGCACTTACATCCCTCCACAATACTACCCGTAGGGAGACTACGCTCTAAGTATTGGACTACTACATTTCATTCTAATCATCATTCATACTCATGACCATGGTTCATCCTTCTATTTGTCATTCCAAATGATTTCAACATATTACAAGCATGATGCGCATAAGTGAGCAACGGTCAGCATTCAGCTGACCAATTTATAATGACTATACCCCTTACCCTGGGCAACGTTATTCCTTCCCTGCGGTCATAGCAATTCACAAGTAGATATATCACAAGATTGTGCACTTACGCACAGTTCAACATATCACAAACGAATGCCTCATCGGCCAAACGTTCCGTGCACTCATGACACATATTTAGTGTACCGAAGTATCAGGCCCCATCACTATCCCAAATGGAAAACTTGAGCATTGAGCTTGATGGCCTACAGCCGGAGACTTTAGTCTTAATGACGTGCAGGCCTAAGACTCTCATTATGTGCTACAACGAATGCCCAATAACCCGAGCAACTCAAGTTGACAACCATAACGCGGAGATAGGACAGCCCTACCCGTTGTTCAAATCGCCACAAGTGATGCGGGTCGGCTTCTCCGTTATCCGTTCAACACGAAGACTTTTTAAGAGCTCATAGATCACAATAGCCACACTATCCACCAAGGACTGGCTTCACAATCAAACATGTTAGCTAGGAGCTATCGACAGTGACAATCAGTATCGCCCGACATTAGCAACAAAACTCTGTTTCCGTCCCCAGCCCTAACCATAACTGGACCAACCATCGAGAAATCCCTGTAGCCGTCTGCAGTGCCAAAAACACTGGACTTTCATAACATACATCACATGCACTTTGAGGGTATTTTCCTGAAATTCCACTCCAGTTCTTCCTGCTACTCCATTTCACAGGCACAACCCACCGACTCCACAAAATACTTGTTTATACGTGGAGTATTCGTCGGTGTGCAAAATAAAACATCACAAATCTAGAACAACCTGTCCAGACGGGCTTCACACAGTATGCCTATTCCGTACTACACATTTTCAGATCTATATGCAAGACCTCTTATGGATATCAAGAATCAACCCAACGGAAATCCCTCAATATTCCACCTTTTGGTGGGGGAAATCCGTGCATATGCCAAATAAGGACTTCACATGTCCAAGGAAGAAAGATCGTTACCCTTGAAGATCTTTTCAGAGCCATGATCGTGATCTATGATCAGGATGGAATTGATTGCCACAACTTTCTCTCCGCGGATCTAGCATCGACTCGCAATTCCAATCACAAGCAAACCTTGGATCAATCTTCACACAGCTCCTGGACGTTCTTCCTCTTCCTTCCCAACAAAGAAAGGATATGAGAAGATGAGAATAAAATCTCAAGTCCATACTTAAACAAAAGCTACCACTACGGGGTAACGACTACCGCCGCTCGGTAACATAGGCGGTAACCGTTATGACCAGTCAGTGCCACTTCAGAGCTAACTCCCCGCGCTAACATTTAGTGCTTGGCGGTAACCCGTTTGACTTTCGTCGATCGATTAGCGTGGCGCGGTAACTCCTACCGCCTGGAGTTAGCTCTTAGCGGTAACCGGTTCAACTTTCGTCGATCGGTTAGAGCGGCGCGGTAACTCCTATCACTTGGCGTTAGCATTCTCGATGATTTCTCGAGAGTATTGAGTGCTCGAAAGCATTGAGTGGTCAAAAGCATTGAGTGGCTGAAAGAGTTGAGTGGCTACCGCGGCGCGATAGCTTCGCGGTATCCAATTTCAACATTGAGTGCTCAAAAGCATTGAGTGCTCGAAGCGTTGAGTGGCTACCGAGGCGCGCTAGATTCGCGGCACCCAACCCGAGCTCTAGGTCTTTTAAATCACTGAGCTATCGCCTGCGATAAGACTATCGCTGCGCGGTAGCCCCAAATGACAACTACTCCTTTTTGGGTGTTATAGTAGAACCTGTTAGCTGATCAAACAGATCATTGACTCTCGGAATCAGATATTTATTCTTCTTCGTCAGCTTGTTCAACTCTCGTTAATCTATACAAAACTACAAGCTTCCGTTCTTTTTCTTCACAACAAGAACCGGTGCACTCCAAGGTGACAAACTTGGAAGCACATGCCCATTATCTACCAGCTCTTAAAGCTACACCTTCAGTTCTGCCATCTCCTTTAACGCTAATTGGTATAACGAGCATGACACAAGCTTGGCACATATCAATAGCTCAATAGTGAAATCATTGTCTCACTGAGGTTGAGCCCAAGGGAGATTCACAGGGAATACATCAGCAAACTCCGATACTACATGGATGCTAATCAAGTAGGGCTTAGGTTTTGAAGCCTCTACTAGTGTGAAGAATAACTCCGCACCTTTTAGGACTGCCTTGATAACCTGGAGAGAAGACAATAGTATCTTGCTCGATCCCTTCATACCAGAGAAGGTAGTTTCATGCTCAGTATTATGCCCTAGCTTGACCTCCTTAAGGTTGCAATCAATGCATGCGCGCTGCTTCGAGAGTAATTCCATGCCGAAGATCATATCATATTCTGAAATCGGAGTATCGAGGCTTTTAGGTCGAACTCTTGATTTCCTATTAGCATCTTCACACCGCCATACCTATTCGCGAGCATCATGCACCCATTGGGCAACAACACATACAATTTATCTTTTGTCATACAATAAGGCACCCCGATATGCAGAATGAAATCCTCAGACAAAAAGGAGTGAGATGCTCCCATGTCAAACAACGATCTCTCCAAATGGTCACGGATTAGGATAATGCCTAATACACCACCAAACATCAAAACAAAAGTACACAAGGTATATATAGTATGTAAAATACACAAGCTATATTAAGCCCGTACCTGTCACCGCGTCACTTTGTCTAATGGTCTCCTGCTGTCCAAGATTGTAGACTCTGGGTTGCACTGGCGTATGATGAGATGAAGACAGCTCCACTACTTTCCCCTTCTCAGCATACGATGCACCCGCCTTTATATCTGACTCTGTGGGACGGATCCAACAGTCACAAGCATAATGTCCCACTTTACAGTAATTTTAATATGCATGCGGCCCTTGTCCCGAGGTAGCCCAGAAACAGTCGAAGTAGTTGGTCCAGATGACCTAGATTCTTATTCCACCTACTGCAAAATCCAGACTTCGAAGAGCTCGACACCTTGAACTCTTGCTTTCTCACCAAGAGATCCTTCTTACTCTGGACCTTCTTCAAATCCTGCTCAGTGGATCGTGCTGTATTGACCAACGTAAGAAATCCTTGCGTCATTCGATCTGAAAGAAGTAACCACAGATCATCTTGCAGTCCTTCATAGAATCGATTGGTCTTTCTTTCCTCATTCTCCAAAGACGATCCATCATACCTTCAAAGTCTAGTGAACTCATGTAGGTACTCATCGACTGAACAATTGCTTTGGGTAAATCTCAGAAAATGGTTTTCCAACACAATCCACTGCGCTGAAGGGACATAACACGCCAGGAACAACCTTGAGAACTCCTCCATCAAGATGTCCATCAATCATCTCCCTGCTAACTAATGAGGTTCAATCTCATCTCACCATAGTCTTGCATCTCCATCCAATAGGAAGGTGGCTACAGTGACCTTCTTAACCTCCTCTGTCTCCGTTGCGTGTAAGGTTCTCTTTATCCGAGAGAGCCAGTCCTCAACGTTAGATGGGAATCCAACTCCCGTATAGGATGGAGGGTTGACTCTCAGGAAGTGATTTAAATGTTGATCTGAAGACCTTCTTGCTGCTAAAGACTCTACTACCTCAATTGGCACTGAGGCCACTGCAGGTGCAAGGGGCTATACTTACCTTCCTGGCTGAGTATTTAACATGGTAAATACAGCTTCAACCACCAACCTTATAATTTCAGGAGAAGGAGGGGTTACATGAACATCATTCTGTGCGCTACTCTCCATAAAGTGCTGACGTTGAGGCTGCTCTGCACCACTCGTAGTCACCTATAATTACGCAATACACAATTTAGCAACTCCGAAACATAGCAAACAACAATGAAAGAAATGCTCAGGTTCGACAAACAATATTTTTAGCATGCTTTATGTGTGTTTTTCATTCATAAGTGGACATTCATGGGGTTTTTTATGTTTTTAAGGTGACACACACACTTGCACTCCACCCCTTAAAATAATTCATCCACAAATTCAGCTAAAACGGACCGACACCTAGATCTCTGATACCAAATTATAATACCCCCACCCGTCACGTCGAACATAACAGAAGGTCTGGTCGGGGCCCCACGCCATATTCCACAGATAGTCATTGGAGTTCCACATTGAAAGCAAAACAATCACGCAACCTAACTCAAAGTTGCATTCTAGCGGAAGCATTAACATAACCAAAAAGAACCGGAATGTCCACAACACTATATGAATGATTAAACATCAGTTACAATTATAACTTCGGCCTTAGGGACTTACACATATGGAATGTTAAAGCTACTACATGTTTTGCATACACCGGCGCGCAGGTTGGCCCTACATGAGAAAGCTATAACAATACTTGGGCCTTCGAGGACAAGCACTGTATGGGCTCCTGCCCGCTATTTCCCGCTCATCTTGTCAACAACGATACATGTACAAACCGCAAAGGCGTGGCAACAAAAGAATGTAAAGAGTCAAGGTTTGCTGACCACTATCCACGAATGCATAGTATAACGACCCACCCCATACCCGAGCAAATGGTATTCCTTCTTTGCATATTAGTCAACAACAACGATGTATATAAAGATTAAGCTAGTAACTACAATGAAAAACAAGACAAGTACTAACGTAATACACATAATCGTCACAAATGTTGGAACGCACGTCCACACGCTTTGTGTTCTCATGAGACACTTTTGATGTACTCCTGGAGTCACATCACCATCCCTTGTCCCAGACAAGGATAGTCCCAACTTGAGCATTCTTCTAGTTCGACCTAAAGTAAAGGACTCTCTCTTATGCCAACAATGAAAGCCAAGTACGTTAGGCACTCTAGTCGAATGACATAGTGCGAGTGTAATTCAACTATTTCCCATTGCTCAAATCATCGTGCCAACTAATGACAATAATGCGGGTCAGCCTCCCCTTTCATGTGCATGACATAACCAACATTATGTTTTGATGCTTGTTGAAACCGAGAGCTCGGTCTCTTGTGGATTTCACCCCGCACCTACTTCACTCCTGCAAGCCAAATAGAAAAAGGAAATGGAAACTGACCCAAGGGCTCGGCGTGGAGGTCCCACAACACACCCGAAAGATCTTAGAGTGCTTCCCTTCCTTAGCCAAAGGCCAAGCTAAGGCTACCTTAGAAAGCGCAAGAAGATCTGAATACTGGTAAGCATATCTTCTGAGATGCCCCTTGGGTCCTATTTATAGATTTCTAAAAATGACATGCAAATAACCGAGCTCCGCTGTTTTGAACAGCTATGTGCAGCCCAACTGGGTATGCCAACAGCGTAACTCCACTGTTCTATCAAGCTATTCACACCCCTAGCATGGGCACCCAGGTAATTTTGCCTCTGGGCCATACTAGACAAGTCCTAAGGATCTGGAGGTTAGCTCGGGACAACCCTCCATCTCGCTGGGGCGGGGGAGACCTGGCTACCGTAGCTCGCCTTCCCTCCTTGGGCGAGTGCGAGCCAAGCCGCCGTAGCAAGCCGATCCTCGCTCCGAGGTGGGCTGGCAGCCAGGTCACCTATAGGAGAGTGGGTTGACTGGTATGAGACTGTCACTATAGTTCTAGAGGATCTCGCCGAGGTCAGTTCGATGAATCCTAGATTATAACTCCCGGGGTCAGCTCGAAGAATGTCCGAGCTCCGTTCGACGAACGCCGAGCACCGTTCGACGAATGCCGAGTTCCATTTGACGAACGCCGAGCTCCATTCGATGAACATTGATGTCCACCTAAGCTCAGTTTGGCGAAGCCCCGACTCAGCTCGATGAACTCCAAGCGGATGCGGGACAGGTCTGCCAGCTCGTGTAGCTCGCACTCCTAGCTTTGGCGGGAGCGGGCTAACCATTCTGAGCTTGCGGGTATGATGTTCTGGCACGGGTAGGTCGCCTTGGTCCGCTTGTCTTACCGGGTGGACCCACTCAGTGAACATGGGGTTGTATATAATCCCCACTTTTTTGAGCTTGACCAAGATCGGAAAGAATCATCCAACCCACGTGTTCGGTGAGTGCTTTGCTGAGCTGGAAGGAAACTTTTGGTGGGTCCCACCCTCACACTATAAATATGCCATCGGACCCTCTGGAAAAATCCCGCCTTCTTTTAGCCTTCTTAGTGAGCTGCAGCTGCATGATGCCGGTGACCGAGGAGATGTGAGCCCGGCTTGCGGGAATGATAAATCTTGTTAATTAGATTCTATATAATTGAACTGTGAGCAAGCTTTAATGCATGATATGACTTGCTAAAATTTATAGATTGTTATAAATACGCACCATGTTTATAATATGATGAATGAAATGACTGGATACAAATGGTATCAGTTTGCCACTATCCTTAACTAAAGAAGTCATTCAACAATGATCCTACCCCCGTTCGATTAGTCAGTTTGCGGACAAACTGACTTAGCGGAAGCAGTGGTGTGCCCATATGTAATTCACATTAAGTTGTCCAACTTTGACCGCAAGATTAGCCAGCCTGACCATATGTTTGTGTTTTACGTGTAGGTTCCAGTGCATGTTGAGTCGATTGGGGGCACTCCTGCCCCTTCCTTAGCCACTCAGTTTCAATTCCTACCAATTCAGTTCGTTTAAATAATATTGTTTCTCAATTTGATAATATGAAATCTGCAACAAATGATTAATCATTCATCCAAGCCAAGTGTCTTGCATTATTAATTCCTCCGAATCAAATCCATTTTCCATTAAACCCAGAATTTAGGTGCAGGCTGAATCTGGACAGCAATTTCGACCGGAGATTCCTGAAGCTACAGGAATCCGGTGAAGACGTGTAACCCAACGATGGAAAGGTCTTTCCGAGGTCTACAACTCTTGTATTCAGACCTCAACCCAGATTCGACATTATCCTATTTGAAATCGGACTTGAAGTCCGCTGCGTACAGAACACAGTTTCTGCATACAGGATTTATTGAACACCATTTTCGTTTAGACTTTCCCGTGGCTACAAACTTCCCCAGAAGTCGTGTAACCATTCGTTGGAAAGGTATTTTCAAGGGCTTCAACTTTTGTGTTTAGCCGAAAGCCCAGATCTGGACCATGGCACACAAAAAAATGGCCACGAAGTTCGCTGCGCGCAGAATACAGATTCTGCGCGCATCTTAAGGTGGCATGAACGGCATCGGTTCAACTTCCTCCTCAATGCGATCATCCCAAATCATTCCAGAATTTCCTCCACCCTTATTCAACCTCATGAGGCCAATACTCTTCACGAAACCATCCTCCATCATCACATAGAAGAAGAGAGTGGTTGAAGAGATCTAAAATCTAGAACACAAGTCCTAGAATGGCCAAACCTAGAAGACTTCTTCTCTCCATCAAGACTCTTTTGAGCCGATGTCTCTCCTAGGAAAATAACTATAGATCTAACACCAAGGGAGAGGGTAGGAAACTCACATTGGCTCCAGCGGTACCACCATTTCCGGCTATGGATCTCGTAGTTCTCCTTGTCGGCATCTTCTCTTTCACGGCGATGGCGGATCTCCTCTGGTAGAACTTGCTCCAGCAGTTTTTCCTCTCACCAGGAGTTCTCACAGGAATTAGGGGATGAAATGAGAAATAAAATGGCTAGGGTTTTATCTCTCCCTTATATATAAAATGTAGCACGGGTAGGGACACGGCCGTGTCCCTACCCGTGTCATGCCTGGCGAAGCGGCAACAACAGTTTCCATGTCGATTCAATATTTGACACGGCCGTGTTCCTGGCCGTGTCCTTGGCCGTGTCCTTCTCGGGTTGCATCTAGACGATCCATCAAAATCGTCGACTGGAGCACACGGGTAGGGACACGCCCGTGTCGCTACCCGTGTCGTGTTCATTCGTCGAAGTCGACGCGCAGTTCGTCGATCTCGACACCTTTCGTCGAGTGTAACTCGACACACACGGGTAAGGACACGCCCGTGTCACTACCATGTCACCTGATGTCGACACAGCTCATCAGTCTCGACACGGCCTATCGAGTGTAACTCGGAACATACGGGTAGTGACACGCCCATGTCGCTACCCGTGTCACATGATGTCGACACGGCTCGCCGATCTCGACATGCCTCGTCGAGCTCAACTCGACGCATACGGGTAGGGACACGCCCGTGTCGCTACCCGTGTCGCTACCCGTGTCACTACCCGTGTCTCTACCCGTGTCACTACCCGTGTCTCTACCCGTGTCACTACCCGTGTCACTACCCGTGTCTCTCTGCACTGACTTCTCCAATTCTCCACAAGTGCAGTCCAATTCCCTGCACTTCTCAGGACTCGAGTCAACGCTCCTGACTCAAAAATACACACGAGGGGCCTAGAGCGATTCGGGACGTTACAAATCCTATAAATAAAATAAAAGATTTCGACCCCGAAATCAGGCTTAGGCCGAGGGGAGAAATGCATAACAGGAAATTTAACATATGCTTTTAAATAAGATTACCGTGAGCAAACAACTCCGGGTAGCGTTGCTGCATCAAATCCATTGGCTCCCACGTGTACTCCTCTTTCCCATGATTCGACCATAGCACCTTCACCAAGGGTACACTTTTGCGGCGCAAAGTTCTTGTCTCGCTCTCAACAATCCGCACCGGCTCTAGTCGCACAGACCTATCTGACGCAACTGCACCATCAGTAGTGGAAATATATTGGTCGGGCCGCAACAGTGCTTTTTGAAGCGACGACACATGAAACACGTCGTGGAGATTTTCTAGTTCTGGTGGTAACTCCAATCGATAGGCCAACGGGCCGATCCTTTCTAGTATAGTATAAGGCCCAACATACCTTGGGCTGAGCTTTTTCACCACACGTACCCGCGACACACCAAGCATCGGCCGAATCTTGAGAAACACTTTTTCGCCCACTTGGAACTCCACCATCCGGTGCTTTTTATTGTAATATTTCGTCTGTCGACTTTGAGCCTCCAACATGCGATCACGTATCAATCTGACCGCCGCATCAGTATCATCTATATATTCATTTCCCAATGCCTTCAGATCTTCATCCTGCACCCAAGACAAGGGGGTCCTGCACCTTCTTCCGTAAAGGGCTTCATGGGCTGCCATACCGATGCTCGCTTGATGACTATTATTGTAGAAGAATTCCACCAGGGGCAAGAGTCTTTCCCACGGCTCTCCTCTGTCCAGCACACATAACCTCAATAAATCCTCCAGTGTTCTGATGGTCCGCTCTGACTGCCCGTCCGTCTGAGGATGAAATGCGGTACTAAAGGTTAGGCGCGAGCCCAAATACGCCTGTACCGCCTTCCACTCATTGGATGTAAACCGACCATCCCGATCCGAAACAATTGTCTTTGGCACGCCATGATACCGTACAAATTGCTCCACAAAAAGACGTACCAAAACATCCACGTGTGCTTCCTTCTTCATTGGAATGAACCGGGCCACCTTTTTCAGTCGATCCACAATAACCCACACCGAATCATTCCCGGAGCATGAGCGAGGTAACCCATGAACAAAGTGGATGGAGATATCCTCTAACTTCCATTCGGGGATGGGCAGCGACTGCAACAAACCACCGGGACTCTTGCATTCAGCCTTCACTCTTTGACATGCTTCACAATGAGTGACATAATACCGGACATCCTTCTTCATTCCCGGCCAACACATGGTCTTTCGCAATCCGGCGTACATCTTGGCAATATCCGGGTGCACTGAATATTGAGAGGAATGTGCCTCTCTCAAGATATCCTCCAGAATTTTGCCGCCCTTGGGAATATAGAGTCGGCCACGAAAATAAACGAGGCCGTCTTTGAGTGTGTACTCATCGGTGGTCCCATCCTCAATTGCCTTGATTGCCGGGGCCAAGGCCAAATCCATTCCTTGCTCCACCCGAATCCGGTCTCGGATGTCACAAACTATGCTCATGTTGGCCAAATACTCTGCATACTCTGCCGAATGAGCCTTGAATACTAGAGTAATTTCCATCTCCTCGATCATCCGAGACAACTCCATACTCATCAACCGAGACTCTGGGCTAGAGCCTGGTGCTTTTCTACTCAAGGCATCGACTACCGAGTTCGCTTTCCCGGGGTGGTAGTTCATGGTGAACTCATGGTCGTATAGAAATTCCAACCACCGTCATTGTCTCAGGTTCAACTCCTTCTGAGTGTGGACATACTTTAAGTTTTTGTGATCGGAAAAGATCTCGTAGTGGACGCCATATAAATAATGCCTCCAGACCTTCAAAGCGAACACCACTACTCCCAACTCCAAATCATGAACCGGGTAATTGATTTCATGTTTCTTTAACTGCCTTGAAGCATAAGCGATCACATGCCCGTGCTGCATCAATACTGCTCCCATCCCTTGATATGACGTGTCCGTATAAACCTGAAATCCTTCCTTCCCTGACGGAAGTGCAAGGATGGGGGCGGAGGTAAGCCTATCCTTCAACTCTTGAAATGCTGCTTCACATTGAGGTGTCCACTCAAACGACACACCCTTCTTCGTCAAGGAGGTAAGAGGAAGGGCAATCTTGGAAAATCCTTTCACGAACTTGCGGTAGTACCCAGAAACTCCAAGAAAGCTTCATACATCGGCCGCAGACTTCAAGGGCGACCAATCCTTCATGGCTCGCACCTCTGCTGGATCCACCGCTAATCCTGCTCCACTGATCACATGCCCCAAGAAGGAAACCTAGTTAAGCCAGAATTCACACTTGCTAAACTTGGCATATAAGGCGCGCTCCTTCAATTTCTTCAAAACCAAGGTCAGGTGCTCGACATGATCCTCCTCCATCTTTGAGTAGACCAAGATGTCGTCGATGAAAACAATGACGAAGATGTCCAAATACGGTTCAAACACCTTGTTCATCAAGCTCATGAAGGCCGAAGGGGCATTTGTGAGCCCAAACGGCATTACTGTGAACTCATACAAACCATATGTCGAACTGAAGGCTGTTTTCTGAATGTCCCCTTCTTGTATCCTCAACTGATTGTATCCAGAGCGTAAATCCAGTTTAGAGAACCAATGTGCTCCCACTAATTGGTCGAACAACTCGTCGATCCGAGGTAGCGGATAAGTGTTCCGCACCGTCAGCCGATTGAGTTCCTGATAATCTATGCATAATCGCAGGGTTCCATCCTTCTTCTTCACGAACAGCACAGGGGCTCCCCAGGGTGATGAACTGGGGCGAACGAACCCTGATTCCACCAGTTCTTGCAATTGAACTCTAAACACCGCGAGTTCTTTCGGAGCCATTCTGTACGGAGCCTTGGATACAGGCTTGGCACCTGGTACTAGATTGATCTGGAAGTCAACCTCTCTATGCGGAGGTAATCCTGGTAGCTTCTCAGGAAATACCTCGGGAAAATCCCGCACAACCCGTACATCCTTTAATTCCAATGCTTCCTCCTTCAACTCGAAAAAGATCATGAAGACCTCGTCCGCCTTCATATGAGCTTTTACAACCTAGAAGGAAGATAACATCATGCGAGGCGCGAAGCCAATACCTTGGAAGATGACGTCAGAGTCTCCATGTCTCAAATAGATCTGCTTCTCCGTGCAGGCGATCCTCACGAAGTGCCAATCCAGCCATGCCATGCCCAAAATGATGTCAAACTCCGGCATTCTCAGAACCGTGGCCGGTGTATCAAAGTCCTTCCCATCAATAAATAACTCCAACTCGCACTTGGCGGTTGCGATCATCTCCGAGCCATCCGGAAGGAGTACACGTCGGGCTATGCCACTGAAGTACTGTACACCCTCCACGTCTTTTATGAAATCCTCGGACATAAAGGAGTGTGAGGCACCGGTATCGAACAGCGCATAGGCCGTCTTCCTGCCAATAATCACAGTGCCTAAGTACCAACAACCAAAACTTATTGCTAGTGTCTAGTAAGTTCTAATCAATTCAAGTTAGACAATGCAAATATGTAAATTAATTAAATCATACCTGCAATCACATCTTGTGGGTTCCGTTCCTGCGCCATGTCAAGCGCGCACACCTGATCCCGGACCGGTCCGGGGTTTCCTCTTGGCGGTCCTCGTCCTCGACCACGCATATATCCCCGCCCTCGTGGAGCTGCTGGAGGGAGAGCAGGAGGGAGAGCAGGAGGGAGAGCAGGAGGGGCATTCCCATATAGCTGCGGGCAGAAACGCCGGATGTGGCCCGACTGGTTGCATTCGAAGCACACCAGACCACGACGCCCTTCAGGTTGTTGAAATTGCTGAGGCTGTGGGGGTGGAGGCAACGCAGGCGGCTGCGGAACTGGATGCTCCAGCCTATAGTTTCGGTGGACACGCCCTCCACCTCTTTGATAACCTCTTCCTCCTCTGAAGTCCCGCCTCCCTCTATTACTTGGGCTGGCTTCCATCACGTCCTCCGGAGGCCTCTTACTACATCCCAGGTGGTCCGCCTCCAATCTTTTCGCCATATCAATGATCTCCGCCAAGCTACCATCCGCTATAAACAAAAGGGACTGCATTAGGGGATCTCGTAGCCCTTTATAGAAGCGCTTGGCATAACCTCTGTCATCGAACTCATAAGAATCCGCAAACCTTGTGAGATGCTGGAATTCCCGCTGGTATTCTGTAACCGACTTTGATCCCTGCTTTAGTAGAAGGAACCTCTGCTCAAGCTCATCTCGGGCCGATGTAGGGATAAAGTGCTCCAAGAAAACACCCGAAGAATTCACTCGAACTTATCTCTGTGTAGATCCGGGCTTGGAAGGTAGAGCCCATGAGGGACTTCCACCACCTCTTCGCATGTAAGTCCAAGAAGGACACTGCCAATGTCACTGCCATGTTGGCCGGGCAACGGATACCAACCAACAACTCCTTTATCGTGTCTAGCCATTCCTCTGTACGTACGGCTGACTCCGTCCTAAGGTAGACGGGAGGGGAGAGAGCCCGGAAGGTGCTCAGCCAGTTGGAGCTCGGGGCATGTTGTTGTACCGGAGCCTGCTGTGCCTTAAAAGCATCAAGAATGGCGGTGAGCGTCTGCCCCAACTCAGACTATTGGAACTGAGTGGGTATGGGAGGGGTAGGAGTACCCCCCATCGGCTCAACATGTAGTAGAACCTACACATACACGACAAATTGTGGTCAGGTTGGCTAAACTTAAGGTCAAAGTTGGACAAACTTAATGTGAATTACATATGGGCACACCACTGCTTTCGCTAAGTCAGTTTGTCCCCAAACTGACTAACCAAACGGGGGTGGCACCAATGTTGAATGACTTCTTAGTTGAGGATCGTGGCAAACTGATACCATTTGTAAGAGTGGCGCAGCGGAAGCGTGGTGGGCCCATCACCCACAGGTCCCAGGATCGAAACCTGGCTCTGATACCATTTGTAAGACCCCTCCTCCCCGGATTCCAAAACACGGCACGAAGGGGGAGTCTTATGCCCGGAACAGCTGTCTTGCGGTAGCATTAGCACATGGGCTAACCTGTACCACAAGACGCCTATTCTGTCGTCTACAACAATATCAATCTATCATGCCAACCCCACCAAATAAATAAGCAAGAGAAGTCAAAATCCACACTAAATATATAATGTCCAAAACATCAATAATGAGAAGCTAAACATGCTTCTACAAAATATCAGAGTACAGCTAATCATTGCCCAAACGAGCTACATTAGAGTAATCAAAATACTAACATCAGTAACCGACGGTATCGACGGCACCGTCACATCAAGCCCTGTCGTCCTGGCCTGGTTGTCCTGCTGCGTAGTCTGCGGCTGCTCTACCTGCGGCGTGACCTCCTAAAAAGGAAGACGTAGCAACCATTAGTCGAAACGACTAAGTGGTTTCACATCCGCTCCCCCGATAACTCCTCGGCACCGGGCGGAGAAAAGGAACAAGAGTATAGTATATAACAAGTATGCAAATAAAGGAGTATAAGCAGTTGGAAAGGTACATGAATATAATGTATAATCTAGTAGTTCTACAAGCTAACATCATATAACAACAGGTGTAAGGAAATCTACAGCAGGAAAGTAACTTAACTTATAAGAATGCCCATACAAACTTATAAGTTAAGGATCGGTTTACATAAAGTAACTCATCGTATAGGAGTGCCCATACAAACTTATACAATGAGGATCTTGTTGTGCAATGTTATGAAATGCTATGAATGCTATGCAATGACTCACCCATGCACACCCATGCAATTGCTATGTCGACACAGACTATAGTTCCCACTTTTCGAGCCGGTAGCTAACCTCTCAGGCATCAGCCGTCGTGGCCAGGCGGTGACAGTATAGCGGGCACTTCTACTACTAGGCGGGTATCACACTACTTCACCTAGGCCTCTGTACGCCTCAAAGCTAAGAACACAACAGCGGAGCCCATGCGTACTATGGCCCAGCGGGGTCTTGGGTAGATGTGCACCAAGAACACAGCCCGAACTGGACTTGTGTGACCCGGAAGGGGCCTCGGAAGAAAGCACGAGGACACAGCCCAAACATTCACATGGCCGGAGGGGCCTCGGGACGTGAACACCGAGGACACAGCCCAAAACGACCAAGTCTAACTGCCAACTCCCGTCGGTGTGACGACTGGCGAGCCCGTAGACCTACCACACTATCCTTAACCCAGGATTACGACACCGCGTGTCGACTCACACCACATGCAAATACCGCATCAACATATCATGGAAGGGGCCTCGGAAGTAAACACGAGGTCACAGCCCAACGATCCATCTACACCTTATCTCAACACAAACGAAACAAGTGACGGTCAACACCACACTTACATCCCTTCAAAATACTACCCGTAGGGAGACGACTCTGTAAGTATTGTACTACAAGACTCATTTCATTAATCAAACATGTCCATGATCATAATCTATTCATCTATATGACTTTCCAAATGATGACAATGTAATATAAACACGATGCGCATATAAAGATCTATCACACTTTTCATTTGATAATGTCATAATATAAACATGAACTGCACAATTATCGATCTTTCAATTCCTACCAATTCAGTTCGTTTAAATAATATTGTTTCTCAATTTGATAATATGAAATCTGCAACAAATGATTAATCATTCATCCAAGCCAAGTGTCTTGCATTATTAATTCCACCGAATCAAAATCTATTTTCCATTAAGCCCAGAATTTAGGTGCAGGCTGAATCTGGACATCAACTTCGACCGGAGATTCCCGAAGCTACATGAATCCGGTGAAGACGTGTAACCACACGATGGAAAGGTCTTTCCGAGGTCTACAACTCTCGTATTCAGACCTCAGCCCAGATTCGATATTATCCTATTTGAAATCGGACTTGAAGTCTGCTGCGTACAAAACACAGTTTCTGCATACAGGATTTATTGAACACCATTTTAATTTAGACTTTCCCGTGGCTACAGACTTCGCCAGAAGTCGTGTAACCATTAGTTGGAAAGTTATTTTCAAGGGCTTCAACTTTTGCGTTTAGCCGAAAGCCCAGATCTGGACATGGCACACTTAAAAATGGCCACGAAGTTCGCTGCGCGCAGAATACAGATTCTGCGCGCATCTTAAGGTGGCATGAATGACATCGGTTCATCTTCCTCCTCAATGCGATCATCCCAAATCATTCCAGAATTTCCTCCACCCTTATTCAACCTCATGAGGCCAATACTCTTCACGAAACCATCCTCCATCATCACATAGAAGAAGAGAGTGGTTGAAGAGATCTAAAATCTAGAACACAAGTCCTAGCATGGCCAAACCTAGAAGACTTCTTCTCTCCATCAAGACTCTTTTGAGCCGATGTCTCTCCTAGGAAAATAACTATAGATCTAGCAACAAGGGAGAGGGTAGGAAACTCATATTGGCTGCAGCGGTACCACCATTTCCGGCCATGGATCTCATAGTTCTCCTTGGCAGCATCTTCTCTTTCACGGCGATGGCGGATCTCCTCCGGTAGAACTTGCTCCAGCAGTTTTTCCTCTCACCAGGAGTTCTCACAGGAATTAGGGGATGAAATGAGCAATAAAACGGCTAGGGTTTTATCTCTTCCTTATATATAAAATGTAACACGGGTAGGGAAACAGCCGTGTCCTTACCCGTATCCTGCCTGGCAAAGCGGCAACGACAGTTTCCATGTCGGTTCAATATTTGACACGGCTGTGTTCCTGCCCGTGTCCTTGGCCGTGTCCTTCTCGAGTTGCATCTCTACGATCCATCAAAATCGTCTACTGGAGCACACGGGTAGGGACACGCCCATGTCGCTACCCGTGTCATGTTCATTCGTCGAAGTCGACGCGCAGTTCGTCGATCTCGACACCTTTCGTCGAGTGTAACTCGACACACACGGGTAGGGACACGCCCTTGTCACTACCCGTGTCACCTGATGTCGACACAGCTCGTCAGTCTCGACACGGCCTGTCGAGTGTAACTCGGCACACACGGGTAGTGACACGCCCGTGTCGCTACCCGTGTCACATGATGTCGACACGGCTCGCCGATCTCGACATGCCTCGTCGAGCTCAACTCGACGCACACGGGTAGGGACACACCCGTGCCGCTACCCGTGTCGCTACCCGTGTCACTACCCGTGTCTCTACCCGTGTCACTACCCGTGTCTCTACCCGTGTCACTACCCATGTCACTACCCGTGTCTCTCTGCACTGATTTCTCCACTTCTCCACAAGTGCAGTCCAATTCCATGCACTTCTCAGGACTCGAGTCAACCATCCTGACTAAAAAACACACACGAGGGGCCTAGACCGATTCGGGACGTTACAGATTGTGTAACTCTTCTCGGCGGCATCTTCTTTTTCACGGCGGCAGCGGTTCTCCTCCTCTTGGACTTGCTCCAGCAGTTTTCCCTCTCTATAGAAATTTATCTCAGGAAAAGTGGCTGGAATGAGGAGTGAAAATGGCTAGGTTTTTCACAACCCTTATATATGAAAATTGACACGGGTAGGGACACGCCCGTCTCCTTACCCATGTCCTGCTTCGGGGAAGAGTCAACAACGGTTTCAGCATCGGTTTAACACTCGACACGGGTAGGGACATGCCCGTATCATGACCCGTGTTCACATGACACGGCCGTGTTTCCTGGCCGTGTCCTTCTTTGTATGCATTTCGTCAAACTCAACTCGACACAACGGCACATGGGTACGGACCCGCCCGTATCTCTACCCGTGTCATACAATTCATCGATCTCGACACGTAGTTCGTCGATCTCGACACGCTCTGTTGAGTTTAACTCGACACGCACAGGTAGGGACACGCCCGTGTCGCTACCCGTGCCATACGATCCTGACACACCTCGTCGATCTCGACACGCCTCGTCGAGTTCAACTCGACACAACGACACACAGGTAGGGACATGCCTGTGTCTCTACCCGTGTCATACAATTCGTCAATCTCGACACGAAGTTCGTCGATCTCGACACGATGTGTCGAGTTCAACTCGACACACACGCATACGAGTAGGGACACGCCCGTGTCTCTACCCGTGTCACTACACACGGGTAGTGACACGCCCGTGTCACTACCCGTGTCCTTCTTTGGACATACTCGAGTCATCGACTCGAGAGCTGGCCACTCCCACACGGGTAGGGACACGCCCATGACTCTACCCGTGTCCTATGCTTGACTGATTTCTCCTCATTTTTCACACGTGTTGCCCAATTGTCAGCACTTCCCCTGAACCCAAGTCAACTGTCCTGACTCAAAAACACACACGAGGGGCCTAGTGCGATTCAGGACGTTATAAATCCTATAAACATAATAAAAGATTTTGTCCCCGAAATCAGGCTTAGGTTATGGGGAGAAAAGCATAACAGAAATATAATATGCTTTTAAATAAAATTACCATGAGCAAACAACTCCGGATAGTGTTTTTGCATCACATCCATCGGCTCCCATGTATATTCCTCCTTCCCAAGATTGGACCATAGCACCTTCACCAAGGGAACACTTTTGCGGCGTAATTTTCTTGTCTCGCTATCTACGATGCGCACCGGCTCTAGTTGCACAGACCTATCAGATGCCACAACACCATCAGTTGTGGGGATGTATTGATCGGGCCGCAATAACGCCTTCCGAAGCGACGACACATGGAACACGTCGTGGAGGTTCTCTAGCTTGGGCGGTAACTCCAACCGATAGTCCAACGGGCCAATCCTTTCCAATATAGTATAAGGCCCAACATACCTTGGTCTGAGCTTTTTCACACCACCCACATGTAACACTCCACGCATCGGTCGGATTTTCAGGAACACCTTATCACCCACTTGAAACTCCACCATCTGGTGCCTTGCATTATAATACTTCGCATGCCAACTTTGAGCCTCCAACATGCGATCCCATATCAGTCTAACCACCGCATCGGTATCATCAATATATTCAACACCCAAAGCCTTTGGGTCTTCATCTTTCACCCAAGTCAAGGGGGTTCTACACCTTCTTCCATAAAGAGCTTCGTGTGGAGCCATGCCGATACTAGCCTGGTGGCTGTTGTTGTAGGAGAATTCTACCAACGATAAGAGTCTTTCCCACGGCTCTTCTCTATCCAACACACATAATCTCAACAAATCTTCCAATGTCCGAATGGTCCTTTCAGATTTCCCGTCCGTCTGAGGATGAAACGCGGTGCTAAAGGTAAGGCATGTGCCCAAATACGCCTGTACCGCTTTCCACTCCTTGGAGGTAAACTGACCATCACGATCAGACACGGTTGTCTTAGGCACGCCATGATACTGTACGAATTGCTCCACAAAGAGGCATACTAAGACATCCACATGAGCTTCTTTCTTCATTGGGATAAACCGGCTACTTTCGTCAGACGATCAACTATCACCCACACTGAATCATTTCCTGAGCACGAGCAAGGTAACCCATGAACAAAGTCCATGGAGATATCCTCAAACTTCCACACGGGGATGGGCAACGATTGTAGCAAACCACTGGGACTCTTGCATTCCGCCTTCACCCTTTGACAAGCTTCGCAATGTGTAACAACATATCGGACATCCTTTTTCATTCACGGCCAACACATGGTCTTCCGTAAGTCGGCATACATCTTAGCAATGCCCGGGTGCACTGAATATTAATAGCAATGAGCCTCTCTCAAGATATCCTCCCGGATTTTACCGCCCCTGGGAATGTACAGCCGGCCACGAAAATAAACAAGGCCATCTTTTAGTGTATACTCATCCGTAGTCCATCTTCGATTGACTTAATTGTCGGGGCCAGAGCTGCATCCATACCTTGCTCCACTCCGATTCGGTCCCGGATATCACAAACTATGCCCATGCTTGCCAAGTACTCCGTATACTCTACCGAAGGATCCTCAAATATCAATGTAATATCCATCTCCTCAATCATCCGAGCCAACTCCATACTCATCAACCGAGACTCCGGGCTAGATCCTTGTACATTTCTACTCAATGCATCGGCCATCGAGTTCGCCTTTCTAGGGTGGTAGTTCATGGTGAACTCATAGTCGCATATAAATTCTAACCACCGCCGTTGTCTCAAGTTAAACTCCTTTTGAGTATGGATGTACTTCAAATTTTTGTGGTCTGAAAAGATCTCACAGTGGACACCGTATAGATAGTGCCTCCAAACCATCAAGGCAAACACCACTACTCCAAGCTCCAAATCGTGAACCGGGTAATTGATTTCATGTTTCTTCAGTTGTCTTGAAGCAGAGGCAATCACGTGTTCGTGCTGCATCAATACCGCTCCCATCCCTTGATATGACGCGTCAGTGTAGACTTGAAATCCTTCTTTCCTAGACGGAAGTGATAGGATGGGGGCAGAGGTAAGTCTGTCCTTCAGTTCTTGGAACGCCGCTTCACACTGGGATGTCCACTCAAATGGCACACTTATCTTCATCAATGAAGTAAGAGGAAGAGCAATCTTTGAAAATCCTTTTACAAACTTGTGGTAGTACCCGACAAGCACAAGGAAGCTCCGCACATTGGCCGCCGACTTCAAGGGGGACCACTCCTTCATGACACGCACCTTGGCTGGATCCACCGCTAGCCCAGCTCCACTGATCACGTGACCCAAGAAAGCAACCTCCTTAAGCCAGAATTTGCACTTGCTAAATTTGGCGTACAAGGCGTGCTCCTTCAATTTCTTCAATACCAAGGTCAAGTGCTCAACATGCTCCTCCTCTGTCTTTGAGTAGACCAAGATGTCGTCGATAAAAACAATGACGAAGATATCCAAATAAGGTTCAAACACCTTGTTCATCAGGCTCATGAAGGCCGAAGGGGAATTTGTGAGCCCAAACGGCATTACAGTGAACTCATACAACCCATATCTTGAACTAAAGGCCGTTTTCTGGATGTCCCCTTCTTGTATTCTCAACTAATAATACCCTGAGTGCAAGTACAGCTTTGAAAACCAATGCGCTCCCACTAGTTGATCGAACAACTCGTCAATCCGAGGTAGCGAATAAGTGTTCCGCACCGTCAGCCGATTGAGTTCCTGATAATCTATGCACAAACAAAGGGTTCCATCCTTCTTCTTCACGAACAATACAGGGGCTCCCCAGGGTGACGTCGGTGTCTCCATGTCTCAAATAGATTCGCTTTTACGCGTAGTCGATCCTTGCGAAGTTCCAGTCCAACCACGCCATGCCCAGAATGATGTCAAACTCCGGCATTCTCAAGACCATTGCAGGCGTATCAAAGGCCTTTCCTTCAATAAATATCTCGAACTCGCACTTAGTGGTTGCAATCATCTCAGAGTCGTCTGGTAGGAGTACTCTTCGAGCAATACCAGTGAAGTATTGCACTCCTTCTAGGTCTCTAACAAAGTCCGCCACACAAACGAGTATGTGACATCGGTATCGAATAGAGTGTAGGACAGTTTCTCACTAACCATTACGCCTAAGTGTCAGAATTGTGAAGGCTCAAGCCAGATTCCTAGAACAACTTAGGTAGAATAAGGACAAATACTTAGTTTCTTCCTCGTACTCCTCATCCTGGAGTTGGGTCATGCTTCAATTACACCTTTAGCGAATCTCTTAACGCTTGTCTGAACACCAAAAAGACCCGCTTCCAATCACTTTACCCTATCCATTATTCTCCACCAAGCTTGAGTCTGCTATAAACAAAAGTGGTTGCCCTAGGGAATCTGCCATGTCTATTATCTCCGCCATAATTAAAATCTGCTATAAACAAAAGTGCTTGCCCTAGGGCAACTCGCAAGACTTTACACAATAGGTTTACATACCTAGGGTCGTCCAAACTTTAGGAGATCAACGTATAAAGGTACGTACCTAAGGTCAGGTTAACTAATCATAGTGTCAAAGTTGGACAAACATAGTGTGAATTACATATGGGCACACCACTGCTTCTGCAAAGTCAGTTTGTCCGCAAAATGACTAATCAAACGGGGGTGGTACCATTGTTGAATGACTTCTTTAGCGGAAGCGTGGTGGGCCCATAACCCACAGGTCGGAGGATCGAAACCTCCCTCTGATACCATTTGTAAGACGCCCCCCCCTCCTGAATCCCAAAATACGGCACGAAGGGGGGTCTTATGCCCGAAACAGCCGACTTGCGGTATCATTAGCACACGGGCTAACCTGTACCACAAGACGCCTATTCCACCGACTACAACCAATATCAATATAAACATGCCAACCCAACCATAATATAAAAGAGAAGAAGTCAAATCCACACTAATAAATAATGTCCAAATAGTACAACAAATGGAGAGAAGCTAAAACATGCTTCTACAATATCAGAGTATAGCTATAAAATTGCCCAAACGGGCTACATCAGAGTCGCTCAACACTCACATCCGTAACCGACGGTAGCGACAGCACCGTCACATCAGGCCCTGTCGTTCTGCTCTGGTTGTCCTGCTGCAAAGTCTGCGGCTGCTCTACCTGTGGGGTGACCTCCTAAAAAGGAAGACGTAGCAACCGTTAGTCGAAAAGACTAAGTGGCTGCACATTCGCTCCCCCGGCGACTCCTCAGCACCAGGCGGAGAAAGGAATAAGGGTACAAGTATAATAAATAGAATAACAGGTACAAGCAGGTGGTAATGGTACAATAAGATTAATAGCATTATAATCTAGCAGTTCTACATAACCAATAACAAATCATCAAGTACACGTATCTACAGCAGGAAAGTAACTTAACTTATAAGGATGCCCATACAAGCTTATAAGTTAAGGATCGGGTTACATAAAAGTAACTCATTGTATAAGAGTGTCATGGCTTATCCTTCTATTTGTCATTCCAAATTATTTCAACATATTACAAACATGATGCGCATAAATTATAATCTGCCAATTTGTATCTAGTAATTTCGTTCATCATATTATAAACATGATGCCCATATATAATAATCTATCAATTTTTAGAAGTCATATCATGCCATAAAGCTTGCTTCACAATTCAGTTTTATGAAATATAACTAAGAAGATTCATCATTCATAGCACCACGGTGGTTAGCATAAAAAAGTTCAACAAAAATCTCAAGTTAATTTACAAAATCGATTCCACCGAATTCAAATTCATATTATATAAACCCCAGAATTTAAGTGCAGAATAAATCTGGACAGCAACTTCGACCGGAGATTCCCAAAGCTATAGAATCCGGTGAAGACGTGTAACCCCACGATGGAAAGGTCTTTCCATGGGCTACAACTTTTATGTTCAGACCACAACACAGGTTCAATGGTATCGTACTTGAAATCAGCCTTGAAGTCTGCTGCGTACAGAACATAATTTCTGCATGCAGGATTTATCGGACGTCATATTTGTTCAGATTTTCCGGGGCTACAGACTTCGTATGAAGGCGTGCAACCATCGTTGGAAAGGTATTTTCAAGGGCCTCAACTTTCGTGTTTAGTCGAAAGCCCAGATCAGGCCATATCACATCTGAAAATGGCCAAGAAGATTGCTCCACGCAGAACATAGATTCTGCACGCATCTTAAAGAGGAATGAACGACATCGGTTCATCTTCCTCCTCAAGCCGGTCTTCCAAAATCAAACCAGAAATTCCTCCTCTATTATTCACCCTCATGGGGCCTTTACTCTTCACGAAACCATCCCCCATCTTTGCATAGAAGGTTGGAGAGGTTGAAGACACAACTAGCCTTAGAGCACAAGCCCTAGGACAACCTCTTCCTAGAGAAATCACCATCTCGCAAGTCTAGACTCTTTTGAGTCGACATCTCGCCTAGATAACTACAGATCTAGCACCAAGGGAGAGGGGAGGAAGCTCACCTCATTGCCGGCATTTCCACTATTTCCGGCCATAGATCGTGTAACTATTCTCAGCGACATCTTCTTTTTCACGGCGGTGGCGGTTCTCCTCCTCTTGGACTTGCTCCCGCAGTTTTCCCTCTCTACAAAAATTTCTCTTGGGAAAAGTGGCTGGAATGAGGAGTTAAAATGGCTAGGGTTTCCACAACCCTTATATATGAAAATTGACATGGGTAGGGACACGCCCGTGTCCTTACCCATATCCTGCTTCGGGCGAAGCGTCAACAACGGTTTCAGCGTCGGTTCAACACTCTTCATGGGTCGGGACACGCCCATGTCCCGACCCGTGTTCACATGACATGACCTTGTTCCCTGGTCGTGTCCTTCGCTGGATGCATTTCGACGAACTCAACTCGACACAACGGCACACGGGTACGGACATGCCTGTGTCTCTACCCGTATCATAAAATTCATTGATCTCGACACGTAGTTCGTCGATCTCGACACGGTCTATCGAGTTTAACTTGACACACACGGGTAGGGACACGCCCGTGTCGCTACCCGTGTCATACAATCTCGACACACCTCGTCGATCTCGACACGCCTCGTTGAGTTCAACTTGACACAACGACACACGGGTAGGGACACGCCCGTGTCTCTACCCGTGTCATACAATTCGTCGATCTCGACACGAAGTTCGTCGATCTCGACACACTATGTCGAGTTCAACTCGACCCACACGCACACGGGTTGGGACACGCCCGTGTCTCTACCCGTGTCCCTTCACACGGGTAGTGACACGCCCGTGTCACTACCCGTGTCCTTCTTTGGACATACTCAAGTCATCGAATCGAGAGCTGGCCACTCCCACATGGGTAGGTACACGCTTGTGTTTCTACCCGTGTCCTATGCATGACTGATTTCTCCTCCTTTTTCACACGTGTTGCCCAGTTGTCAGCACTTCCCCTGAACCCAAGTCAGCTCTCCTGACTCAAAAACATACATGAGGGGCCTAGTGCGATTCGGGACGTTATTGGACACGCCCATGTTCTTGGACGTGTTCCCTATCTTCACACATCGTCGAGCGAAAATGTCGACTTCCCTGGCAGATCGTCGACACGAGCTCGACACGCCCTAGGACACGCCCGTGTATCAGGACGTGTTCGCTGCTCGACGATCGTCGACTCCAAAAATCGTCGACCTCTCAGCCAAATCGTCGACCCAAACATGACACACCCGTGTCCCAGGCTATGTGCCCCTGCCAAATTCCAAATTTGGCCCAAAACACCTCCTGTCGTTCTTTTGAGTTTTGGGGCGTTACAACTCTCTCCCTCTTAAAAGAATTTCGTCCTCGAAATTACATAAAGGAAAGAAACATAAAACTTAAATGGTACTTGAGTGAAACAACTCCGGGTACTCCTCAAGGATGGTCTGCTCTCGCTCCCAAGAGAGATCTTCCCGACTGCAATTGTCCCAACTGACCTTGACCATCCTGATCTCTTTATTGTGTAGCCGCTTGACTTCTGAGTCTTCAATACGAGTGGGCTTGACCTTCGTCATCAACCCATTCTCGACCGACACTTGATCCACCGCGATCACATGCGAAGGATCTTGATCATGTAGACCGCTAAGCTCCACTGATAGCTTCAAACGATAAGCTGCTTCACCAATCCGCTCAAGAACCTCAAACGGTCTAAGGTACCTCGCGCTTAGCTTCTTTAAGCGCCACACCCGCGAGACACCCTTCAACAGCTTGATCTTCAAGTACACCCAGTCGCCAACAGCGAACTCCACATTCTGGTGCTTGGCATTATAGTGCTTAGCCTGGCGGTCTTGAGTGATTAGCAACCTTTCTCGAATCGTTCGAACCAATGACGTAGAATCTTCCACCTCTTGGCATTTGTACAACTTTGACTCGCCCGTTTCTAACCAAGACAACGGCGTGCGACATCTTCTACCATAAAGGGCCTCTAAGGGCGCCATTTGTATACTCGTATGCTGGCTATTGTTGTAAGCGAACTCCACAAAGTATAGATGGTCTTCTCATTACTTTCCAAAGTTCAGGACACACATGCGAAGCATGTATTCCATTATCCTATTGACCCTCTCGGTCTGCCCATCCGTCTGCAGATGAAAGGCTGTGCTAAAACTCAGCATTGTTCCCAACATCTGTTGCACCAACATCCAATCGTTGGACGTGAACCACCCATCTCGGTCACTCACGATGCTACGGGGCACACCGTGAAGCCGTATTATGTTATCAACATCTAGCTTTGCGAATTTCTCCACGGAATCATCCTTCCTATGCAGAATGAAGTGCGACACCTTAGTTAGACGATCTACGACCACCCAAATGGCGTTGTTCCCTCTTCTGCGACCTTGGCAACTCGTGCACAAAGTCCATGGCAATGTCGTCGAATTTCCACTTCGGAATAGACAAGGATGTCAAGAATCCTCCCGGCTTTTGGCATTCCGCCTTCACCAAGGCGCAAGTTTGACACTTCGCCACATAGAGTACCACATCCTTCTTCAGTCCTGGCCACCAGAACAATTTCTTAAAAGCACGATACATCTTCGTGCTTCCCGGGTGAATCGAGTACTTGGTAAGATGCGCCTCGTACAACAAATCCACCCGCAAATTTCCAACATTTGGGACGCACAGACGACCGTCTCTCCTAAGAAATCCATCCTCAACAACGAATTGGGAATTTGACCCATCCAGAGCTTCAACCATGATCTACTTCATGTGGCCATCCATAACCAAAGCCTGCCGAATCCGATTAGCCAGGTCACACTAAACTTCAATCTAATATAATAATGCTTCAGCATTTGACTATTTGTCTATGCAAGAGATCTCCAACACCACCAACTCCCGAACCAACCGCACATTATGGACCGACAACCAATTGGCTTGAGCTGGGGCTTGGTGACTCAACGCGTCCGCAACCGTACTGCCTTTAACAGGCATGTAGTGGATCTTGAATGTATAGTCCCCCAGGAACTCCATCAATCTATGATGCCGCATGTTAAGATCTTTCTGATCCAACAATTACTTCAGGCTCTTGTGATCGGTGTAGATATCGATCTTCACATTGCACAAGTAATGTGTCCATAGCTTCAAGGCAAAAAATCACGGCCGCTAACTCCAAGTCATGAACCGGATAGTTTCTCTCATGGACCTTCAGCTGTCTCGAGCCATACTCTATCACACTTCCGTACTGCAGTGGCACACAACCCAAACCATTGCCCGAAGTGTCGCTATAAATCTCAAAACCTTCAGTCCCACTCCGCGAACTCAGCACAAGCGCCATGGTCAACCGACACTTCAACTCCTCAAAAGCACGCCCGCACTCCGACATCCAAACGAACTTCTTCTCTTTCCTCGTCAAAGTAGTGAGACGTAACGCTATCCGCAAGAAGTTCTCCACAAAGCTCCTATAATAGCCGGCAAGCCCCAGAAAGCTCCGGACTTCCGCTACTATAGAAAGCAAAGGCCACTCCCGTATCGCAACGATCTTCGCCGGATCCACCGCAATACCCTCTCCACTCCCTATATGATAGAGAAATGCCACTGAGGACAACCAAAACTCACATTTGTAGAACTTGGCGTATAACTTATTCCTCCTCAGCCTCTCTAACACCAAGTGTAGATGCTTGAAGTGATCCTCCGCACACTACGAGTACACCAAAATATTGTCGATGAAGACGATCACGGAATGGTCCCAGTACTCCCCGAAAGTCCTGTTCATCAAATCCATGAACACTGATGGCGCATTAGTCAGCGCAAACCGCATGACCATAAACACGTAATGCTCGTATCTCGTACTGAACGCTGTCTGAGGGATATCACTCTCCCTTATACTCAGCTGATAGTAACCAGACTTGAGATCCAATTTAGAGTACACCGATGACCCGTCTAACTGATCGAAGAGATCATCAATCCTTGGGATTGGGTACTTGTTCTTTTCCGTTAGCTTGTTTAGCTTTCGATAATCAATACAGAGTCTCAAGCACCCGTCCTTCTTATTAACAAAGAGGACCGGTGTGCTCCAAGGCGACGAACTTGGACGCACATACCCTTGCTCCAACAACTCTTGCAGTTGAACCTTCAGCTCCGCCACTTCCTTAGGCGCTAGCCGATACAGAGATCATGACACAGGCTTCGCAACTGGAACTAGCTCTATCGTGAAATCTATCTCCCGTTGAGGCGGGGCTCTAGGAAGATCACTAGGGAACACATCAGGGTACTCCGATACCACTGAAATACTATCCAACATAGGCTTAGACTTTGAAACCTCCACTAGCATAAAGGACAGCTCTGCTCCAGCATGAACCGCCTTTACCACCTGAAGAGCAGACTTCAACGTCTTGCTCGACACTTTTCAAGCCCGTAAAAGTCATCTCACGACTTGTTCCCAACTTGACCCCCCTTACGATTGCGATTGATGTATTCTTGCTGCTCTGAGAGCCAGTCCATACCAAAGATCACGTCGAACTCCACTAGTGATAGTAACGACGTTTGTAAATCAAACTCTTTACTCCCAATCGATAACTAAGCGCAACAGATTCTACCCGCGCGGATTGAGCACCATTGGACCATAATGCATCCAATTTGTCTCTTACCATCGAAGGAGGTACTCCGACGCGCAATATAATTCCTAAATAAAGGAATGCGAAGCTACCTAAAAGAACGGTGCTCTCGCCGGATAAACGAAAATCAGAACAAAGCTTAGCACAAGTAGTTCTAAGCAAACATGCACAAGGGCGACAAGTATTTAAGGCTAAACTGCTATAACTTTAAAACATACCTGTCCTCACGACGGCGTGCTTCCTCTCGGACTTTATGCACCCATGGGCATAATGCCCCGGCTCCCCACAGTTGTAACATGCGCCCGAGGTTTGGCCTGTAGTTGCTCCCGAAGCACCGAAAGGAGGGGCTAGACCCAAAGTCCTAGCCTTCTTATACCACCAACGATATCCAGACTTTGAGGTGTTCGACATTTTGAATGTCGTTTCCTTTGCACTAAAGTCCTCAACTGCTCTTGACATAGCTTTCTTAGTCTTCTGAGCACCATTCTGACACTCTCGGGCAAAGTGCCCTTTCCCTCCACAAGTATGACAAGTGTAAGTAGCTTTGCTAATCGATGTTGTAGCCCCCTTCTCCAGCATTCTGCTGGTTGTAGCTCTTATGGGGCTTGCATAGTTCGATACCATGGTCGCTGACATCAGGTGAGTCTTCCTCAAGTCAACTTCCAAAGATCTAGCCGACTCCACTAAGGCTCGGAATCCCAATAATTTTGGTCCTAGCAGTAGGATTCAAAGCTCGCCGCACAGACCATTATAAAATCTATCGACTATAGACTGCTCGTTCTCCAACCCAAAGCATGGGTAGCGGATTATTATAAGAAATGCTTGCAAATATTCGTCAACTAAGTGTGCTGCCTGCACTAAAAGCATGTTCAGGTGCTGGCCTGATGATCTACCAAATGTCATCTGCTCCATCACGCCACCCAGCGTTGAAGTCACAACAGGGGCACAGGGTTGTACATTTCTTCCATGCAGTGCATTAGTCACAGCAAACACTGCTTCAATGATCCTTCTTACGATTTCAGGCAAAGGAGGGGTCTCAAACACCTCACTGGGTGCACTATACTCCTCAGAAACCGGGCTTTCTAGCGGCCCATCACCGCTTATGGTCACCTATAGTTGTACAAAACACCATTAAGAGACCAAGAAAAATTGCAAAACACAATTATAGGAACACGCAGGTTCCTCAAACGCGTGCATTTTCATTCCTAAGTGGACATTCATGGGTTCTTTTGATGTTATAACGATGATGCACACACATGTGCTCACCACCCCTTAAAAAGAATTCGTCCATGAATTAATTTTAAGACCGACCTAAACTAGTAGTCAGATAACAAATTGTAACACCCCCTATCCGTCGCATAACGTATTGCAGTTGGTCCGGCCGGGGCCCGACGCCATATACCACAGACAAACCGGGCGGTTACTCAATGGAAACCATCCAACCAATCCAACATCCTACACAGAGTCATTCTAGTGGAAACAATTTTATTAGTGCAATAACAAGAACCCAACACTAGCATGAATGTCCACTAAACATAACCAAAAGGAATGAAGTACAAATACACAAGTACTGGACTTATGGCCTTACAAAATGGTTTACTCAAATTACATGTTTTCCAAAACTCGGCACGCAGGCCGGACATACATGAATAAAACAGGTAAACACTCTAATTAGCCCTTCGAGGGCCGGCTCAGCAATTTGGGCTTCAGCTCGCTATTGATCGCTCGGTCCCGCAGCACCTGCAAGCAACAATCCACCGTGACAGTGGCAAACAAAGGCAACGGTCAGCTATGCTGACCAAATTATAATGATCCAGCCCCCAAACCGGGGCGGCGATGCTCCTTCCCTGCACTTTATTAGCATAATCAAGAAGTAAAGTAATAACACTACATCACAGGCACAGGCACGCATGGCCACACCTCCCGTGCTCTCAGGGCACATTCTCGGTGATCACGGTCAAAGTCCGCCGACTCACCACCGCCCCTTGGACGACAATATCTCGTGAGCATTTGGTCTTTCTGGCCAATGCCTAAGACACTCTATCTATGCCAACGGTAAGTACCAAGTAACTTTAGGTCTCTTTAACTGAACGACATAGAGCGGGTACGGTTTCGCCTGACATATTGCTCATACTGCAATGTTAATTTAAAACATATGCGCGGGTCAAACTTTCCCGAGTCCCAAAACGTTTACATACATCACATAACACAGTTATGTTCAAGTTGGCTCCCAGGCCCACAAGATGGCAGAACCACACGTCCTCCCAGTTTTTCGGGGGCACCTTGGAGTTAATCCCAAAGTCCCCCTGTTGCAATCTACCTCATAGAAAACCAGAAAACAAACATTCGCGCGGAGTCTTCTCCGGCCTTTCATGCAATGCAACATCACTGATCCAGACCAACTTGTCCGTGTAGGCTTCAGACATCATGGCTATATCTGTTCTTGATTATGAACTTTACATGTACACAAAGGGGACTATTCATGTCTACCCGAAGGAAGCCTCAAACTCACCGCAAACTCGCGAGAGCGGGCTTCCCTATGCAAAAGAAGTAGAGCTTCACATGCTCAAGTAGAAAATCGTTAACCTAGCGTTCTTACTTGGCGTCATGGAAATGTATACGGATGAAAAGCACCGCAATCTCCTTGCCTCCGTAGATCCGAAGTCGGCTCACGATTTGGAGCTCAGAAACTCCGCCGGTAATCGGATCTAGCCTCCTTTCTACTTCCTTGCTCTCCCTTCTCTCTATACTTTTAGAAAGAGACTAAGTGAAAGAAGTGAGGGATTTGAAACCCTATTCCCGGCTATATCCCAGTAGTAACAACCCCCAACAATCGGATCCCAAAATAAGGAAACGAACGGCCATGATCTGTAGTTGAAATGCAAAACCTGAGCTGAACACGGCCTGCGACATGCCCGTGTCCAGGGCTGTGTCCAACATTCGCCGTCGAAATCGATGCGTCTCGAAAAACACATGGGCACTCGACACCCCCATCTTCGACCTGAAATGCCCATGTAAGCCAGTACACGCCCGCGTTCCCTGGCGTGTTCCTCCATCAACACAGGACTAACACCAGCCAGAGACTTACACGGGTCTTGGACACGCCCGTGTCCTATTGGACATGCCCGTGTCAAACCCAAACACGCTTGGGCTCCAGGCCGTGTTCACAGTCTCGACACTTCGTCGAGCGCAGTTCGTCGACCACCCGACACGACATTAAACACGCCTGTGTTCTTGGAGTGTTTCCTGTCTCGACACATCATCGAGGGAAAATGACGACTTCCCTGGCAGATCGTGGACAAGAGCTCGACATGACCTGGGAAACGCCCATGTCTCAGGCCGTGTTCGCTGCTCAACGATCATCGACTCCAATATTCGTCGACCACTCGGCCAAATCATCGACCAAAACACAACACGCCATTGGACACACCCGTGTCCCAAGCCGTGTGCCCCGTGCCAAATTCGAAATTTGGCACAAAACGCCTCCCGTCACTCTTTTGAGTTTCGGGGCATTACGCGAGAAGTTCCGAACAAAATGTCGGTAAAATCCAGCATGCCCCAAAAACTACGAATGCCATGAAGTGTCGATGGAGGGTGCAGGTTTCTAATCACCTCTACCTTCATCGGAGCAACCTCAAGCCCATGCTGAGAAACCTTGAGCCCTAGAACGATCCCCTCTCGCACCATGAAATGACACTTCTCCTAGTTGAGCACTAAATTAGTATCCTCGCAACATTGCAAGACCAAAGCATGACGGTGCAGCGCTTCTTCGAAGCTATCACCAAATAAGGAGAAGTCGTCCATGAACACCTCCAAGAAATCCCCAACCATCTCGCAAAAAACCACGGTCATGCATCGCAGGATGGTGGCTACCCCATTACATAACCCAAAAGGTAGCCTCCTGAAAGCAAAGGTCCCAGACGGGCAGGTAAACATAGTCTTCTCCTGATCCTCTGGGGAAATTGCCCGGTGATAATAGCCCAAGTAGCCGTCTAGGAGGCAGTTGTAATCATGCCCGGCCAGCCTTTCTAGCATCTGGTCCCTGAACGGTAGTGGAAAGTGGTCTTTCCTGGTTGCTGCATTAAACTTTAGATAATCAATACAAACTCTCCATCCAACGACAGGCCTCGTAGTAAGCGGCCCGCCGTTCTCATTACAAATGACTGTGATTACTCACTTTTTGGGAACAAACTCCACCGGACTCACCCATTTGCTGTTACTAATGGGATATATAATACCGACATCCAAAAGCTTGATTACCACGTTCTTCACCACCACATGCAACATAGGGTTCAATCTGCGCTGCGGTTGAGCTGAAGGCTTGAAGTTATCTTCCAGCAATATCTTGTGCATACACATCGTGGGGCTAATTCCTTTGACATCCGAGATTTTCCACCCAAAGGATTTTCTATGTAACTTCAGCACTTCAATGAGACGGACCTCCTGATCAGCTATAAGAAGAGCCGAAAAAATGGCAGGATGAGTTTCTTTCTCGCCTAGAAAGACATACTTCAGCGTGCAAGAGAGCGACTTGAGCTCGCGAGATCCATCTTAGCGAAATGGGGGTACTGCCAGAAGCTTGGGATCTGCAATCGGTGCCTCGCACGACCCTTCTAGAATATTTATATCGGGGTCACAAAACTCACCCTCAACCTCATCAGGTTGAAAAGTCCGGCTGTCGTCAATCTCCATAGCACCCAGCTCCGCACGACTATCCCCTCTTCACACCTTATACATAACAAAAATAATCTTCTATGACCATAGGCTCAACGTCAGCAAACCCTTTTCCGCATCGATGATGGATCTAGCAGTGAATAGGAACGAATGCCCCAGAATAATCGGCGTCCCATTGGCATCCTTAATATCGAGGATAACAAAGTTGGCCGGAAAGGACAACCCTTTAACACAACCGTGAGATCCTCAACCAATCCAATCGGTTTCTTCTTTGATTGATCAGCCAGCTACAGAATGACATTAGTGGGCGAAGAACCCAGAGCACAGCTTATGGAAGATGGATAACGACATGAAGTTGATGGACGCTACAGAATCACACAACACATGACTAAGCGCGGATTGCCCAATGGTACACACAATCATGAAGCTCCCTTGATCGTTTTGTTTTATTGGCCAATCCCGCACTGCCATAGTGCGGCAATCATCCCAGGTCTAAACGCTGCAGTATAACTCGGAAGCCCGATTTTTCACCAGAAGATCCTTCAAGTACTTCGCATAGCACGGCACCTGTGTCAGCATGTCGACCATGGGAATGCTCACCTGAACACCCTTAGAAATGTCCTAAAACTTTTGTTGCTGTCACTCTTTTCTGATATTTTTCAGCCTATGCGGAAATGGAGGCCTTGCCCGTGGGAGTTGGACTTCAGGTGTAACAACCACCGAGGGTTCCTTGGGCAACTCATCAGTACTTGGCTCATGCCAGCATTCAGAGGGTTGGTCCACCCGATGTACACGATCATCCAACAGCCTACCGCTTTGCAGGTTCAAAGCATTTACTGTCTCGGCTGGATGATAGACCCATAATTCCAACATTTTACCGACGGCGGAAATAATATTTTGTAACTGTTGCAATATTACTGCTTGAGATCGCCACCACTTTCCAACCCATACAAAAAAATGATGGATAAGCTGCTCGCTCTACCCGGCATTGCTTACTATGAACTGAGAGTGCCCCACGGCTTCAGGCACGGGAGGCATCTTCCACAAACTACTTGAGCGCACCACATCGTCCACGATCCGCCAAGAGTCAGCCATAGTCCTATTAAAGAGGGCGCCTCCAGCGGTGGTGTCGAACGGGTACTGAAACTGCTCTTCAATACCGAATAAAATGTTTGCAAGAACATCATTCCAAACACGTCCTTACCAGAACACCTGGATTGCAGCAACCAAAATCTTTCCCAAGCCTCACAGAGAGAATCGACAGGGATCTGCACAAATGTTACCAAATCTAAATTCTCCTACATCAACAGCGCACGCGAACAATACTTTGTGAGGAATTGGACTTCAGCGCACTTCCAAGAAGTTAGCTCGCTCTGGAGGATATCCCTATACCATAGTCAAGCTTTTCCAGCAAGAGAAAATGCAAAAAGCCTAGTCATAGCCTTGTCCTACACTTCCCCAACATAGCAAAAGGTGGTACAAAGCTCCAGGAAGCAATCAATATGAACCTCAACATTCTCTCCCTGGAGCCCATGAAACAAACAATGCTGCGAGATAAACTTGATTAGCTCCGCGGATAGCTCAAAGTTGTCCTCATTATGGTTGGAGGCTAGCTGAGGTAACTGCATTTTGAATTAGCCGTGGACAAAATTGAACTAAAAAGAACGAGTAAAGAAGAGGATAGAATGGTCAAACAACAATCATCTATCTCAAAAAAAGTGCACACAATAGTTGCACTCCCCGGCAACGGCGCCAAGAACTTGATGCATCGGCAAGTGTACCGATCGTAGTCAAGTAATAAAGTTGAGGAGTTGAAACCCCGGATAACGATCTCTCGAGGAGTGCAAGTAGGGAGTGTGATTTCGCTATTGAAAAAGTGATTGCAAGTGTTAACGTAAAAAAGGGGGGGTTTGGTTTGAAGTTACCTAAGTTTAACACTAATAAACCTATTGTGGGTCGCCGTCACCGCGTCTCTTTGGTGGATTACTCAAGAGAGTAATATGAAAGATGGATGAGCCAATGAGGGTCGCAAATACCTCTTCGCTGCGCATGCTTCTAGCAATCGCAAGAATGACACTATATCAACAAGAACATGAAAAACTGAAGCTCCGCAACACAATCATGATCTAAGTTATAAAAACACATAGAAATGCTAAAATACTTAAACTAAACAGTCTTCTTAAGCAACAATCAATCAACCACAAGATCAAAACAAAGTAACTACAAGAGGAGGGGGAGAAATACAACCAAACGCACAAAGGCTTTCCGAGATTCACGACCGGAGTCAAGGGTTGTCGGGCCTTGTCCGAGCTCGGTCTACGGATGACGTTCGGGGTCTAGAAGGGTTGTGACCTCCTTCCAATAACCCGTCTTCTTCGTGAATAGTCGATGGGCTGAATCTATCCGGAGAACTCCATGGATGCAGCACCTTATGAGATTTGAACGGAGCTTGGAGTTTGGAGAAGAAAATGGTGGCCGGAGATGAAGCTATTACAAGCTTTTGGAGGGAGAAAGGTGGCCGGATCAACTCTCTAAGGAGGAGAGAGAAAATGTCAGCTGGAGGGGTGTTTTCCCCCTCAAAGGAGCAGAAAAGGCAGGCTGGGTCGGACTGGATCGAACTGTCTTCAAGAAGAATAAATCTGCGCTTTAAATAGAAGCAGGTCAGAAAAATAGGCACGCACGGTTTGGCGCACTACCGTGCGCAAACCGTGCGATATTAACTTTCTGAACAAGCCTGCAGTAGGAGAAGCCTTGACCCGTGTGTTTTACTCGCGCACGGACGATTCCGCCCGTGTGTGAAGGAAATTGCACGGGTAACGACAGAAAGCACGAATTCAGGACAATACAGGGGAACCATGTGTTTTATTCGTACACGGGCGCTGCCTCCCGTGCATGAACAAATCACACGATTAACCACGGAATGGAATAACATGAAAGCTACAGGAAACCCGTGCGTTTCCTTCGCATACGGTTACGAAAAAACCATGCGTCAACCATGCGTAAAGATCATCGAGCTCAGCTCGACGAAATTCGTCGAGCTCAACTCGACGTTTCTCCAGCTGAACAAAACGCACGATCGGGCACAAACTGTGCGTGAAAGAAACGCACGACCGTACGTTTTCCACAAATCAGAATTCCTGCCTTGTGGAAACTCACTTCCTGCACTACAATAAATACATACAAATAAACATATAAAACAGAACAAACAGGTGTGAAGAGATCGAAGAACTTACCCTCAAGACAATAGTGCGCAATTGCACACCCATGGGCCAAAATAGTGCGAAAAATGGTCCATGACCGAACGATGAAAATATAACCGATAACTGGTTGAAATGCAGTGCACAATTGAGAAAACCAGCCTAGATGAGTCCGAAAAACCATATAAATATTGGACTCATCACCTAAATACATGTAGGGCATATACGTAATAAGACACAAATTGATTGATTAAACTATTAAAATCGCTCATAAGTAACTTTCGACCGTGAGGAGTGAAACCATGTGCTACATGACTAGACCCAAAAGCGGATGATATGGGGGTTAAGTCAGGTGGCACAAGAGCCTTATAATCAAATATGATTTAAAGGGGCTCCAAATCCGCAATTTTAATTCTATCTTTAATATAATCACGTTTGGCATGAAGATATGCGAAGGAGAACCGCTCATCATAAATAATAGAGTTGGACGCACCCAGATGTGAAAGGATGTGGGAGAGAAATAACTCAAGAGGCCCAACTATTGTTAAAAATGTATGGACATGAGGTGAAAGATACTGTAAACCTCTGATACCAATTGAAAGAAGGGGATAGGCCTGATTTACTCTAAAGGGGGGGGGGGAGTGAATAGAGTAATTAAAATTTCTGGCTGTTTTAATTTATAGCAGAGTAATAAAATAGGTGATACTATAATAGTATAACAGGAAATATAGACTAAGCTACACTATCACAACAAAGCTAATTTATAACAACAAACTAATCTATCACAACAAACTAGTCTATCACAGCAAAGAAGGAACAGAAAGAAAATAGGCAACTAGACGACACAAGAATTTTATAGCGCTTCCCCAAACTGGGTACATCCACTCTTCTACCACCCTGGTAGGAATCCACTACTAGGTTATTGATCAGGTGGCTGCCACAACAAGATCAATTTCCAGGGAGATCTCACAACCCTTTAAGCTTTTGATCAGGTGCCCAAAAACCAAGTATTAACTTTTGAAGGGAGTTAATAAACTCTTTATACAGGAGGTGAGAGAGGTGATGTTGTCTTCTCTTTTCTCTATACAACAAAGAAGACTACTGGATAGCTTTTGTCAAAGGCTCCTTTCAAAATCACTTGGAGCCTTGCTTAGGGTGTAGGTCTTCTGCCTTGTCTTGAAATGATCCAGAAATCTTCTGACTGGTTCAAATTTTGTTGTCCTTGAATATTCCTGGAGTTGAAGTTGAAGAAGTCTCTTGATATCTATTTGTTGTTCTTCTTCAGTCTTCAGTAAGCACAAGCAGAAAACAGGTTGTTTTCTGCACAAAAATTTTCTTGCTTGCTTGTTTGATGTTCTCTGTATTGCTGCTGTTACTTCTTGTCGACTGAAAAGAGAAAAATATCTTTTATATTCTGTGTCGAATTCTCCTTTGAATTTTGAAATCCAAGCATTGAATGCTGATTTCCTGGAGAATGAAAAGCGGCTGGAGAATATTGTCTTTAATGAGTTTCCCTAACTGTCCCAATAAATTAAGCAAGTAATTAACCATGATGAAGACCATAATTAATGTTGCCAATAATGGGTATATTCAAGAGAATATATGAATTAATTACTCAGGAAATCACTACTAAATAATATATAGAATAAGGACAGAAAAGAGGGAAAAATTCTAAGTCTGGCACTGGACAGAAATCGTCGAACTCTGAATAGATTTCATCGACCGGAGATCTATGTTCGTTGAGCTGAGAAATCCTATTCGCCGACCTACGCTCAGCGAACTGCATTATGGAAATGGCTTGCCAATTTTGCATTCCAAGTTCATCGAGCAGAGAATCTGTCTTCGTCGAGCTGAGTTCAGAGAACATAAACAGTTGAAGTTGAATTCAAGAATTCATCTACCTGAGCTCGAATATCATTGAGCTCAACTCAGAGAATGATTTCTGAGTTCATCGATCTGTGATCGACGTTCGTCGAGCTGGGTTCGAAGAATTTTGAACTGGAAAATTTGATGTCTGAATTCTTCTAAGTCTTGAGTCTCCTGAAGTATTCAGCTGGCTGGTCCAAGAAGGTTGAACCTAATGACTAGCCTAAACTCTAGGACTCAAAGACTTGACCCTAGGTATATAATATGGGTCAAATTCATCCAAATTAGTGAACCTAGCCCAAATCCAAACTATGTATCCAACAATCTCCCCCTATTTGGGTGACGTCACTAATAAAATAAAAGAAAAATATTCACAAAGCAAAAAATAATATATCTGGCAGAAATTTAAAATATCTGGCAGATATGTACATAACAGGAGCTTTGTGACAGTTATAACAAATAGAGTTCAGAAATATAAAAGCTAAACAAAATGTTCACTTGTTCTTCTTGGCCATTTCTTTTTTAGCTATTTCAGAACTTTCAGAGGGTTGTTTGAATTTTATTTCTCTGTTGGAATTGGCAGCTTCTCTTTTAGACATTGTCATGTCAGCTGCTCCAATTATATTGAGAGAAGTGGCTCTTGGTACTATAGCCTCTGGATGTAGATTAATATAAGCATCTACATTGAATAATTTGTTAGCCTTGTCATACCTTTTCAGTTCTTCTTTCGTGTAGGAAGACATGGTAGAATACTGAGAAGGATCTCTGCCTTTAGCTTTAGCATTGTTAATCATAGAGAGTCCAACCAGCTCTTGAAATCTGGTCATTCTTGCAGTTGTATCTTGTTTAGGATCCACAAAAGGTATTTGAGGAGATTCTGGCCTTTTTGGACTGTTGTCCTTTTCAGATTTATAAATTTTAGATGCTATCTGTTCCTTGACTGGCTTCTGATGTTGTTGTTGCTGTCTGCTGCTGCTTGAATGCCTTTACTGACTGCTTGCTTGAAAATGAGATCTTGAAGATCTATCTTGTTGTCTTTGGTAAGTATGAGTATATGAAGTAGATCTCTGAGAAGTATTTCCTGAAACACCAGTAGCTGGAGGAGGAGGAGGAGGACCTCTCCAATTCCTTTGAGAAAGAGGAGGAGGAGAGTACCTTCTGCTCTTTTTCCTGGCTTTTTGGTCATTCTTAGATAGCCACATCCAATTAGGCATCCTTGGGTAAGGAGTGATCTTATGCAAGATATAGTAGGTAGTGTTTGCATTGGGATTTGGCTTTGGAACAGCCTTAGCAGGAGCATTTCTTTTCTTATGAACTTTCTTCTTTGCTTTTGAATCATCAGACTCATTAGAGTCTTCATCATCATTGTCTTCATCAGATGATCCAGGTGGATTGTCATATAGATCATCAATTTCCTTCAGAATATCTTTAGAAATCTGTTTTGCAGCTTGAGGAAGTACTGGAAGTTCTGTTTCTGCAACTTCTGGTTCAACTACACTTTCAGAGACTAATTTATTCTCTTCTTCTATATCAGCTGGAATAATATCATCTATATTAGGTAAACGACTATCATCCAACTTATAAGTAGGAGGGGAGATAGCCTTGGCAGGAGAAATAGCCTTGGGGCATGATACTATTGGAGGCTCTGCTACTACAAAACTTGCATTAAGTTGCTTAGAAACTGCTGGGCTTATTGGCGTAGTATAAGCTATAATAGCTTTGGATTGCTGTGAGCAAACTTCTGGAAGATAATTTTGATTAGTTTTATCAAAATATTGTAACAAATGAAATAAATCCATTGTGGGATTGATAATACAATCACCAAGAGTTATAATCTCTGCAGTTTCTACCGCTGCATCTGTACTCAACATATCAAAATCAAAATCAAAATCAAAGTTAGCATCTATCTCAACTTCTGTAGTCATCTGTACATCTGCATCTACATCTGTCTGCAAAATTGCTGTTTGTGCTGCTGCTGGAGGAGAGGAAACTGGAGCTTCTTCATTGGGTATCTCCCACTGCCTGGTTTTAGAGGGTCCTGAAGCTAAGCCCTGATGTGCTAGCGGTAAGATTACCATTCATGGCCAAGTAATAAAAGGGAGAAGTAGCTTCCCCAAGTATCGATCTCACATGGAGTGCAAGTAGGGAGCATGGATTATGCTTTCAGAGAAATGAATGAAAGTGGTAAGTAAAAACGAGGGGTCTGATTTTGGGATTCCTACACTAAGAAGCAGTAATCTAGTGTAGGTCGCCATCATCGCGTCGGCAATGTAAATTACTCCAAAGATTAATAGTGAAGACGAACAAACTATCAAGGGTCGTAAACACCTCTTCGCATCGCGCGCTTCTAGCAGTCGCTAGAATGGCTCAAACACAACTTTCTCTAACAAATATGACGCTCATCAACACACATCATGATCAAGAAAACACCACACAAAACCAAAGCAAGACTTTGATCAAAACAAGTCTATAAAGCCTCAAGCATACTAGCACAAGTTCAGGTTAAAGCAAATCCAAGAAAAGAGGGGGAGAAAAACAACCAAGCACTCGAAGGCTCTCCAAGATTCACAGCCGGAAGCGAGGGTTGTCGAGCCTCATCCTACCTCGGTCTTTGGAAGCTATTCGGGATCCCGAAGGGCTGTCACTTCCTTCTTCACACCCATCTTCTTCGTGTTGTGGTCGCTGATTCGGATCAAAGAGAAATGCTTCACAAGTTCTGCAACTAAGAACTCAACCAGTAGCTTGGAGGTCGATAATGGCGATGGCAGTCAGAGACAAAGCTTTAGCAAGCTCTTTGGAGGAAATTGGGTGGCCGGTTCAACCCTCCAAGGAGGAGAGAGAAAATGATGGCTGGAGGGATGAGTTCCCGCTCAAAGGGGCTGAAATGGCCGGGGAAAACAGAGAGCTCTTGGTCTAGAAGAAATTTGCAGCTTAAATAGTAAAAGTCAGAAAAAATGGTCACGCACGGTCTGGCGCACGACCGTGCGTGTACCGTGCGATAATAATATCCAGAAAAACGCCTGAGGAAGAATAAGCGTTGACCCATGCATTTCCTACGCGCACGGGTAATTCCTCCCGTGCGTGAATGACATCGCACGCGTAGCGACTTAGTTTTGAAAAAACGAAACTAGTAGGAAAACCGTGCGTTTTACTCGCGCACGGGCGCAGCTGCCCGTGTTTGAACAACACGCACGATTAGCCACAGAATGGAATAAACTGTGAAGCTACAGGAAATCCATGCATTTCCTTCACGCACGGTTTCGAAGAAACCGTGCGTCAACCGTGCGAGAGGAAATACGTCGAGCTCAGTTCGATGTTCTTCCAGCCGACTATAATGCATGATTTCACGCAAACCGTGCGTAAAAGAAACGCATGACCGTGCGTTTTCCTTGAGATAGAATTCCTACCTTGGGGGAAAACACACCACCTGCACAAAATGAAAACTCACAATGCAGGACCCCCCAACAATCAACAAAATGCAATACAAACACTGGAACGAGCCCTGGGGAGCACCAAGTGCATACCCCCAGCAAACAAATGCACAATTCCGCACGTACGGGCTAGAAAAGTGCACTAATCTTGAAACGCAGCACAAACAAAATATCAATGAAAACAACCGAAACGTGAAGTGCAAAGTCATGAAAACCGGCCCAGATGAGTCCGCAAAGCCCTATATAACCGGGACTCATCACACCCCCAGACTTACCTATTTGCTTGTCCCGAGCAAAGAAGATCCTTGCAGACTAGAAAAAGAACTAACTAACTTAGTATTTATGTTCCGGAGTACCATGCGAAGTCGCACGGTCGCGGGCGTAAAAATATAGTAGTGATAATTTCTGAGCATATAAAATAATTTATACTTTTCAGCCTGCGTAATAAAAATTCTATGACTACTCAAAAATAGAATTGCAATGAATCCTCCGGTCACGCGTAGGGAGAAAATAGACTAACCGCTAAGGCGAGTATTGCCAAAGATCGGGATTCGAGACAACCTCCAAAGGAATTCAACAATGTTGGTGACCATATGCTTGCCCGTTCGCACTCTCTCCACGACACTAGTTTGCTTTTAGCGTGAGTACGCAGGACTTCGGGTAGTAATGGGGCTTTGGTTAAGGCGAGGTAATCAAGGATAAAAATGAAGGCTACGCACAAAACTCAACTAAACTAGTACAAAAAGAGTCTATCCGTTACCCACAAAACACGCCGGTACACCACACCCCCAGAATTAATTTTTAAAATACGGGTGTGCTACTCCAAAAAATATATCAACTCAAATCAGATTTTCAGTTATACTTTTTCTTTCTCTTTTTCTTTCTTTTTCAAATTTTCTTTTTATACATTTTCTTCTTAATTCTTCTTTTTCTTTTACACAATTCCAGCAAATAAATTCATGGGAGCACAACCACAAATTTCACAAAGAACAACACTGCATCAACACCCATATCCTGAAATTAGAAAACAGTAAATATATACTTGGGTGTGCGACTAGGTTCGGTTACTCGGCTTTGGTGAAATAAAAGTGGAGCTGAATCAAAGGAGGGGTAGACACAACGGGGCTAGCGAGGATAAGATGTTAGGAACGGGTACAACGCTCAACCTGGCCAAAATGATGGCAAATATCATGCTCACGCTTAACTAACCATGCACTAATGCTTCGAGAGTATCTTGGGGCAAGTTCTTAGCCAACGAGAAAGACTATCCATCCTCCTCACTCGTGCATTACGAATCTAACGGCTGTCTACACACATCCCTAAGCTACTATTCGATTCACACCGGATTCATCAATTTTTGAGTATGATAAAAAGAATTTACGCAATAAAAAAAATATAAAACTAAAAGCATGCAAAAAAATTAATTCTACTCTAATTTCTACACGAGATGGGAGCACTCGACTAGGAGCACAAAAAGGTAGACATTTTACCCCGTCTCACAATCCTATGTTAGCAAGGTAATTTTCCTAAATCTAACGAAAGAAACAAGTTTGACTCGTCGTACGCAAAAAGTTAAGTATGCGCTCATGTTGGTGCAACGATGCGCAAATGAACTAAAAAAATAAATTAAAAATAGCTACTGGTATGCAAATGAAGTGCACGTTCAAAGGTAACATCGACAAGCTCTCCCCCAGACTTAAGCAAAGAAGCACAGCAAAATATGTTGAAGTTAAAATCAAAATAAGATAAGGGGAGAAGTGACCCAACGCTCAGAAGATGACCATACCAGAAGATTGGCTTTAAACTTGATCAATAAGCCCACGGCCCAGACAAAATCACCTGCAAGAAGCACATCTCCAACCAAGCAAATAATAGTCATGCACACTAAAAAAGCTAAACAAACAAATTAAATGCAGCTAAATTGGGTTGTCTCCCAGAAGCCCTTTTCTTTACCTTCCTTAAGGTGGACCAAATACCTGTATTAACAGTTTTATACAATTTTCAGGTAGCAAAAGTTTAATACGCAGAGAAAGACAATTCAAAGTCACACACGACATTAAGCAAATAAAATGCTAACAGCAACAAGACAAAAGGAGACGGACCCGAAGATTCCTCACTTTTCAGCTAAATGACGATTTGTGATAGATCCCCCAGACATGCGAGATGAGGAAGAGGGTAGAGCTTTGGGGCCCAACGAAGACAAGTCTCCCCTGCCCCTACCCTCCTCCATCCTGCGCCTGCAGGCAAAACTCTGCGCTTTGCGCAAAGGCAACTCCTTTCGTTTTAATTCCACAGAAGAGGAGCGCCAGGGCGGTAAGGTCACACCCGAGTCTTCAGCAGCTAAAGTAACATCCAAAACCGAGGGCATCCTTTCTTCACTTGCTGAGGGGGAACGATCAGCCCATGTTACCTGTTTTATAGTTTTACAGACTTTGGATAAACAAATTGCAGTTTTTAAATTGAAATTCTGCACTCCCACATCCGGCATGCACATCACATCCATCTTTGCAGCAGCATCATGCATCACATCAAGGACCTGTGTCACTTCTATCCCTTTAGTTGTCATTGGCATTTCAAAAATTTCATTAACCTGTTCTTGTCTTGTCGATTGAAAATCTGCCTTAACACCACTAGAAACATCATTAGATGACACGATAGTTAAGTTCACTGGTTTTACGAGGTCAACAAAAATTAATTGAGGAGGCAAATGTGGTAATGGTTCATTAACATTGGGCGCAATAATGATGCCACTAGCATCAAAATGCAACGTCGCCTCACTGGCTTTAAGGAAGGGGACCCCAAGGATGGGTTTTGACGTGATACCCCTGGGTCCAAGCACCTGAAAGTCTGTGAAGACAGCTGCCCCATTCAAAATCACTTCTACGCCCTTCACCTCTCCATTGGTCTCAACCACATATCCATCAGCTAGCATTAAGGATTTCCTTGCATCGGATTTGACATTCAAATTCATCTTTTCAACATCTTGCAAAGCAAGAATGTTGAAGATGAACCAGAATCATATAGCGCTAGAGTTTCTCTGACATTAATCTCACATTAACAGTCATTTCACGGGCATTACATTCCACCACATCCTCAACACTATTCCCCTGCTCACGGGGATTCTTCTCCATGACACTAGGAAGAGTGCCACGGGTGCGCTCAAAAAATACGTGGACCAATTATCCAAATTGCATTTCCAAACTCCTCATGGAAGCAGTCTGAGTAGCCATATTTGACAGGGCCATTTCAATCAACTTTTCCATCATCTCCTCTAATGCACTCTTACGCGTCCTTTGTAATTTCTGATTATAACCCGACTGAGACAGTTGTGACTGGCTACCAGAAGCCTGAACATCAAATTAATGCTGGCCCCCCTGCCATCTTTGACCAACCGCGTTTTGGTTCCACGAGAAATTAGGATGGTTTATCGCATTAGGTTTACAAGTATTATTGTAAAGCACAACACGATTTTGATTATTTATAAAATTAACATTTTCTTCACAAGCCAGACCTGCCTGGTCAGCAAACAGCTCACCCGCGAGGCACTCATAAGCATGGTGGCAAGAGTTACCACAACCCTGGCATGATATGCTCATCACAGGGGCAGGCTGTGGGGTCGATCGGGCCAACATCATCTTCCCATCAAAGGCATGATGGCTCGATTCGGCGTGAAGCCCCACAACATTTACATCAAACAAATTTTCCCCCCTCTCGGAGCATTCCTGCCTGCTATCCAGTACGTGATGTGTGAGGTCGTGTCTTTAAGGAGTCTCAACGCTTCCTCAAGAGATAAGTTCATGATCGTGCCACCCGCCGCTGCATCGATCATTGCCATGATTTTTTGCTCAATGGCGAAATAAAAATATCTCCCCTAAATTCCAAGGCTCGCAGCCGTGTTGAGGACAACAACGTTGTAGGTCGACAAATCTCTACCATGCCTTAAAAAGAGTTTCTTGATCCAGGTGTCTGAACGTGGCTATTTCCCTGCGAGCATTAATAATTTTATCAATAGGATGAAACTTAGCCAAAAACCTGGAAGATAAAGCTTCCTAAGTGGCAGCAGTGCCAGGCGCGATCGTATGCAGCCACATCTTGGCCCTATCCCTTAGAGAAAAAGGGAGCAACTTTAGTTTCACAACTTCATCCGCAATACCCGCATAGCGGAAAGTACCACATATCATAGAAAACTCAGCCTAATGTAGCTGAGGATTCTCGCTCGGCAGACCTGAGTATTGTGTACTGTCCCTAATCATATTCAAAATCACAGGCTTGATCTCAAAATGATTATTGGCTATGGCTGGCCCAAACCCTAGGTAAACACTCCCCACTGTATGGGTAGTGAAATCCCGCATTGTCCTAATGTGAGGCTGGGCCACATCCTGTTTCTCAATGATTCGTTCCCCTTGGCCGTTTCCCAGATGGCCCAAGTCATACATCCTTCCCTCAGCTGCAGCAGCACGCAAGCGAGCTCTCCTTGCTCGTGCAGTCTCAGGATCAACACCCAAATCTTCGCCCCTTCAACCAGGGTTCAGATCTGTCATACAACACTCACAAAAAGAAAACACTAAAAACACCAAAACACTCTCAAACTTTTCCGAAAAGAAAAAAAATCCACGCAACAATATCACTTCTCGGCAACGGCGCCAAAAACGTGATGCGCTAGCGGTAAGATTACCGCTCACAGCCAAGTAATAAAAGAGAGGAGTAGCTTCCCCAAGTATCGATCTCACGTGGAGTGAAAGTATGGAGCATGGATTATGCTTTCAGAGAAATGAATGAAAGTGTTAAGTAAAAACGAGGGATTTGATTTTGAGTTTCCTACACAAAGCAGCAATAATCTTATGCAGGTCGCCGTCACTGCGTCGCCAGGGTGAATTAATCCAAAGAGTAATAGCGGAGACGAAAAAAATATCGAGGGTCGTAAACACCTCTTCGCATCGAGCGCCTCTAGCAGTCGCTAGAATGGCTCAAACACACCTTTCTCTAACAAATATGAATCTCATCAACATACTTCATGATCAAGAAATCACCACACAAAACCATACCAAGACCTTGAGCAAAATATGGTTATTAAACCTCAAGCATACTAGCACAAGTTCAGGTTAAAGCAAATCCAAGAAAATATGGGGAGAAACACAACCAAGAACTCGAAGGCTCTCCAAGATTCACGGATGGAAGCGAGGGTTGTCGAGCCTCATCCTAGCTCGGTCTTTGGAAGGAATTCGGGATCCCGAAGGGCTGTTACTTCCTTCTTCACACCCGTCTTCTTCGCGTTGTGGTCACTGATTCGGATCAGAGTGAAATGCCTCACAAGTTTTGCAACTAAGAACTCAAACAGTAGCTTGGAGGTCGGCAATGGCGATGGCGGTCAGAGATAAAGATTTAGCAAGCTCTTTGGAGGAGAATGGGTGGCCGGATCAACCCTCCAAGGAGGAGAGAGAAAATGATGGCTGGAGGGATGAGTTCCGCTCAAAGGGGCGGAAATGGTGGGGGAAAACGGAGAGCTCCCGATCTAGAAGAAATCTGCTGATTAAATAGTAAAAGTCAGAAAAAAATGGTCATGCACGGTCTGGCGCACGACGGTGCGTGAACCGTGCGATAATAATATCCAGAAAAATGCCTGAGAAAGAAGAAACGTTAACCTGTGCATTTCCTTCGCGCATGGGCGATTCCACCCGTGCGCGAACGAAATCGCATGGGTAGCGACAGAGTGCGGGAAAAATGAAACAAACAGGAAACCGTGCATTTTTCTCGCGCAGGGGTGCAGCCGCCAGTACGTGAACAACATGCACGATTAGCCACAGAACGGAATAAACTGGGAAGCTACAGGAAATCCGTGCGTTTCCTTCGCGCACGATTGCGAAGAAACCGTGCGCAACCATACGAGAGGAAATTCGTCGAGCTCAGCTCGACATTCTTCCAACCGACTACAACGTACAATTTCACGCAAACCGTGCGTGAAAGAAAAGCACGACCGTGCGTTTTTCTTGAGACAAAATTCCTGCCTTGGGGGAAAACGCACCACCTGCACAAAATTAAAACTCACAAAGGAGGACCCTCCAGCAATCAACAAAATGCAATAAAAACTACTGGAACGAGCCCTGAGGAGCACTAAGTCCATACCCCCAGAAAAGAAATGTGCAATTGCGCACCCATGGGCTAGAAAAAGTGCACTAAACTTGAAACGCAGCGGGAACAAAATATCAATGAAAACTGAAAAGTGAAGTGCAAAGTCATGAAAACTGGCCTAGATGAGTGCACAAAGCCCTATATAAACGGGACTCATCAGGCTCCCAGAAGAAGGGACAGTGGAGGCAACAAAGATGATGGCAGAAAGGGATGCAATATAGTCAGCATGAGGTTTAATGCCCTCTGCTATAAGATTTGAGATGAGGGGAGTGAGGAGTTCCAGAAGAGATGGAATTGAAGGGGAATCCATTTCCATGAAATTAGAGGGTGTCTGAGTTGATACATGGAGGATGGATGATGAAGGAAAAGTGGTGATGTCTGGCATTGGCTCATCATGAAGAGATGGAGAATTTATGGGAGATGAGAGTATAGTAAAAGATGGAATAGATGTGAGATTATGGCTGGGAATGTCATCCAGATAAGGAGGAAGTGGGGATGGAGGTGGTGCAGTATGTTCTGGATATGGAACTGGCATTGGTAGAGGTTGAATTTATTTGGGTTGATGCTCAGGAGATGGAATTGGTGTTGGTGTATGAGCATGAGATTGAGTTGGTGGAGTTGGAGTATGTGTAGTGGATTGAATTGGTGTGGTAGTATGAGTTGGAGAAGAGGATGGTTATTAAGATAGAGGTGTATGTATCTGGGAGGATGGAATGCTGGTGGAGGGGACAACTTTTGGGGGTGGGGGAATCAGCTATTGCAGCTCTTATACCCTCAGAACCTCTAGAAGAGGTTAAATCCTTAGATGGCTTGGAGATAGTCCTCTCCCAACTTCCAAACAGGGTACAAGTAAGGCCTTTGGAAGCATTGATGAATATGGTCTGGGAGATCAAGGATTCAACAACTTTCTCCAGTAGGAAAATACCCAGAACTCTTCCAAAACAAACCTCTTTCTTATTATTCTTCTTCTTTATCAAATCAAATAATAGTTTTTCCCAGTTAACTGATTTTTTCTCAACCAGAGCACTCATCACTAGAAACTGGCACCTGGTGAAATAGTCGTGGGCTGTGTTTGCCCAAAAGAACTTTCCTGACAACATCAGTAAGGAATTTGTATTCAGACGACAAATTCTTCTATAGTAATTTATTAGGGTTTTATCCAACATGACCCATTTTAATTAGCATGTTATCATATTCAATACTATCCATTTCTAAATCTTCAACACCATTCATCAATCCAAAAAATTTAGTTAACACGGTGGGGGTTAGAGAAATCGTGTTACTAGATATATTCTCGTTCATTGTATCGGCATCTAGAGTTGAGTAGGTAAATACCCATTCTCTTATCTTTGTTGCATCTATCTTAATTCTTGTTGTCATGAAGTTCTTCAGTTGTTGGTCCTCAAACAGTTTCAGTATGTCTAGAAAAACTTGATCGGAATGTTGGAAGGATTCAAAATCGATGTCTAAACCCATGTCAATCTTCATCGCCACCAAAGAACTCTCCGGAATCGTCATTGTTCGTTTAACACCGCCATCCGTCGTATGGCATATAACAGAAGGTCCAACTGGAACCCGACGCCATATACCACAGACAGTCAGAAGGGTTATATAAGAATATCAAATATCCAACTACGACTACTCGTCCTAGCACAGAGCATTCTAGCGAAAGCTTTTAAACAGTTGGAAAGAACCCATAATTGAATAACAACTATCATGAATGTCCATATACTACCATAGGAATGAAATAACAAATACACTGAAAGTACATGGCCTTATGGCCTTACAAGAGTTGACTTAACAAAGTAATGTTTTGCATACATCGGCTCGAAGGCCGGCCACACATGACAAAGATAAAAACAACAATTCGCTTTGGCCTTCGATGGACAGCTCGGCAACATGGGCTTCTGACCGCTATTTGGTACTTGGCTCCGCAGTACCTGCAAGCAACATTCCACCACACGGTGGCAAACAAAGTAACGGTCAGCAAAAGCAGACCAAATTATAACTACCCCGCCCCTTATTCGGGATGGCGGTGCTCCTTCCCTGCATTTCATTAGCCCAGCTAAACAATAAAGTACAAACATACTTCACCACAGGTGTAAGCTCGCACGGCCAAACATCGCGTGCACTTAGGGCACATTTTTGGTGAATCCAGTCAATTCCGTGGCTTCACCACCATCCCCGGGATGGCAACATCGTGAGCACTGTAGCCTTTCTGACCACTGCCTAAGGCTCCCGACTATGCCAACGGCCAGTCCCTGTATGGGTCTCTAGTACCAAACCATATAGCCCAGGTCTGATTCCACTTGCCCGTTGCTCACTCCGCATAGTCACTTTAAGACGTATGCACGGGCCAAGCTTCTCTCGGATCCCAAATCATATCCAAACATCACATAACCCAGGTATATTCAAGGCTGGCTCCCCGGCTGCCAAGTTAGCAGAACTACGTTTCCACTTAGTTTTCCATGTGCGCCTTGGAGTTAATCCCCAAGGATCCCTGTTGCAATCTACCGTGTAGAAACCCGTAAAAAACACAAAACACGGAGTCTTCTCCGGCAAACCATACAAAATACAACATCACTGATCCAGACCAACACGTCCGGGTAGGCTTCACACACAATGCCTATGTATGTACTTCGGTTCCAGACTCTATATACAACACAAGGGGGACTATTCACGTCAAACCCAAGGAACACCGTACACTCACCGCACACTCGCGGGAGCGGGTTTCCCTATGCAATAGAAGGATAGCTTCACATGTTCAAGTAGAGAATTGTTACCCTTGTAGTACGCTTTTGCGCCATGGAATTCTATACGGATAGAAGGCTTTACAATTGAATTTCCTCTGCGGATCTGGTATCGGTTCTCGAATCGGTGCTCTGATGCTCCTCCGGTGGCCAAATTCCTCCTCTTCCTTCCTTATTGCTCTCTCCTCTCTCTAACTATTTAGGCAGATAATGTTAAAGAGAAAATAAAAGTGGAACACATCTGGGCCGTCAGATCTTATTTAAAGAAAACAAACAGCTCAGATCTGCCCAAAAATCCTCAAACCTGGGCCGAACACGGCCTTGCACACGGTCGTGTCTCATGCCGTGTGCCTCGATCGAGACACGATCGTAGAGTACAAAAGAGGACACGGGTCAAGATAGTCCTGTGTCTCAACCTGACACGAACGTGTCGGTTTCCGACACGCCCGAGACCTAGGGGCGTGTTACTAGTAACCGCCATGCCAACCAACACGACACTTGGGAACACGGGTGGCGACACGAGTATGGACACGCCCATGTCCCTTGACACGCCCGTGTCATGCTGCCGTGTTTCCTGTCGTGTCCTTTTCTGGACACAGCCGGCCAACATAGAGAATGACACGGCCTTGGACACGTTCGTGTCCTAGGCCGTGTGTAACGTCCCCGCGCCCCAGCATGTACTCTAATTTCCACCAGGTCCGGTTCCGGTTACCGGGCTACAGCCCAAGCACCCCAACCCCTCTCCATCCACTGGCGGGTTGTTGGTGGCCATAGCCTCCCTTTGATGAGGTAAACTCGATAGTCAAGCCCGCACTACGGGGACTTCCGAAGAGGTCACCCATCCTAGTAATACTCCAGCCCGAGCACGATTAACTATGGAGTTCTTTCAACTCTCATCACCAATTGAGCTGCACCCCGGTAATCGAAACCGGACCAGGTGGAAATTAGAATACACGCTGGGGCGCGGGGACGTTACAATAAAAAGTGCACTTTTTATTGTAACGTCGCCTGGGCCGTCCCTGGGGCTCAACCCATTAGGCCTTCGTTAGACCATTACCGGGCTCCAGCCCAAGCACCCCAACCCCTCTCCCTCCACAGGCGGGTGGTTGGTGCCCACAACCTCACTTTGATGAGTGAAATTCTTCCGTTAAGCGGACAGTGTGGGGACTTCCCAGGAGGTCACCCATCCCAGGACTGCTCCAGCCCGAGCACGCTTAACTATGGATGGGTGAGAGTAGTACTTGGATGGGTGACCTCCTGGGAAGTCCCCATACGTCCTAGCTTAACTGTCGAGTTCGCTCATAAAAGGGAGGCTGTGGCCACCAACTACCCGCCTGTGGAGGTATAGGGGTTGGGGTGCTTTGGCTGCAGCCCGGTAGCGCCGCCTAGAGCATAGCCGTGATGCTATCACATTATATCGGCTAGGGACGTTACAACATGTACCCCTATACAGACACCAAAAATTTCTTAGGACACGACCAGCTCGATTACGATTTTAGGGGCGTTGCAGTTCCCCTGCAAAAGAAAATAGAGAGATCAAGTGCAAGGGGAACATAAAGCACGGGATGGAGCTCAAAGAAAACCTAGATATATGGTTTTCAGAATATGAAGCGGCAGACTCCGTCCAGCGAAAAATAAAAATTCTTCAATCTCAGGTCGACGAAAACATTTATTGATGAAAGAGTTCGTCGATCTCAGTCAGAAGAAGGGAAACATTTTCGTCGATCTCAGGTCGACGAAAATTTTCTAAAGCAATATCGTCGATCTCCATTCGACGAAAATAACTTCACACACAGAGAGTTCGTCGATCTCAGGTAGACGAATTTCTCAAGAACTTTTCTCAGTTCGTCGATCTCCATTTGACGAACTGTGGCAAATTCTTCGACCATAAACAAAAAATTAAATTAATGGATCTCCATTGATCATACCTACCTGATTCATAAAGAACAGATGTTTTTCTCATCCAAGGGTTTAGTGAAGATATCTGCATTTTGCAAATCAGTAGAGACAAAGATGAGATTAATTTTCTTTTTGTTGACACACTCTTTAATGAAATGATGTCTTATATCTATATGCTTACTCCTACTATGATGCTCTGGATTCTGTGCAATAGAAATTGCACTTGTATTATCATACAGCAGATTTGAATTATTTAAGTTGTTACCATGATCTAAGAGTTGGTTTTGAATCCACAGCATATGTGAACAACAACTGCCAGCTGTAATATATTCAGCTTCTGCTGTTGAAGTAGACACAAATGTTTGCTTCTAGCAAAACCATGACACTAGACTATCACCAAGGAACTGACATGTCCCTGATGTGCTCTTCCTGTCTACTCTATATCCAGCAAAGTCAGCATCAGAGTATCTAGTTAACTCAAATTCTGACTCAGTTGTATACCAGAGTCCTAGATTAGGGCAACTCTTTATATATCTTAAAATTCTTTTTAGGAAAATAAGGTGAGATTCTTTAGGGTTCACCTGAAATCTAGCACAAAGTCATGTTGCAAACATAATGTCTGGTCTACTTGTTATAAGATATAATAGAGACCCAACAATGGCCCTATATAATTTCTTATCTACAGGTTTCCCATATTCAGCAGAATCAATTACAACATTTGTAGCAATAAGTATATTCTTTGATCAAGCATCAGCCATCCCAAACCTTTTTATTAGCTCCTTGTCATATTTAGATTCTGATAAAAAGATGTCATCAGGAGACTGCTTCACTTGGAGATCAAAGAAGTAGGAGATCTCATCCATGCTACTCATTTTAAACTTGGAATACATAAGGTTGGAGAACCTTTTGCATATTTTGGAATCTGTATAACCAAATATAATATCATCTACACATATTTGTACTAATAATATTTTATCATGATGATGCTTAATAAGGTCATATCTACTATGCCTCTAGAAAATTTATGCTCTAAAAGATAGCTAGCTAAGATTTCATACTAAGCTCTTGGAGCTTTCTTTAGACCATAGAGAGCCTTATGCAATTTAAAAACATAAGATAGATGAGTAGGAGAAATAAAACCATATGGTTGTTCTACATAGACCTCTTCTTTATGTTCACCATTAAGGAATGCACTTTTGACATCCATCTTGTATACAGTGAACTTCTTATATACTGCATATGCAAGGAAAATTCTGATTTTTCCAAGCCTTGCAATAGGTGCAAATGTCTGGTCATAGTCTATGCCTTCCTCTTGTCTGTATCCTTGAGTAACTAGTCTGGCTTTGTTCCTTATGATAATACCTTGAGCATCAAGTTTGTTTCTGAAAACCCATTTAGTTCCAATGACTGGGTAGTCTTTGGGTCTTGGAACTAAATCCCAAACTCTGTATCTCTCAAATTGGTTGAGCTCCTCCTGCATTGCAATGATACAATGTTGATCTTGCTCAGCATCTTTTACGGATTGGGGCTCAATTTGAGATATGAAGCAGGCATGCATCATGTCCTGGTGGAGTTGATGCCCTTTCTGCACAACAACTAAAATGTCTCCAATCACTTGAGATATAGGGTGATCTCTAAGTGTGACAAATTCAGAACGACGAGTTAGTTGAACAACAGCTTGGGGAATTAATTTCTCTTGTGGAATTATATCTGTTGTTGGCTCTACACTAAGTTCAGTGTCTTCATCTTCACTCTCTTCAGTAATTTGTGGATAAGGATGGATAATAGCCTCATTGGTCAGGGTTAATGAATCCAACTTCTCACACAGATTTGGTTCCTGCAAAGTCTCACTAGCAGAAGAAATATTTTCGTTTCATCAAAAGTAATATGAATGGATTCTTCCATTTTCATGGTTGATTTATTATAAACCCTATAAGCCTTGCTTACTTGTGAATATCCAAGAAAAATTCCTATTTCAACTTTGGCTTCAAACTTTCTAATGTGTTTTTTATTATTGTCGTGACTGTAGCAAATGCAACCAAAAATTTTAAAGTAATCTACTTTAGGTTTCTTCCCTTTAAGTAGCTCAAAAGGAGTCTTTTTCTTGAGCTTGTATCAGACATCTATTCAGTACATAGTTTTTGTGCTCACAACATGTGCCCAAAAGGATAGGGGCAAGTGAGCATCTGCAAGTAATGTGCCTGCATATTCAATAAGGGTTCTATTTTTTCCTTTCAGCAACCCCATTTTGTTGAGGAGTTCTAGGAGCTGAGAAGCAGTGTCTGATACCTTCCTTCTCACAGAACTATTGCATAAGAAGAGACTCAAACTCAGTACCATGATCACTTCTGATCAAGGCAACTAGAGTAGAATACTTAATCTGTATGTTCTTGAGAAAATCTGTAAGAACCTTGAAGTTATCTGACTTAGATCTCAGAAAGAATACCCAAGTGAATCTTGAGAAGTCATCTACAATCACTAAAGTATACGATTTCACTCCTAGTCTTTGTACACCAATAAGGCCAAAAAGGTCCATATGTAGCAAGTACAATATTGTAGGTGAGTCACTTGTATTTACAGATTTAAAACTATTTTTATTTTGCTTGCCTAACTGAAAGTCCACCTAGTGTCAACTATCTTCACCTATGGGGGGGGGGGAATAGGTGACGTGCAGCGTTTTTGCGGAATTTAAAATTGTACCTGCACAATAAAAATAAACAGCACAGCACACAGAATACACAAGCTATTTATAGTGGTTCCCCGAGTTGGGTACATCCACTTTCCCCCTTCGACCAATCTCCCAACAAGGGACGACTCGGTCTCTTCACCAACAGGATTGAAATCCAATCCTTGCACTATCAGAAGGAACCCTTCCACACGTAGGAGTCAACACTCCCACACACGGGTTGCACCCAACCCTTACAAATAGGAACCAACGTTCCTTTACAACAAAAGTAAAACTAGAATGTACAAGAGATACAAACTACGTTTGGAGACTAAGGTGTCCCTCTTCGTTGACGACGTGTTTTTGAAGTCCACGAAGAGTCCACAACCCTAGATCTCTCTTGGAGAGAATCTCCCCGGAACCGGCGGCGGCAAGATGGGCGGCGGCTTGGTTCACGGGATCGGCGGCGACAACGATGTGCGGCTGCTGTACTTTGGAGATCCAAACTTCGTAGCAAAGCTAGCTAGGTCTTCCAACGGTCACACTAGGATCGGTCGTCTCGATCGATTCGGACGGGGATGGTTTTCCCGATCAACAAATCAAGAGACAAGAGATCTCTGGATAGAAACGTGAGACGCTACACTTAGCTAAGCTTCTGTCGCCGGAAGATCACGTAGAATCGCGATCAAAAGCGGCGACCAACTAGCGCGAGCGGCGACGGCGGCGGCGGAGCAGTTTCGCGATTTTAGGTCAAGATCGACGCTCGGCTTCTTTCTGTGTATCTATCTTTACTGTTCAAAAATACCCGTATATATATACACAATAAACACTTAATGACCGTTGTGGGTCCCACAAGAAGAAACCATAAATCGGTTCAAAATAGTGCCACCGGCAGAATCCGGTCCAGCTTTTTCCCGAAAATTGCCCTAGTAAAAATCGGCGAGAATCACCTGTGATTCTCGTCGAATCGTCGAGAATCAAGGGTGATTCTCGACGATTCGGCGAGAATCACAAAGTGATTCTCGACGATTCGTCGAGAATCACAAAGTGATTCTCGTCGAATTTGACTTGATTGCACTCTGATTTTGCCGGCGAGAATCAGCCAGTGATTCTCGACGATTCGGCGAGAATCACTTGGTGATTCTCGTCGATTCTTACTTAGATGATTTCTCGTCTTACGCCTCTGAGCTGCTCTTTGACTCATCCTTGCTCCTTGTCTGCTCTTGCATAAACTCAGCCCTGTACGTGAAAGTAAGTGCACTCCAATAGAGAGAGTACACGTAGGCCAACACACTGATCTGCTCAACGAGGGATTACGTCGTGCAGACCCGTGTATATTGACCTACTGCACCCTGACATTGGTGTGCACTTAGCGTGGAATAACTGCAAGCACAACTTGAAAGATTTTGTCAAAAACATTGTCCTATTTACCTTAGCTTGTTCAGGGGCTTCTTCAAATCAGGTACGTTATGGATACAATACCCAACAATCTCCCCCTATTTGAAGAAGCCTAAACCCTACAAGCTATGGTGAATAAAGCGTATGGGAATGAAAATCATAATCTTGAAATTTAGCTGAGAGAGATATTCATTACCAATACCAATTTCTTGAGAGCAAACTTGGAGCCACCTTAGCCTTAGCCGAGAGGGTAATCTCCCCCTTTTCGGCTTCTGCAAATCTGGGTCTGTTGCATTTGACCCCTTGCTCCCCCTCAGTTCTTGCACCTGTGCTCTCACTTGAGTTCCTGACAGAGACTCCCCCTAGAGGCATGATCCTGGAGCTTCTGTAGTCTTCATTCCTCATAATTTAGCATTCCCAATTCAGTTTTGAAAAGACTGAACTTGGCCTCGTCTAAGGGCTTTGTGAATATATCTGCAATCTGCTTGTCCGTGGGGACATAACAGAGAGAGATGTCCTTGTTCTCCACGTGCTCCCGAATGAAGTGGTAGCGCACTTCAATATGCTTCGTTCTGCTGTGCGAAACCGGATTGTTGGCAATTGCAATTGCACTGGAGGAGTCGCAGTACATTGGTACTTCCTTGAACTGAAGGTCGTAGTCGGCTAACTGGTTTCTGATCCATAGGAGTTGTGCGCAACAGCTGCCTGCCGAGATGTACTCAGACTCTGCTGTGGAGGTTGCAACACAATTCTGTTTCTTGCTATTCCATGAAATAAGCCTTCGTCCGAGGAATTGACATGTCCCGGAGGTGCTTTTCCTGTCATCCCTACTCCCTGCAAAATCAGCATCTGAAAAACCTATTAGCTTGACATCATTGTTTCTCGGGTACCACAAGCCAAGATTGGGAGTACCTTTAAGGTATCTTAGAATTCGCTTTGCAGCGACATAGTGAGATTCCTTAGTGTTCACCTGATATCTGGCACAGACACATATGGAGAACATGATATCCGGTCTACTGGCAGTAAGGTAGAGCAGGGATCCAATGATGCTTCTGTATTTGGTTTCATCGAAAGGTTTACTTTCTCATCCTTATCCAGAGACATAGTTGATCCCATTAGAGTCCTCATGGAGGTTGCACTCTCCATACCGAATTTCTTGAGGAGTTCATTTGTGAACTTCGTCTGAGAGATGAAGATTCATCCTCAGACTGTTTCACTTGAAGTCCCAAGAAATACTTGAGCTCTCTCATACTGCTCATTTCAAACTTTTCTTGCATAAGTTTAGAAAACTTTTTGCAAAGATTGTTATCCGTTGAGCCGAATATAATGTCATCGACATAGATTTGCACCAGCAAAATCTTGCCTTTGACTTCCCTGAGAAACAATGTTTTATCTATTTTACCTCTAGAGAACTTGTTCTCAAGAAGAAAACTAGATAAAGTCTCATACCAAGCTCGTGGAGCTTGTTTTAAACCATATAGAGCTTTATTGAGAAAATACACATGATTGGGATAAGTAGGATTGACAAAACCTGGGGGTTGAGCGACGTATACTTCCTCTTTCAGGTCTCCGTTCAGGAATGCTGATTTCACATCCATTTGATAGACTGTGAATCCTTTGTGTGAAGCATACGCCAGGAACAGTCTGATTGCCTCGAGCCTTGCCACTGGTGCAAAGGTCGGCTCGAAGTCAATCCCCTCCTCCTGTCTGTAACCTTGAGCCACCAGCCTGGCCTTGTTCTTTATGATGACACCATGTTCATCCAGTTTGTTTCTGAAGATCCACTTGGTGCCAATCACATTCTGCTTGTGTGGTCTGGGAACTAGCGTCCAAACGTTGCATCGTTCGAATTGATGTAGTTCATCTTGCATTGCCCGAATCCATGTCGCATCTTTGTTCGCCTCGTCGAACTTCTTTGGCTCAACCTGTGACAGGAAGCTAAGATGCAAAATTTCGTTAATAGTACCTCTTCGAGTTCTGACACCGACATGAGGATCTCCGATGATCTGATCTCTAGGATGATCCCTCACGTGCCGGAGCTCTAGAAGTCTGGCGTCTGGAGCTTCGACTACTTCTTGGGCTTCTCCTTCTTCTAAGAGATTTGTTCCATTTTGATCTTCAACATTTCCAGATGACGTGGAGGTGGAAACTTTGACGTACTTAGGAGTGTCATCTTTAGCGGTCTCATCCAGACTCAGCTGTTCAAGTCATGCACCTGCATCTTCAAGAATACCACTGAAAGAATTGCTGTTAAGCAAACTTCCTTCATCAAATACAACATTTATTGATTCTTCTACCACTAGGGTTTTCTTATTGAAGACCCTATATGCCCGACTGTGGGAACTATAGCCCATGAATATGCCTTCGAAGCATTTTTCACCAAATTTAGTACACAGGTACTTCCCATTATTCAGTACATAGCATCTGCAACCAAAGATCCTCAAGTAGGACATGGTTGGTTTCCTGCCTTTCAGTAGCTCGTAGGGCGTCTTACGATGATGCTTGTTGATCAATGCTCGGTTTTGTACATGACATGCTGTATTGACCGCCTCTGCCCAGAAGTATTCTGGGAGAGAAGCATCTGTCAACATTGTCGTGCAAGCTTCAATGAGAGTTCTATTTCTCCTCTCCGCCACTCCATTTTGCTGAGGAGTGCGCGGGGAGGAAAACTCATGAAAGATACCTTGTTCTTCACAATACTCTGTCATAGCACCAGATTCGAATTCTGTTCCATGGTCACTTCTGATTTTGACCACTGAGCAGTTAAATTCGTTCTGAACCTGCTTGACAAAGCTAGTGAAGATGTCAAACGTATCTGACTTTCGTTTTAAGAAGAACACCCATGTAAACCGAGAATGATCATCAACTATCACTAGCGTATAGGACTTGCCTCCCAAGCTATGAACTTGCATTGGGCCAAACAAGTCCATATGTATAAGATAAAGACACCGGGAAGAGTCTTTGTCTGCAATGCTCTTAAAGGTAGCCCGAGTCTGTTTGCCCATCTGGCATGCAGGACAGGGGCTATCTTTGATGCACTTGATAATGGGAGCATCCCTTACTAAGTTCTTAGAAAACAGCATACTAATTGTCTTGAAATTAATATGTGCCAATCTCTTGTGCCATTGATCACAAAGAGATGCACTGCCAGCTGCCACTAGGTATACGGGGGTAGATGAATCTAAACTAAGAAAATTTAAGCAGAAGATATTCCTGCTCCTAATGCCTGTTAATACTGTCTCAGAAGAGGCGCATGATATTATCAGACATTTATCCTTGCAGAACTTAACGTCATAACCCTTCTCACATAACTGACTTACACTGATCAGGTTATGGTTTAACCCTTCAACATAAGCCACGTCGGTGATAGATATTATACCGTTGGAAATCATACCGTAACCTCTCGTGACTCCTCGATCTGACCCTCCAAAGATGACTTTGGGTCCATTCTCGACTGGAGTGTAATCACGCAGCAGGCTTCTTGTCCCAGTCATATGCCGGGAGCATCCACTGTCCAAATACCAGATCGGCGTTTTGGTGGCCTTTGGACATTCCTGCAAAACAAAATTAATTTCCCTTAGGAACCCAATCGAACTTGGGTCCTAGATTCCTGGTTAGCATACTCGCCCTCGGTTGGTTAACCTTACGAGTGGTCGGCCTCGCAGTGCTAACATAGGGAGTCTCGTTATACCTTGGGTTAAACCAACAATCCACGGCAAAGTGACCGACTTTGCCACAACACCAACAGTCGAATCTGTTGTACCTCTTCCTAGGCTCCTGCCTTACCCTGGGAATGGTGGGTAAAGCCGGGGCCTTGGATCTGGAGGTGGAGGCCTCATAGTGATTGCAGTCACATGACTTCTTCACCTTCTGTTTCGTCAGTATAACAGGCTTGACTCTTGGTGCCTGCTTTCCATTATGGCCGCTAGAGAATTGACCATAATTTCCCATGTGGATTTCCTCATAAGGTGCCTTGAAGGCACTCTCACCGAAGTTCCGGGGAAAGGTCCAACCATCATATCGGCTCTTTGGCTTTGCAACCGAGGGCCGGAAATGATGACCAAAGGTTGATTCAAAGTCATGTTGGTTGCAAGGAAAGCTAGGCTTTCTGAACGCAACAGGACTGAGCGGAGCCTTTCCCTTTTCATCAGCAGAGGCCTTCTTGGCGGCCTTATTCTTCCGCTAGTTCCTGTTTCTCATAGATGAGGAACCAGATACCCCTACATGCCCCAAGCCAGCTCCTTTGGCCTGAGCAGAGAAGGTATCAACTACTGGAAGAATAGTTTTTGGCATAGAGAAGCTCTTGACGATCTTCCTTTCTACCGCAAGTTGTTCTTCCAACTTGTCGACTTCCTCCTGCTTAAGATCAAGGAGTTTAAGAGACTCTGAATGCTTTGAAGTCAGGTCAAGGTGCTCCTGTCGGAGAGAAATCAAACTGGTGACCTCTTCCCTTAGGGAGACACACTCACCCTTAAGGAATTTAACTTCCTTTTTCTCATCCTTCAATCTCTTACGGCACTCCTCGAAAGTGTTGAGCAGAAGCTCATACTTCTCGAGGAGCTCCGCTTCACGGGCCGAAAGGCTATCTTCAGGTTCATCATCCTGAGACTCAGGATCAGATTCAGAGTCGGAGAGAGGGGTGTGAGATTTTACCTGCCCAGTAAATGGGGGGCATTCTCCTTATGAGTCGGAGCGACCCACCAGCCCGAAGTAGGCTTCCTCATCATCACTGGAGTCTGAGGAATCAGACTCACTCAGTGTCTTTGGCCTTTTGGCGATGTAGCTCCGCTCTTTCTTCTTATCTCTAGAGGATTTATGCTCCTCTCCTTTCTCTTTTTCTCTCTTGCCTTGATAACAGTCGGCCATGACGTGTCCTGGCTTATTGCATCCAAAGCAAATAATGTCAGAGGAGCGATGTTTGTTCGGTTTAGAAGCATACCTGTCAGAAGAGTAATTTTTCTTCTGATTCCTGGAGGAGGAGCCGTCTTTCTTTCTTTGATTCCTCATCTTGAGGAACTTCTTGAATTCTCGGGTGATGAGGGAGAAATCCTCCTCCGACAGCTCTAAGCTGGAGGAGCATGGCTCGGAGTCCTCCTCCTCATCCTTTTTCCTGGCACGGTATGAAACCGCACCCTTGCCTTTTCTGGAGTGACTGGCTTTTAGAGCCACAGTCTTTTCTTTGGCTGCAGCCTTCTCTGCTTCTTCTTCTGCTTTCCTGGTGTTCAGTTGAAGCTCATAGGACATTAGCTTCCCAAACAGAATTTGCGGGTCTGTTTCAGCTAGTATGCCAAAGTCTCGGATGGCGCAGATCTTTGTGTCCCATTCCTTAGTAAGGGACCTAAGGAATTTGTCATTGAGTTCACCATTAGTGAACACTCTTCCGTATCCTTTGAGGGCGTTGACAATCTTGAGGAAGTTCTCGTAGGTGACTCCGATCTATTCCTTAGGCCCTTGTCTGAAGGCCTCATATTTCTGGTTCAGGAGGGATCTCCGATCATCCCTCACTTCATCAGTGCCCTCCATTAGGATGATCAGGCAATGCCAGATCTCCTGTGCTGTCCTACAGTTACAGAAGTTCTGCATCATTGAGTCATCAACCGCGCTGACTAGAATGTTCTGCGCCTTCTTGTCAAGTCCCACTAGCAACATCTCGTCCTTGTCCATTTCAGAAAGTTTCTTCGGCACTTTCTTGGTAGGATCAATGGTGGAGACCTTAGTGGGGACATAAGGTCCCTCCTCCACGAGCATGAAGAGTCGAGGATCAACTGCTTCCATGTAGAACCTGATCCTTTCCTTCCATATAGGAAATTTGAGCCTGGTGCACACTGGGATCTTGCCTGTGAACTTGAGCACGTCCATAGTAGATGTTTGCCTCCTTGACACTAGCGGCAGGATTCAACTCAAGGTGTTAACCTTTTTGATGAGGAACCTGCCTCTGATACCACTTGAAAGTCCACCTAGTGTCAACTATCTTCACCTATGGGGGGGGGGGAATAGGTGATGTGTAGCGTTTTTGCGGAATTTAAAATTGTACCTGCACAATAAAAATAAACAGCACAGCACACAGAATACACAAGCTATTTATAGTGGTTCCCCGAGTTGGGTACATCCACTTTCCCCCTTCGACCTATCTCCCAACAAGGGACGACTCGGTCTCTTCACCAACAGGATTGAAATCCAATCCTTGCACTATCGGAAGGAACCCTTCCACACGTAGGAGTCAACACTCCCACACACGGGTTGCACCCAACTCTTACAAATAGGAACCAACGTTCCTTTACAACAAAAGTAAAACTAGAATGTACAAGAGATACAAACTACGTTTGGAGACTAAGGTGTCCCTCTTCGTTGACGACGTGTTTTTGAAGTCCACGAAGAGTCCACAACCCTAGATCTCTCTTGGAGAGAATCTCCCCGGAACCGGCGGCGGCAAGATGGGCGGCGGCTTGGTTCACGGGATCGGCGGCGATAACGATGTGCGGCTGCTGTACTTTGGAGATCCAAACTTCGTAGCAAAGCTAGCTAGGTCTTCCAACGGTCACACTAGGATCGGTCGTCTCGATCGATTCGGACGGGGAAGGTTTTCCCTATCAACAAATCAAGAGACAAGAGATCTCTGGATAGACACGTGAGACGCTACGCTTGGCTAAGCTTCTGTCGCCGGAAGATCAGGAAGAATCGCGATCAAAAGCGGCGACCAACTAGCGCGAGCGGTGACGGCGGCGGCGGAGCAGTTTCACGATTTTAGGTCAAGATCGACGCTCGGCTTCTTTCTGTGTATCTATCTTTACTGTTCAAAAATACATGTATATATATACACAAGTAAACACCTTAATGACCGTTGTGGGTCCCACAAGAAGAAACCCTAAATCCGGTTCAAAATAGTGCCAGCGGCAGAATCCGGTCCAGCTTTTTCCCGAAAATTGCCCAAGTAAAAATCGGCGAGAATCACCTGTGATTCTCGACGATTCGTCGAGAATCAAGGGTGATTCTCGACGATTCGTCGAGAATCAAGATTCTCGACGATTCGGCGAGAATCACAAGTGATTCTCGTCGAATTTGACTTGATTGCACTCTGATTTAGCGGCGAGAATCAGCCAGTGATTCTCGACGATTCGGCGAGAATCACTAGTGATTCTCGCCGAATCGGCGAGAATCACTTGGTGATTCTCGTCGATTCTTACTTAGATGATTTCTCGTCTTACGCCTCTGAGCTGCTCTTTGACTCATCCTTGCTCCTTGTCTGCTCTTGCATAAACTCAGCCCTGTACTTGAAAGTAAGTGCACTCCAATAGAGAGAGTACACGTAGGCCAACACACTGATCTGCTCAACGAGGGATTACGTCGTGCAGACCCGTGTATATTGACCTAATGCACCCTGACATTGGTGTGCACTTAGCGTGGAATAACTGCAAGCACAACTTGAAAGATTTTGTCAAAAAGATTGCCTATTTACCTTAGCTTGTTCAGGGGCTTCTTCAAATCAGGTACGTTGTGGATACAATACCCAACACTAACTGACAAGCCCTGCAAAGGCTTTCCTTCTTGTAGGGGGAAGAAGGCAATCCTCTGACAAGGTTGTCCATAGAGAGTTTAGCAATGTTTTTCAAGTTAACATGTCCTAATCTCCTATACCAAAGTAAATTATTATTGCTAGTTTGATTAAATAAACATATTTCAGATTTAACTCACTGGAAATTAACTACATAAATGTTTCCTACTCTAGTTCCTGTTAATACTACTAGGTTATCTACTAAAGTAATAATACAGGAAGTTTTATTAAATGATTCCTGAAACCTTTCATCACATAACAGACTTATGGAGATAAGGTTATGCTTCAGTCTATTTACATAATCAATATCCCTGAAGATGACTGCTCCAATTTTGACCTTTTCATATCCTTCAGTCTGGCCAAAATTGGAATAACCAAATATTACTTTGGTTCCTAGCTTTGACTTGTAGTTGATTAGGTTGTCCTTGTTTTCAGTCATATGTTTTGAACATCCACTATCCAAATACCACTATTGCTCTGTGGTGGGATAGTCTTTCAACGGTAATAAAACAGATTAGCTATTCTTGACCCAGGTTACCTTGGGTCCTTCTTTCTTTACATAATTAAAACTGGAAATATATGAATATTCAGGTTGACCTTTATAACTTAAGGGATGATATCTTCTTGGTGGAATTATCCATTGATTAAATTGGTTAATTGAAGATCTTGGTTGATTATAAGTTCTGAAAGAATTAAAGTTTCTGTTAAACTGAACTAGGTTCGACGAATTCAAGTAAGTTCGTCGATCTGAGGTCAACGAATGGGGATGAGTTTGTCGAACTCCACTCAGAGAATAAAAGTATTCATTTTCTGGGCCCCAAAATCGTCGATCTCCGGTCGATGAACCAAACTGGTTTCGTCGATCGTAGTTCAGCGAATAATTATAATGGAAATTTGTGTTCGGAGTTTGTCGACTTTAGTTCGACAAACTGTACACATTTCATCGATCTGAGTTCGACGAAATCTGTTGAACATTGTTATGATTAGGATTTTTCCTATTCTTTCTCTTTTTATTATTCTTTTGTTTTACTTCTGTTTGTTTGACATTATTGTTATTGTCTATCTTTTACTTACCTTTTTCTGAAACAAATTTTATTGGTGTTAAGATATTTTTCAGAATCAGCGGGGGTAGGCTTAATGAATCACCTAAGCCCAACTTGTCATTAAGCCTGACATTCACTGTGCTTGTGATGTCCATCAGCTTGATACTTCTCCCATTTAGTGATTCTTCAGGTTGCCTTGCCTCAGTCAATTCAGTTTTTAATGATATGATTTGTTCATTGGCAAAAGTTAATTCATCTTTTAACTTAATGTTTTCAGAAATAAAGTTTTCTTGATCAGACAGTTTTTCTCTAAGTGTTTTGATATCATTTTCAGAGTTAATTAAATCAATATATAATGATTTGAATTCAGTTTTAAAATGATCTGAATTATAATCAAAAGAGGATGGTACCTGATCTGCCTCAGATTCTGATGATTCTTCATTATCTGACTACTCAGCTTCAGATGGACTGCAGGATGCATTGATTGCCATAAGGCAGACTTCCCTTGCCTTTGCCTCCTCTTCATCTTCACTGGAGCTAGAGGATGAAGATTCTTCATCTGTGTCACTCCAGGTCTCAGCCACAAAGCCTTTCTCCTTTCTTTTATGCTTGCTGGAGGATGGCTTGCTGTAATGCTATTTTCTGGAGTCTTTTTCTCTTCTTCTTTCCTTTTTTTGATTTTCTGGACACTCTGATATGAAGTGTCCTAGTTTCCTGCACCTAAAACAAACAATTTCTTTAGTGGTTGTCTTGTCATACCTGGGCTTGTCATCTTGCCTGGATGACTTTCTTCTGAAGTCCTTCTTTGCCATCTTGTAGAATCTTTTGGCTAAGAGACTCAGAAGTTCTTCACTTGATATTGGAGTTTCTGATTCTTCTGAAGCTTTGAAAGCTATGCTTTGCACTTTTCTTGTTGGTGGAGGTGTCTTCTGCTCTGCAGCTTCTCTTGGCTTTATTAGCTGCTCATAAGATTTGAGCTTTCCAAGAAGAGATTCAGTGGAAATCTCATTTAATCTTCTGGCCTCCTTGATTGGCCATATTCTACAATCCCATGAGCTAGGGAAGCATATGAGAATCTTGTAATTCACTTCGTGAGAGTGATATCCTTGTCCAAAGTCTTCAGCTCATTGATGATTGAGCTTAGTCTGTTATACATATCACTGACAAACTCAGATTCTTTTTTCTTGAAGTTTTCATACTGGGAGATGAGGGTTGATCTCGTGTTCTTTCTCTCATCTACTGATCCAGCAACCATCTGGTTGAGAGAGTCCCAGATAGCTTTTTAAGATGAGCACTCAGCTACCTTTTGTAATATGTCATCTGACATAGATTGAGCCAGAATATTCTTGGCCTTGGCATCTGCTATCATGGCCTTTTTCTATGCCTCTGTCCACTCAGGTGGTGGAACAGCATGTGTACTGGTAGATGTAGTAGCAGCTGTATGTTGAGGGGGACCTGTCAAAATAGAGTTTTATATGTCTTCATCAATTGAGTTCATATATAGCCTGATTCTTGCCTTCCAGATAGCAAACTTATTCAAGTTGCAAATTGGAGGTCTGGTGCTTGCATAATTATTGTTCTGTGGTATGCTATGAACTAAATAGAAAAACTAAGGAACCAGAAATCAGATCTATCAAGGGTCTTTTGGTTCAAGTATTAGCTTGTACAACCGAAGGAACACCCCTCTGATACCAATTGAAATATATGGTATACCTCTGATACCAATTGAAAGAAGGGGATAGACCTGATTTACTCTAGAGGGGGGGGGGGTGAATAGAGTAATTAAAATTTCTAGCTGTTTTGATTTATATCAGAGTAATAAAATAGGTGATACTATAATAGTATAACAGGAAATATAAACTAAGCTACACTATCAAAGCAAAGCTAATTTATCATAGCAAACTAGTCTATCACAACAAACTAGTCTATCACATCAAAGCAAGAACAAAAAGAAAATAGGCAACCAGATGGCACAAGAATTTTATAGTGGTTTCCCAAACTCAGTACATCCACTCTTCTACCACCCGGGTAGGAATCCACTAGCAGGTTTTTGATCATGTGACTACCACCACAAGATCTATTTCTACAAAGATCTCACAACCCTTTGATCTTTTGATCAAGTGCCCAAAAACCAAGAATAAACTTTTGAATGGAGTTAATAAACCCTTTATACAGGAGGTGAGAGAGGTGATGTTGTCTTCTCTTTTCTCTATACAACAGAGAAGACTAGTGGATTTCTGTTGTCAAAGGCTCCTTCCAAAATCACTTGCAGCCTTGCTCAGGGTATAGGTCTTCAGCCTTGTCTTGAAATGATCCAGGAATCTTCTGACTGATTCAGATTTTGTTGTCCTTGAATATTCCTCGAGTTGAAGTTGAAGAAGACTCTTGAAATCTGTTTATTGTTCTTTTTCAGTCTTCAGTAAGCACAAGGAGAAAACAGGTTGTTTTCTGCACAGAGATTTTCTTGCTTGCTTGTTTGATGTTCTCTGTATTGCTGCTGTTACTTCTGGTCGACTGAAAAAAGAAAAATCTATTTTATATTCGGTGTCGAATTCTCCTTTGAATTTTTGAAATCCAAGCATTGAACGCTGATTGCCTGGAGAATGAAAAGTGGTTGGAGAATATTGTCATTAATGAGTTTCCCCAACTGTCCCAATAAATTAAGTAAGTAATTAACCCTGATGAAGACCATAATTAATGCTGTCAATAATGGCTATATTCAAGAGAATATGTGCATTAATTACTCAGGAAATCACTGCTAAATAATATATGGAATAAGGACAGAAAAGAGGGAAAAACTCTAAGTCTGGCACTGGACAGAAATCGTCAAACTCTGAACATATTTTGTTGAATGGAGATCCAAGTTCGTCGAGCTGAGAAATCCTATTCGTCGACCTGCACTCAGCGAACTGCATTCTGGAAATAGCTTGCCAATTCTGCGGTCCAAGTTCGTCGAGCAGAGAATCTGCCATCATCGAGCTGAGTTCAGAGAACATAAACTGTTGAAGTTGAATTCCAGAATTCGTCGACCTGAGCTCAAATATCGTCGAGCTCAACTAAGAGAATGATTTCTGAGTTCGTCGATCGGCGATCGACGATCGTCGAGCTGACTTCGAAGAATTTCGAACTGAAAATTTGAAGTCTGAATTCTTCTAAGCCTTGAGTCTCCTGAAGTCTTCTGTTGGCTGGTCCAAGAAGGTTGAATCTAATGACTAGCCTAAACTCTAGGACTCAAAGACTGACCTTGGCTATACAATATGGGTCAAATTCATCCTAATTAGTGAACCTAGACCAAATCCAAACTACGGATCCAACAAGAGGGTCATCAAAAGGTGGTGGGTAAATGCGTGTAACTGGGTGTGGTATATAAGTATGTTTAGGAGACCCCACATCCAGTGACAAAATAATGAAGGAATCACAAGCGGTCCTAAGCGAGGTTTTTCCCAATGTTGTGCGATCTAATGAACGGTCTATCCCCGGAAAAGCATAGTAAGATCTACGGATGGTGGTGGAAAGACCAAACAGGTCAACTAATAATTCACTCAAACATAACCGACTAGATAAGTCCAAAGAGAAAGCTAAATAAAGGGACACCTCAAAATGTCTTAGACTAGATGGAACCAGCTCGTGTCCTAACAGTCATCTCCAAAATTACTTTTGGGTAAACTTTCATCGCAAGGTGACTCTACCAACTCAGCCGAAATGTCTTCCAACTCAGGGTCATCAGTAGACTCCTTGACAATCAAGGGAGACTGCTCAAAAATAAAGTAGAAGGGAAGTGGGAGAACCCATGGGTGATTCCTCAGAGGAGAAATTCTCATCCAGATCACTAAGATATCCAAGCTCCTCATCATCACTAAAATCATCAGTTAAATAGGCCTCGCCCTCAGTGGCGGGCTCAGTCCTACACACTGCCTCATACTCATCAGGAGAGTCAACGATTTCATCAGACAGCTCAAGGGGAGACTCAAAAGGGACTACAGGTGTATTCGAAATAGGATACATAATAGAACCAATATCAGATATGACACTAGACTCACATGTCGTAATTGTCTGTCTGCTCCTACAGATAGGACTACTCTCACCTTGCGGGCTCATGGAAGTCCTAGCAGTCACTTGTATAGAACTCACGATAGGGGACATCACCTTTTCCTTTCCTCCATATGTGGGTGCAGCTATGCTATGGGTAGGTCTACCAACCTGGGGAAAGGGTCTATCCTGAGGGAATATGACACTCCTTTGGTCAGATATGGGTCTAGTTCCCTAGCATAATGTAGCCTCTTCATCGAACATCCACGCGAGAGCGTACTGATCAGTGAGGAGGCTCTTCATGAGCGGACAAAATATCGGGGACCCAATACGTCATTCCTCGTTGAACCAGAAGGTATGGGCTCGACCCACTAACTGCTTGCTCGCTACTTGGACCTTGTGGAGCTCCCATAGACAAAGACACTCGAAATAACATTCTATCCCAACAACCCAATTAAGAAAGATCTAAGGACCTCCCAACCCATCGTAGGTGGGTGCAACACTCCTAAACGACCTAGATACGTCAACCTCTCGCTCAGGGCGACGGTCCTGATGATGGTGGGGTTGCCTCGGGGATGGTGGGGTCGCTTGGTTAGCCATTAGTTACCTAAGCAAGTCCCTAATCTCATCCATTATAGGTGAATGAGCTGGTTTCCTAACATTCGACATGGATCCAGACTATTTTAATCATGAAACGTTAATGTCATAGGCCATTTTAGTGGTGACGGGACAGAAAAACCTACTCGAATCTTGTGTGCATACAATGAAAATTTATTCTGACCCAAAAAAGTTATAGCAAATGGATTTGTTCCCGCTAACTAAGGCAATAAACAAGTAATTTTGATTTTCTTTCTGAAAAAAATAGGAGCTTATTAAATAAAATTTTATTCGAATTGTTTTACAGAAAAATAAAAAATTTGGTCGCTATTGGCAGACCAGTAGAAATTGTTTTTGTAATTTTTTACAAATAAACGTGCAAGACAAGTGCGTGTCGACGTCCTAAAAACGGAGGAGGGTGCCAATTAGGAAATTGATGTAACCTCCCTCTGATAATAAATTGATGCAGGCCAATGGGTCCGACGGATTAAACTACGCACTATTGGGTTCCCAAATTAAAATAGATTCGTAGCGTACGAGATCTCTCAAAATTTCAATCAATAATTCAACCAATTTAACAATACACAAATCAAAGGGACGCAACCACTTTTATAGATTGAATAAGGGCTATATGACAATGTTCGCTCAAGAAAATAAGACGTACCCGATCCGGACAATTAGCAATTCAAATTAAATCTATCCGCAACTATTCACAAAACTAACACGAGAGGATCCTAGCTAAAATAGCGATTTAAACAAAAATCGAAATTAAATCCCAAATTAATTTAAAACGAGGTAGGCCAAATCGCATGAACTCAAGGGGAAATCAAGGATAATGAATCTGATTTCTACTAGCATTCACGAGATCTACCCGATCTGATTTATACAAAGATATTAAGAAGAAACAAGCTTAAAAGTCTAATTTTAATTAAGAAAATAATTTCAATATAAATTAGGACTAATTACTAGTCTTCTAAATCCACCAAATCTCACTAATATTATAGAAGAAATCTCACTAGAGAGGTTTAGAAATCGTTACCTAATCCCAAGAAATCCGACAACAATAATGAGTGGAGGAAGCACTCATGACGGTGGTTGATTCTATTTCCACGCAAAATCCATGGATCCGCACTGAACGATGAAACAAAAGCCATTCTCCTTTGCAAGAAACCCTAGGAGAGGGAGAAACCTTGAAAGCCAAAAAATTATTTTAGTGGAGAGAGAAAAAGTGGTGGGGATAATATTATCAAGGTGGTGGCCAAATTCTTTAGGAAAGAAAAAAGGAGAGGGAGTGGGTGATGGTCGGTTTTAGTGAGGAAGGGAGGAGTAGGCTCGGGTTGTTGGTGGAAGTGGGTGGCCAGAATATTGAAGGGGAGGGAGAGAGTGGCGGCTAGGAGTTGGCCGACCCCTAGATGGGTTGTGGTGGTCGGTGGCTAGGGGAGAGGGCTGCTCGGGTTGCTGTGGAAAGAGGGTGGCCGAGACAGGGCGAGTAAGGGAAGATGTTGTGTTATTTGGTGGTGAACTTGAGGAGGGAGGAGGAGAGGAGGAGGCTGAGAAAATAGAATGGGGGAGGGAGGTGGTCAGTGGCCAAGAAAGGAGAAAGGAGGGGAGGAAAGAGATAGCCGAAATTTTCCTTGGGGGGGGGGAAATGAATTTTCAATAGAATTTCGTAGGGTTTCAATTTCTAATTCAAGTTGCAAAATCCTTCAAAACATGACCTATATATAGGCTACAACACTTAATATCCTCCATTCAAATAAAATAAACACATGATGGTTATATGCACCCATCATACAGATGACAAAACAAATAAAGTAATAAATGCATGAAATAAAAAACACCCTTGATGGTTATAGTCCCCCATCATACATGAAATTAAATAAACACTTAAAATAAAATGCTTTAAAAATAAAATTGCTAAACAAAATATAATTATAAATATTTAATTTTATAATTATATATTTTTATTTGTTGGTGACGGCGGTGATGGTGACGGCGGACATCGAGCAAAACGTGTAGCGGCGGCGGCGTTGGCGAAGAACATCATGGTAGAATCCCACCCTCGAGCTAGCGGCAACATTCGTCTCAATAAATGAACTCTCTATGTCGGGGATCAATGGCCACATCAGCAATGTCGCCATCAAAAGGCCTACATGTTACCTTACTTCAATAGTTTTATTATGTGCAGACCTAATGAGCTAGATGGTGTGCATGCATGGTGACCCCTCTAATTATTCATGCAAATGACCTAAGATTATTACTGGGGGTCTATCATGATATTTTAAGGCTAAATCTAGAGGATAACATTTTTCCTAGTTTATTTGCCATTTATTATGTTTTCTGCAAATTCAGGCCATCTGTGATTTTGAACAACAAGTACACTTTTCTTTCTAGTTATGGCCTTAGAAAGATTAATACAGGTGTATGAAAGTGATGCCTCAGATACTAATGAAAGTGAGTGATTGATCTAACTAACTCTAGAGGGCGGGATGAATAGAGTATTTTAAAAACTTTAAGTTATTTTTACAGTAGATTAAAATAAGTGATACTTATATATATACAAGAAAAGAAATTTCACAGTACAACAAATAAAAAGTAGATCACAACCAGACGACATAAGAAAATTTATAGTGGTTCCCCAATAAACATGGTTACATCCACTCTTCTACCACCCTAGTAGGAATCCACTATAGGTTTTTGATCAGGTGCCCTGCCACCATAGGTTTTTGTTTAGGTTCCCTGTCACCACAGGTTTTTTATTAGGTGCCCTGTCACCACATGATCTATTTTCTAAGAGAGATCTAGCAACCGCTTGAGCTTTTGATCAGGTGCCCAAAAACCAAACCAAGTCTTTTGATCAGGAGACTTGAGAAACAAAAGGTTTAAATTTTGAAGGGAGTTATAACCCTGTATATATTGAAAGAAAATAATATTGATAGTGTCTTCTCTGTCTCTTTTCTCTTAGAAGACTAGTGGATTTGTTGATTTTGTCAAAGCTCCCCCTAAGTTATAGAAATCTAATCTGAAGGCAAACTTTGCTTCAGGGTGTAGGCCTTCAAAGTTGAACACTTCTTCTTCCAGTAAATGTCTCTGAGAGATTGATCTTTTGGTCTCAGATTGAATATTATGTTGCTGGAAGAAAATACTTGAAGAGAAGAATGATGAATAAGAAGTTCTCTGTCTTTGTTTTTTGTTCTCTGGTGGCAGATGTTCTCTTTCTTCTTCTTCTAATTGATAATTATATCTGGCAATCTTTTGAAAAATTCTTTTTTATATTGATTGTTGTTTTGATTTTCAAATTCCTTGAAGTCCTGTGCATATTTTCTGGGAATTGGAATGTCTGTTTTTGTCTTCAATGTATTTCCCGAACTGTCTCATTAAATATGATAGAGTAATAACTCTGTGAAATCCATAATTAATGCTGCCAAGAAATGTCTATATTCTTTAGAATATTAATCATTAATTATCAGAGTATTACTATCTTAATATTTTGTAATTAAAATGCTTTAGTCGATCTGAGAAACTGCAGAGATTTTTAGTCGAGCAGAACCTGGATGGAGTAAGTCGAACTCAGTAAAGTTTTCGTCGACCTGAGCTCCATGTTCGTCGAGCTGATATTTTCCTTTGTCGAGCTGAGCTCCAAGATCGTCGAACAGAAAATATACTTATCAATCTGAGCTCCAAGTTCGTCGAGCTGAGAATGTACTTCGTCGAGCTGAGATTCTGATATAAGCTCACAGTGCCTCGCGTTCTGCTGGACTTTCATCGAGCTAAACCCAGAGAAGGAACTCTGAGTTCGTCGATCTAGGATCCTCGAGCTGAGTTCAGCTATTATCGAATGACTAACTATTGTGTTCAAAACTACCTTATATCTTAAGTCTTGAGTCTCTGAAGTCTTCTGAAGGTAGGTTTCAGTAATCTAACCATATGTAATTAACCATAACCCTGAAACTAACATGTGACCATAGACTATACATGGTGGGTCATCAATCCTAATAGTGAACCTATCCCAAATCAAAAGTAGGGTTCCAACAATCTCCACCTATTTGGGTGAGGTCACTATAAAAAAAAATAATCAAAATCAAAAAGCAAAAAATATCTGACAGAATTATAAAACATTTATCAGATATGAACAGTTGTGTCTTGTGAATATATACAATCATTAATAAAGTTCAAAAATGCAAAATCGGAAAGTTATGACTTTTCTTTGAAGAATCTGAAGAAGGAGTAGGTTTTGTGAAAATCATCTTTCTTTTGGGATACTCTGCTTCTCTCTGAGTCATCTTCATGTCTTCAACACAAAGAATCTTTACTGATGCAGCTCTAGGCACTATAACTTCTGGATGAAAATTCATATAAGTATCAACATTGAAAAGATTTTTTACATAATATTTTTCCAATTCCTTCTTACTTTAAGATGACGTGGTAGAAAATTGAGAGGTATCTTTTCCTTCTTTCCTAGCCTTTCTTATCTGAGATAGAGTAATCAACTCATTAAACTTGGCCATTCTAGAATTAGGGTCCACCTCTAGATCATATGTTGGAGAGGGAGGTCTCTCTAGACTTGATTTTTCTTTTTGACTTTCTTCAGATATCTGTTGCTGACTTCTTTGCTTCTTATGTTGTTTTTTACTGCCCGGGGAGTTGTACTGTTATCTGCTGCTGCTTTAAGATGATCTGGTAGAATGAGAAGATATAGACCTTTGAAGTTGAGAAATATTTCCTGCTGATCCTGTTGTAGGAGGAGGAAGAGGACCTCTCCTGAATTATGGAGGTGGAGAGTATCTCCTACTCTTCTTCCTTGCTTTCATCTCATTCTTTGAATATCTCATACAGTGAGGAGTATCAAGAGTGAGAGTAATGTGGTGCAGAATATAGTAGGGTGTATCAGTAGTAGGACAGGGTTTAGGTGCAGCCGTGGGTGGAAGCTTCTTCTTGAGTTTTCTTTTTTTAGAACTGGAATCTTCTGCATCATCGGACTCTTCATCATCATCATCAGATTCATCTGCATGATTATCATAAAGAGCATTAATCTGTTTAAGCATTGCCTAAGAAAGTATAGGATAAACATGTCGCTGTATGTTTGTATCTATTATCTCAGCCTATGGCTGTTCAGCTATAATTTCTTCCTCAGCCTGCGACTGTACTTGAACTTCTGGCTCTATAATTTCGGTATCTATATCCTGAAACATGAAATCAACCAGATTGGGCATGGGGGATTCATCCTAGCCAAATGTTGGAGGAGAGAGCCTTTGGCTCTAGAGTAGTTATTTGCTCTACAGTATTCTCTTTAACTACAAATGTAGTCCTGAGTTGTTCTAATAATTCAGGACTTATTGGTGATTTATAACTGACTATTTCTTTAGAATAAGTATAAAAAACTGGAAGATTTCTATTAGAAATTATATCAAAAGAATAAAGTAATGAGGGAAGATAACTGTGGGATTAAGAATAAAATCACCAACAGTGATTATTTCTGAAATGGAAAAATCTGGTGCTACTTCTTCTGTATAGACTGGAATCATTTTTGTATCCTCTTTTATTAGAATTAATACTGCTGCTGGACTTGAGTTGTTGGAGTTGCTGCTGGACATTGTTGAAGAATTACTGGAGCTTCTTCATTGAATATCTCCCCCTGCCTGGATTCAGAGAGTCCTGAACCCAGGCCCCCAGAAGAAGGGACAGTGGAGAAAGAAGTAAGCTGTGAAGAGAGTGTTGTGATGGAAGCAGCAAGTGAAGCAATGGCCTCAGCTATAAGTGTCTTGAGTGTAGGGGTAATAAGCTCAAGAATGCTTGTCGATATCGTAGAAGATGGAATGGAGCAGGTTGGACAAATAGTGAATGCTTGTGGAATGGATGGTGTTGAAATGTTGGATGGAATGTTGGTTGTTGAGATATCAGGGAGGGCAGTATCTTCCTGAATAGGGGAATGTTGTGGAGATGGTTCTGGAGATAGTGATGATAATAGATCAAAATTGAGAGATGATAGTAGTGGATGTACATATGGTGTATCATCAATTTGTGATGGTAGAGGTGATTGAGGAGGTGGAGATGGTGGTTCCTCAGGAATATAGATTGGTGAGGGTGGTCTAGATGGTAAGACAGAAGGGATGGAAGTAGAGGGTTGGTGAAGTGTAGAAACATCAACAAGGGGAGTTGATGAAGGAAATATTAGATGATGTGGAAATGGAGGGGATTTGATGAAGGAAATATGAGGATGATGTGGAGATGGAGGGGAGTTGATGAAGGAAATATGAGGATAATGTGGAGATGAAGGATGAGGAGAGGGAATATGAGGAGCAGGAGCTTCTTCAGAGGTTGGTGAAGTGGCTATTGCAGCCCTAGTATCCTGTGAAGCTATCCTGGAAGATGAAGCTGTGGAAGGCTTAGTAATAACCCTCTCCCATCTGCCAAAGAGGGCAAAGGTAAGCCTCTTAGAGGCATTTATGAAGATAGTCTGGGAGACTAATAATTCTGGAACCTTTACCTGTAAGAAGAGTCCCAGAACTCTGTAAAACCTTACATCCTTCTTACTAATTTTCTTATTAATCAAATCAAACATAATTTCTCCCAAGTTCACTGATTTATGATTAACCAGGGCACACATCAAGAAGGAATTGGTGCCCGGTTATGTAGTCATGGGCATAGTGTTTGCCCAAGATTACCTTACCAACTACATCAGCTAAGAACTTATATTCAGCAGACAAGTTCTTCTTCGGCAGATTGTTAGGGTTTCTGTGGGAGTCACCCATTATAACTAGCATATCATAAAACTCTATGCTAGATAATTCAATATCATCTTCCCCATTGATAAACCCAAAAATTTCAGTTATAGTAGGAGGGGTAAGAGAATCCTGGTGTCCAGAAATTGATCCAGAGATGGAGGTTTGATCTGGAAAGGTTGCTATGAATACCATTCCATAATTTCTGGTGGCCCGGCCAACACTTACGAAAAGCGAGCAGCCGAACTAGCAATCCAACCAGGCAAGTATACCTATCGAACAGTAGTAAGGGGACACAAGTGTCGTATTTAAATCCGGGAACTGTTGAGTAAGCTTACTCACACGAACGCTATTATTTTATCGACGGAAAACTTAGGGTTAAAATAAAACTAAATGCACTAAATGAAACATTGCATTGGGAAGAGGGCTACTTGCATAAAAAGATGAAGAGAGTATAAAAGAAATGATTACACTAGAAGGGTTGGAACGATGAGATAGAAATGCACTCCATCAAGAATCACCTCGGCAAGAGTTGATTAAAAACACAATAAATAAACCTATGCTTAATAGGGTAAAGGTCCTTGACCGTGGAGGTTCCATAAGCATGAACGCACTTCTCTCGAAGATATGCCCACCTGAGTTTAGGAAGGTCTGACCGACTTTTGCCTAAATCGGAGGCCTAAAACTTGCTTTATGCGGTGAACCTAACTATTGGATTTTACGCCAATCTGGGAGATTTGGATGTCTGCCATTCTCGAGGGGTGCGTAGAACTCCCTTTACTCTTGAGTGCTCACTTCAAACCATCGGCCTCTCAGCTAGCCAGGAATGAAAGCAAAGGTGGAGAATATATATCGATGATATATCTCCAACCCATGATAAATCAAGAGTAATTCAATGCAAAAACCCTAAAAAGAAAAGGTAATTCAAAACATCATAACTTAATCACTCGAACCTCGGATCATCAAGATCGAGTACAAGGAGGATTAGTTAATCATGGTGAGGTAGACGGGGGGGGGGAGTAATAAAGCATAAATAACACAAGTACTAAAGAGAAGAAAAAAAAGGCACTTTTATATTAATATTAAAGAGAGCTTACAACATGGAAATAAAAAGATTACAAGTGCATTGAATTGAAAATCCTATTCTGGCCCTATCATTAGCAACTAAAGCATTTATAAAGGCTATTACAAAAGCTAAAACTAAATTAGAATTGAACTAAACTAAAAAGAGAAAGGGAGAGAGAATAAGAGAAAAAACATGAAAAAGAACAAGAAACAAAGGGGCAGCACCTCCCCCTCTCAGCCCAAAACTTCCTGAAATGGAGAGGGGGGTCTGAATTTATAGAGTTTTTCAAGGGTTGGTAACGACCCATGTCACGCCCGTGACTGGGGGCGTGACAGGCACGTCAAATAATTCGGGCACAGAGATTTGATGGAATTGTTGAAATGATGTTTACGTCAGTGGTCACGCCCATGGTCACGCCCGTGACTAGGAGCGTGACAGGAGCGTCAATCTTCAATCGCTGGTCGGAAAGACATCAAAAGACGGAAATCTTGGGTCAAGCCCGTGGTCACGGCCGTGTAGTGGGGGCATGACAGTACTGTTGATGTGTGGCGACGGGAGTTGCATTTAATGCGGCGGCAGACTTCGCGCAGAGGGCAACAAGCCCCATGGCATGCTTGGTGACACGCCCTGGGAGGGCGCGTCAAGGGGGCATGATAGGCACCTTTCTTGGATATTTTTCTTAGTCAACAAGCTTCCTTTTGATCGGCTGACATGCCCTGTGTCACGGCCAGGGAGGGCATGACAGGGTGGCGTGACAGGACATTTTTGGCCAATTTTTTAGAAACCTGCAAAAACACAAAAAAATGTTAGCGGCAGTAATATTTATATAATAAAGATCAATAATAAGCATACAAGACATGATTTGCACATTATAAACTAGAACAAACGATAGTAATTTAGGCTTACAAAATGTATTATCAAATTCCCCCAAGCTTAGGCTTTGCTTGTCCCCAAGCAAAAATATAAAAACTAGATAAACATAAAATAAGACTAATCAAAAATTTCTAATTATGCCTACACAAGTACTATGAGAAATTCTAAGTAGGGAAAAGGTGAAACGTGAATCTAAAATAATTATTTAGGTTTATTTAACTTCTATAAACTTTACTTAACGAAAATAATTCATCCAAAATTTTGACGAAATTCTTTAAATAGATTTAAGTAAAGCAACGAAAATGAAAAAAAAAACGCATTGAGTTATTACTAGATCCAAGCAATATATTATAATTATATCAATTAAATAACAAAAATGTAAGTTTAAATCCAAAACTAATATTGATTTACTTTTCTTCTTTTCTTAGTTATTAAATAAAATTTAAAATGTGTGAATCAAAAGGACTTAATAGGACCAAAGTGTTTGGTTTAGGATTATAAATAGGAGTGGAATTCAAAGATAAACATGGTGGTTTAAAATCACACTAAACCAAAACAAAGAGTTTCAAAAAATTTTCATTTTTAAACAAAATATTTTTTCTTTCTTTTCTTTTTTTCTTTTCCATTTTTTTCTTCTTTTTTTTTCAAAACAAAAGCCATGAAATATTTTTATTTTTCATTTTGAATTGGCCAAATAAAAAATAAACATTTCTTTTGAGTACCCTTTTTTCAAACATTTCTCCAAAAATAACACAAAATTTCCTATCGTAATCATGAAAATATTTGAATGAAACTCAAAAAGGCTAGCGTGATTAGATAGGTTCGAAATTTTGGCCTTGGTGAAAATGAAATGTTATGTGGAGCTATCAAATGAAATTGGAAAAAAGGCTCAAAAGCGGCTAACTAGTGGTGAAAGATTTTAGGTTGCCAGGAAAGCTCAAACGAAAACCAAAACGGCATAAATCATTTTCATGCTTATTAAATTTATCTAAAACGTAGATTTGAAAAATTTCAAAAAGCAAGTCCTAGATAATAAAAGAAGATTGATGAAATTATCTTGAAAATAGAAATAATAGGTGGCTTGGATCGTTCACATCTACTACGCTATTCAAATGTTGACCTTACAAAGATTATCTAAAAATGAAAAGGAAAATAGTGGATGTTGAATTTTTGAGAAAGTAAAGAAAATAAATAATGAAAAAACCATAATAGAAATGCGAGTTTTAGAAAAATATTTCACCTTAACATGCTACCGTGAATTAGAAACACAACATGACCAGCATTTTACTTATGAAACATAATTAAAAAAAATGATTAGAAAATTTATAATTATCTAAGTTGTTTTTAAGGAATTTTGAGAAAAATAAAACAAAAACAAGGGGTACTATTGAAATACCAAAATTCATAAATTATTATATATATATATTTTTTTTAAAATATTCTTTTTTTTTTGGAAATATTTTCTTTTTTTGGAATTTTAAGATATTCACTTTTTTGGGAATTTTGAATGAAAAATATTCACAAAAATTAAATAAAAAGATATTCACAAAAAGCAAAAAGAAGGAGGAAGTCCTCTCCCAAGCTTAAAATGGACATTGTCCTCAATGGAGAAGTAGGTTAGAGAGGGAGAAAATTAAAGTACATAGTTGAAAAATAGAATTGAAAAATCGGTACTTCCGCGGATTTATTTGCTGCGAAAGCCGAGTGATGTCGCTCCCCCGTGCTATCTCTTTGGATCTTCATGAAACGTCTTCTTTGGACCTTGCCATGGAATCAACACCGTTGGAGCAGGCGATCGCAGAAGTTTTAGCTTGTTGGAGCCGTCTGGGGCAAAAATTGAAAAATAAAGAAAACAGAAAAAGATAACTTGGGATGCCTCCCAAGTGCGCTCTTTGTTTAAAATGTCGTTTGAGCTCGACGCATCAAAATAATATGGTCCAAAAATATTGTTTAAAACAAAGTTCGAGAAAATAGTTCAAAATTTTAAGAAAAATAAAGTTCAGATTAATCAAATGTTAGATCATGAAAGATAGAGTTAACAGAGTTAGTACTGACATCATCACAGAAATATAGTTTAAGACGCAGACCATTCACTTTGAAGTTACCCTTATCAGGGTGAGAAATCAAAACAGTACCATAAGGAAAAACTTCTAAAACAGTAAAAGGCCCAGACCAACGTGATTTTAATTTGCCCGGAAATAAATGTAAACGAGAGTTATATAAAAGAACTTGGTCGCCCGGCTTAAAGGTTTTTGGGTGCCTAAGGTGTTTATCGTGCAAACACTTCGTCCGCTCTTTATAAAGTTTGTTATTTTCATATGCGTAAGAGCGCCACTCGTCGAGCTCGTTGAGTTGAAATTTTCTAAAATCGCCGACAAAGTGGGGATCGAAGTTTAAAAATCTTAAGGCCCAAAAGCGCGGTGTTCTAATTCTACGTGTAAATGGCACGATTTTCCATAAATAAACCGATATGGCGTACATCCGAGGGCGGTTTTGTACGCTGTTCGGTATGCCCATAGAGCATCGTCTAATTTGGCTGACCAGTCTTTTCTAGAGGTGGAAATAGTCTTTTCTAAAATTCTTTTTATTTCTCTATTCACTACTTCAACTTGTTCGTTAGTTTATGGGTGTTAGCCAGTGGAAAGTTTATGAGTAGCGTCATATTTAGTAAGGATTTTAGAAAAGTGCGAGTTGCAGAAATGGGAACCCCTATCACTAACGATGGCGCGCGGCGTACCGAATCGAGAAAAATACTTTTTTTAAGAAAGTAACTACGACTCGGGCATCGTTCGTAGGAAGAGCTTGGGCTTCGACCCATCATGAAACATAATCAACGGCAACTAAAATATACTTATTCCCGAAACTAGAAGGAAGAGGGCCAACAAAATCAATTCCCTAGAGGTTAAAAACTTCGCACTCTAGGAAATAATTCTGCGGCATTTCATTTTTATTAAAAATATTACCCGACCGTTGGAAACTATGACACCTACTTACAAAGGCCTGCGCGTCTTTAAATAGGCTAGGCCAGCAAAAACCCGCGCTTAGCACTTTGTGATCGGTGCGAGCAGCTTGATAGTTCCCACCTGTCGGTCCTTCATGCAAATGATTAATAATGTATAAACCTTCTTCATAAGAAACACACCTCCTTATCACTTGGTCTTCACAGACTCTGAAAAGATGCGGGACCTCCCAAAAATAGTTTTTCAACTCAGAAAAGAATTTATTCTTTTGCTGAAATGAGAACTCTTTTGGGAGCACACAAGACACTAGATAGTTGGCGATGCGTGCAAACCAAGGAGAAGTAGATATGTTCATTGAAAACAGCTTCTCATCGGGAAAATAATCGTTAAAAGATTTTTCGTCTAATTTTTCTATAAAAGGATTATTTAGGCGCGAGAGGTGGTCTGGGGCCAAGTTCTCGACTCCTCGCTTATCACGGATCTCCAAGTCAAACTCCTAGAGGAGAAAGACCATGCGAATCAAGCGCGGCTTGGCATCCGTTTTAGAAAGAAGATATATAAGGGCCGAGTGGTCCGTAAAAACAATAATTTTTGAAAGTGTAATATAAGGGAGGAATTTATCAAAAGTGAATACTACAACTAGGAGCTCCTTCTCGATCATGGTGTAATTTTCCCTTGCAGATGTGAGTGTTTTACTACCGAATAGATGGGGTGGAAATTTTTGGATATGCGTTGACCTAAAACGGCTCCCACAGAATAACTACTCGCATTGCACATTATCTCAAATGGAAAGTCCCACACCGGAGCTATCATAATCGGGGCATTAATTAATTTTTCTTTTATTAAATTAAAAGCAGCTAGGCAAAGGTCATCAAAGATGAATGGGGCATCTTTTTCTAAGAGGTGGGTAAGGGGCTTGGTGATCTTGGAAATGTCCTTTATGAAGCAGCGGTAGAAACTAGCGTGAACTAGGAAACTTCTTATAGCTTTTATGTTTGTAGGTGGCGGCAGTTTCTCGATAACTTCTATCTTAGCAACGTCGACTTTAATACCTCTTGGAGAAATTTTATGCCCAAAACTACCCCTTCCCTCACCATAAAATGGCATTTTTCCCAATTTAGGGCAAGGTTAGTTTCTTCGCATCATTCTAAGACTTTTTCAAGGTTCTCTAAACAACTATTGAATGCATCACCGAACACGGAGAAATCATCCATGAATACCTCCATAAAGCTTTCTACATACTTGTCAAAGATAGCGAGCATACATCGTTGGAATGTAGCTGGAGCTTTGCACAATCCAAACGACATTCTTCAGTAGGCGAAGGTGCCGAAGGGACAATTAAACGTAGTTTTTTCCTGGTCATCGGGGGAGATTGGGATTTGAAAATACCCCGAGAGGCCATCGAGAAAACAATAAAAGCTATGGCCTGAAATTCGTTCAAAAATCTGATCGATGAACGATAAGGGAAAATGATCCTTGCGGGTCGCATCGTTTAACTTACGATAATCTAAACACATTCGTCATCCGATCACCGTCCGTGTCGGGATTAATTCTTTTTTTTCATTAATTACTACCGTTATCCCTCCCTTATTTGGTACTACTTGGACTGGGCTAACCCACTTACTGTCTAAAATAGGGTAGATTATTCCTGCGTCTAACAATTTCATAACCTCGCCCTTAACTACTTCTTTCATGTTCGTGTTTATACGGCGCTGAGGTTGTATAGAGTTAGGTGAATTATCTTCCATTAAGATCTTGTGAGTGCAGAAAGATGGGCTTATGCCCTTAATATCAGATATCTATCAAGCAATAGATCGACGATGCTTACGTAAAACTAAAAGAAGTTTATCGTTTTGTGCATCCGTGAGGTAGGCTGAAAGTATGATGGGTAGCTTGGAGTCCTTTTCTAAGAAAGCGTATCTAAGGTGCTTCGGTAGTTCTTTCAGTTCCAGGGTAGGGGGGTATTCATATGATGTTTTAGAAATCCGGTCTTTCTAAAAAACAATATTTTCATAAAATTTTTCTTTGTACGGAAAATTGAAAGTGGTGGGGCTAGTGGCCATGGAGGCTTCTTGTAGTGATTCAGTTGGAAGAGTAGAAGAGGAACAAAAATCAGAAAATTCTTTTTCAAATTCAGAGAGGCAATAGGAGGGTTCTTCACTTAGGTGTAGCGAATCAGTTGGAGTAGAGGAGGAACTGAAATCAGAAAATTCTTTTTCTAAATTAAAGAGGCGATAGGAGGATTCATCACTTACGGCATCTACGAAAAAGCAGGAGTCATCACTGTCTAAGGTGTTCTTCATAGAAGGGTTGATAGTGAAAGTTACTTCGTCATTGCCTACTTGAAGGAAAAGCTTACCATTACTTATGTCAATGATAGCTCGGGAGGTGTCAAGGAAGGGTCGGTCAAGGATTAGGGGAACCTCAACGTCTTCTTCGATATCCAATATGACAAAGTCCATCGGGAATATGAACTTGTCGACTTTGAGTAGGATGTCCTCTACTATACGTAACGGGTACTTGACTGATCTGTCGGCGAGCTGGATACTCATTCATGTGGGGTTGAGACTACCAATTCCTAAATTTTTAAACAACGAGAGGGGCATAAGATTAATTCTCGCACCTAAGTCGGCCAATGCGTTCTTGACAAAAAGATCACCAAAGACACACGGAATAGAAAAACTACCCGGGTCACTGATTTTCTTTGGTAAACCATTTGTCAAAACCGCCGAGCACTCGACATTTAACGTGACATGTGAAAGGTTCTCTAGCTTCTTCTTGTTGCTCAGGAGGTGCTTAAGATACTTAGCGTACTTTGGCATCTATGATATGGCTTCGTGGAAGGGCAGATTTATGTGGATTTGTATAAAAATGTCTAAGAAGCGGGTGTATTAATCATCCTGACGTTGTTTATTAAGTTCGGAAGGGTATGGAGGGGTTGGATAATTTTTAAGGGTGTGTGTTGGAGTGAGTTCTTTTTCTAAAATAGGGGTGATAACGTCTTCAGCAGAGGGTGGAATTTTTAAAATGGGAGCGGAGCTTTGATTTTTTTAAAGTGGGAGCAGAGTTTTCCTTGGGATCTTCACTTACCATACCAGGAACTTGCTTCCCACTCCAAAGAGTTATAGCTTTCGCTCGCTCTCTCGGGTTGGTCTCGGTATTGGAAGGAAGAGACCCTGCGGGTCGCTCAGAATTTATTTTAGCGAGCTGTCCTACTTGATTCTCTAAACTTTTATTGCTTCCAAGTAAGGTTCTTATCGTAGCGTCATTAACGTTCATGTATTTTGAAAACATTTCCTCCAAACTTGGAGGTTTTGGAAAAGTTTGAGGAGGTGGTGGTGGTGCAGAAAAATTAATTTGTGGTGGCGGGCACACAGCGTTCGATGGATTACTCCATGAAAAATTTGGGTGATTTCTTAAAGCAAGATTATAACTATTCAGAAAATTAAAACCAGGCGGATGAAAATTCGCAGCAGAAAAATTATTAAAAGCATTTCTAGGCATATTATTAACATAATCCAAATGTTCTGAGGATGGAGTTGCAGATTCCCATACCTGCGGGGCGGAGGCAGCGGTCATCTCCGTAAATTTTTTGCTTAATATTTCAACGTACAAAGCGAGCTGGGAGACGTTGTCCACTTCAAAGATACCTGCAGGTTTGTTGGGGCGGGACCTAGGCACATTCCACTGTTAAGTGTTCATGGCCATGTCCTCAAAAAGCTTAAGAGCTACTTTCGGGGTCTTATGGTTTAAATTGCCGCCAGAAGCTGCGTCTATCATTTGCTTTGTACTTTGATTTAGCCCATTATAAAACGTCTACACCTGCAACCATACATGCAGAGCGTGATGTGGGCATCATCTTAATAAATCTTTAAATCTTTCCCAAGTTTCATAAAGGGTTTCTGAGTCTATTTGTCCAAAGGCAGAAATGTCGTTCCTAAGTTTTGCAGTTTTAGCAGGCGGAAAATACTTCGCCAAAAATTTTTCAGTTAATTGTATCCAGGTTGTGATGCTATTTTTAGGTAGATTGTTCAGCCACTGCTTAGACTTAGTTCTAAGATAGAATGGAAAGAATCTTAGCCTAATAGAATCATTTGTGACAACATTTATCTCGAAGGTGTCACAAATCTCAAGAAAGCTTGCTATATGTGCGTTCGGATCTTCATCTTGGAGTCCGTCAAATTGCACATACTGTTGCACCATTTGAATTATGCTAGGCTTTAGTTCGAAATTGATATTTTCTATCGCAGGGCAAACTATGATAGATTCAGTACCCTCGAGATTTGGTCGTGCATAATAAGACATAGGCCTTTGCACGGCTTCCTCCATGTTGGGTTCTTCCATTCTTAAAGTGGAAAATGACTCAGAATCCTCAACCGTTATTTGGATAGTAGGACCTTGAATTCACCATCTTCTCCGAAGAGTACGCTCAATTTCGTGATCCAAGTCAAAAATAATCGACGGACTCCTGCGGGTCATGCACTAAAAGAAGAGAAGAAAGAGAAATAAATAAACTAGAAAAAGAGAGATACTAATTTTTTGAAATAGATTTTTTTTATGTAGCTTAGCTCCCGAACTTCCCAAGGACTAACTGGTGAAGGGTTTGCAAGGTACTAGACAAGATAGAGGCACTTAAAACCTCTTTGCCCTTTTCGAGAGATTTAGGTGGTGTAGAAAAAATGTGAAGTGGGTATATATTAAGAGCAGTAATAAAAAAAAAATTAGATATATTTTTTAAAAAAATTTTAGAAGGAGGATGATAAAGAGAAATGATAAAATTAATAGATTCGTGTTTTCAATTTATCAACGAGTGTTGCTCCCCAGCAACGGCGCCAAAAACTTGGTGGCCCAACCAACGATTATGAAAAGCGAGCAGCCGAACTAGCAATCCAACCAGACAAGTATACCTATCGAACCATAGTAAGGGGACACAAGTGTCGTATTTAAATTCGGGAACTGTTGAGTAAGCTTACTCACACGAACGTTATTATTTTATCGACAGAAAACTTAGGGTTAAAAGAAAACTAAATGCAGTAAATGAAACATTGCATAAGGAAGAGGGCTACCTGCATAAAAAGATGAATAGAGCATAAAATAAATGATTACACTAGAAGGGTTGGAACGATGAGATAGAAATTCACTCGATCAAGAATCACCTCGGCAAGAGTTGATTAAAAACACGATAAATAAACCTAAGCTTAATATGGTAAAGGTCCTTGACCGTGGAGGTTCCATAAGCATGAACACACTTCTCTCGAAAATATGCCCGCCTGAGTTTAGGATTGTCCGACCGACTTTCGCCTAAATCGGCGGCCTAAAATTCGCTTTACACGATGAACCCCACTATTGGATTTTACTCCAATCCGGGAGGTTTGGACGTCTGCCTCTCTCGAGGGGTGTGTACAACGCCCTTTACTCTTGAGTGCTCACATTAAACCATCGGCCTCTTGGCTAGCCAGGTATGAAAGCAAAGGTGGAGAATATATATCAATGATATATCGGCAACCCATGATAAATCAAGAGTAATTAAACGCAAAAACCCTAAAAAGAAAAGGTAATTCAAAGCATCATAACTTAATCACTCGAACCTCGGATCATCAAGATCGAGTACAAGGAGGATTAGTTTATCATGGTGAGGTGGAAGCGGGGGTGGGGGGGGTGGGGGGGTGTAGTAAAGCATAAATAACACAAGTACTAAAGAGAAGAAAAAAGAGCACTTTTAAATTAATATTAAAGAGAGCTTACAACATGGAAATAAAAAGATTATAAGTGCATGGAATTGAAAATCCTATCCTGGCCCTATCATTAGCAACTAAAGCATTTATAAAGGCTATTACAAAAGCTTAAACTAAATTAGAATTGAACTAAACTAAAAAGAGAAAGGGAGAGAGAAGAAGAGAAAATGCATGAAAAAGAACAAGAAACAAAGGGCAGCACCTCCCTCTCTCAGCCCAAAACTTCCTGAAGTGGAGAGGGGGGTCTGAATTTATAGAGTTTTTCACGGGTTTGTCACGCCCCATGGCACGCCCGGTGACACGCCCTGGGGGGCGTGTCAGGCGGGCATGACAGGAAATTTTCCTAGATTTTTGTCGTAGTCAGCAGGCTTCCTCGGGATCGGCTGACACGCCCTATGTCACGCCCAGGGAGGGCGTGACAGGGGGGCGTGACAGCTCATTTTTGGCCAATTTTCTGGAAACCTGCAAAAACATTCGAAAATGTTAGCGGCAATAATATTTACATAATAAAGATCAATAATATGCATACAAGACACGATTTACACATTATAAACTAGAAAAAATGATAATTATTTAGGCTTACAAAATGTATTATCAATTTCCTGCACTAAAAGTTTGATCCTTAGAGTCATAAACTGTCTCAACTGTGGTGCCTCAAACAACTGAAGTATGTTCTTGAAGATTTGATCGGAATGGCTTAATGAATCGATGTCGATATCAAATTCTGCATCAAATTTTATTCCAGAGAGGGTCGCCGCCGAAATCTCCATGCCTTCAAAAATAAAAGATCAAGTGCACAAGAACTCGAAAGCGCGGGATGGAGTTCGATAAAAACCATATTATATGTTTTTAGAAGATGAAAAGATAAACTCCATGCGATGAAACATTAAAAACTTCGAAATTAGTTCGATGAAAAATCTCATAAAGAAATAAAAGCATCGATCTAAGTTTGAAGAGTGGGAAAATAATTCATCATTCTTCGTTCTACGAAAAGATTTCCTAAAACAAGCTTCGTTGATCTCTGTTCGACGAAAAAATTTCTGAAACAAATTCGTCGATCTCTGTTCGACGAACAGTTTCACAAAGGAAAGTTTGTCGATCTTCGTTCGATGAATAATCCACGAATAGTTCAGAGTTCTTCGATCTCCATTTGACAAACAGTGAACAGTTTGTCAACCACAGACAGAAATTAAATTATAGTGTCTCCATTGATCATACCTAACTGATTTAGGAAGAATAGATGTCTCTTTTCGTCTACGGGTTTGGCGAAAATATCTGCTTTTGTAAATCAATAGAGATAAAGACAAGTTTAATTTTTGTTGTCTACACAATCTCTAATGAAATAATGTCTAATCTTTATATGCTTTGTTCTACTATGATGTACTGGATTTTGTGCAATAGAAATTACACTGGTGTTATCATAATATCTAGTTGAATTATTTATGTTGAAACTATAATCTAGGAGCTGATTATGAATGCACAAAATTTTTGAACAATCACTACCTGCTGCTATATATTCAAATTTAGCAGTTGATGTTGACACAGAAGTTAGCTTTTTGCAAAACCAGGACACTAGCCTATCACCAAGGAACTGACAAGTTCCTGATGTGCTTTTCCTATCAACTCTACGTCCAATAAAGTCAGCATCTGAAAATCTAGATAAATAAAATTTTGACTCAATAGGATACAAGAGTCCTAGATTAGGACAATCCTTTATATATCTTAAAATTCCTTTTTAATAGAATATGATGTGATTCTTTAGGAATGACTTGAAATCTATCACAAATGCAGGTAGCAAACATGATATCAGGCCAACTAGCTGTAAGATATAATAAGGACCCAACAATAGCCCTGTATGTTTTCTGATCAACTGGTTTGCCCTGTTCAAAAAAATCAACTACAATATTGGATGGCATGGGTGTTTTCTTGGCTGATGCATCAGTCAACCCAAATCTTTTAAGTAGCTCTTTAGAATATTTTGACTGGGATGTAAAGATACCATCAGGGGTTTGTTTCACTTGAAGAACAAGGAAGTAGGATAGTTCACTCATGCTACTTGTTGGATCCCTAGTTAATTTGGGCTAGGTTCACTGACTTAGGATGTGACCCATCATGTATAGTTTGGGTCAAGTTTGTGTCTTAGAGTCTAGGACAGTCCTCTATCTCAACTTCAGATGGACCAGCCTTCTTCAAAACCATCAGGGACTCCAGATCTATCAGTTTTTCTGACTAAGTGAAATGAGTTCGACGTTCGTCGAACTCATCTCGACGAAGGAAGTTGTGTGCTCGACGATCGTGAGACAATTCGCAGTGCTGAACTCGACGAACTTTGTTCTTTGCTCGACGAACACCGGATTCTACTTCAAACATTCTCAGGACTACTTCAAATTTCTCTAAGCCCAGCTCCATGCTTCGGTCGACGAATTATATTCTGAGCTCGACGAACTTGGACCTCAAGTTCACCGCTTCTCAAGTCGATGAATGCTAATCTCTACTCGACGATCTTTGTGCTCAGAGAATCTGTATCGACACTTAGGGCTTGTGTCGACACCAGACGATTTGTTTCAACACCCAGGATTTCAGTCGAAACCAGCGTGTGTCGACACCAGAGGATTTGTGTCGACACCTAGACCAGTCTGTCGACACCAGAGGATGTCGACACCAAGATCAATCTGTCGACACCATTTTGTGTCGACACACATTTCAGCAGATGCAGAGTATTTTGTCCAAGTCCAGAACTTTTCTCAGGTCGACGAAGTTTATTCTCAGCTCGACGAATTTGGTTCTCTGTTCTACGAATAATGTTTGTCTGATATTGAAGATTATCTATTCAACGAATGAAGACTGTCAGCTCGACGAACCCAGCTCAGCTCGACGAACTCAGCTCAGCTCGACGAACTCAGCCTAGCTCGACGAATTCTGTTCTTCGCTCGACGATTCCAGACTAGGTCTTCTTCCGTTCCCGTCTCATTCCATGGCGCTGATTCCTGGACAATTAATGGCAGTTCTTTACAGTATACTACAGTTAGGATGCGCAGTTAATTCTGGATTATTACATGTCGTTTTCCCATGGAAACAGTTGGGGAAATAATTAATTGCTGCTTCCTTTTCAGGCCGTCCGTCATTACTGCTCGACATTCAAAAATTCGAATGTTTTTTCTATGACAGACAGAGATACAACCAGTACACAACAACAGTCAACAAGAAGGCAAAAAGATAGACAATGATTCAGACAACACAAGAAAAAGAATTCATTCTTGGCCTAGAAAAAAATTGATCAAGAAGAAGAAGAAGAAGAACATTGCATCAATATCAAGAGTCTTCTTCATCTACTTTTACTCAGGAGAACTTCAAAACAATACATTCATATCAGTTGCAAGAAGTTCCTAAAGACTTTCTCTGGACCTGGAATTCTAGGTCTTTGAAGACCTATCACCCTGAAGCAGTGCTCCAGTATTCTTCCTGATCCATTCTACATCTCAGGGGGAGCAAATCTGCTAAACAACATTCCACAAGTCTTCTCATTTGATTTGAGAAAGAGAAGACCTCATCACCCTCTCACTCCACCTCTATACAGGGTTTTAATTCCCTTCAAAATTATTCTGGTTGCAAGTCTCCCACCAAAATACTTGAGGGTTTGGCTTTTGGGAACCTGATCAAAACCCCATTGGTGCCAGGACACCTGATCAACCCCTTCCTGCAGTGGATTCCTACCAGGGTGGTAGAAGAGTGGACTACCCAGATTTGGGGAACCACTATAAAATTCTTGTGTCGTCTGGTTGCTTTTTTCCTTTTGTTTTCTGGCCTTGCTCTGTGAATGTGCTGTGATTAGTACATTGCTGCTTGTTGGTTTATTTTATCTGCTTCCCTGCACACACATACACACACCTAAAATACAACAGCAGTTGTAAAAGTTTTAAAAGCACCATATACTTTATTCACCCTCACCCCCTCTAGAGTATATCGGATCTAGCTGCACTTTCAATTGGTATCAAAGCGAGGTTGGTTAAACATACCATACCTGATTGGTTGTACAGGCTAACACCTGAACCCAAAGATCCCTTGGTTAGATCTCTTTTCTTTTCTATTCTGTTATTGGACTTATCCTTATCATAGACATGGCCCAGAACAAGGATTATACAAGCATCAAACCTCCAGTGTGCAATCTTAATAAGTTTGCCATCTGGAAGGCAAGAATCAGACTATATATGAACTCCATTGATGAGGATATTTTTTCTGTCATTTCAACAGGTGTTCCTCCAGCTCCTACAACTTTTGCCTGCACATCAACTAATCTGAGTGCAGTACCACCTCCAGACAATACTGAAGCCTATAAGAATGCCAAGATGGCTGATGCAAAGGCTATGAATATTCTGGCCCAAACAATGTCAGATGACATATTTCAGAAGGTGGCTGAGTGCACCTCAGCCAAGGCCATTTGGGACTTCCTCAATCAAATGGTAGCAGGCTCAGTTGATGAAAGAAAGGATAGGAGATCCAGTCTTATTTCTCTCTATGAGAATTTCAAAAAGGATGAGACAGAATCAGTGGCTAAGATGTACAATAGATTAAGTTCAATCATCAGTGAACTCAAGACTCTTGACAAGGACATCACCTTAACTGAGGTGAATGACAAGATATTGATGTGTTTCCCTAGTTCATGGGACTCCAGAATCTGGCCAATCAAAGAAGCCAGAAGACTCAATGAGATCTCAACAGAAACTCTGCTAGGCAAGCTGAAGTCATATGAGCATCTTGTCAAATCAAGAGATGCAGCAGAACAGAAGACAACTACTCCAGTTAGGAAGGAGCATAGCTTGGCCCTCAAAGCTTCTGAAGACAATGAAACATCTACCTCCAATGAAGAGTTAATGAGCCTTTTTGCCAAAAGATTCTACAAAATGGAGAGAAAGGACTTTAGAAGAAAATCATCCAGGCAGGATGATAAACCCAAATATGACAAGACACCAACTAAGGAGGTTGTGTGTTTTGGATGTAGAAAGCCAGGGCACTATATTTCAGAATGCCCAGAGAATCAGAAAAAGGACAAGGGCATGGATAAGAATTCCAGAAGAAAATAAAGCAGCAGACCCTCCTCCAACAAGTATAAAAGGAAGGACAAAGGATTTGTTGCTGAGTCCTGTAGTGACACAGAAGAGGAAACATCCTCCTCCAGCTCCATTGAACAAGAGGAAGAAGCCAGATCCAAGGAAGTGTGCCTAATGGCAATAGATGCCTCCAGAAGCAACTGTGGATCAGAAGAGGATTCTGAAGATGAAGGTGCCTCAGACTCAGAAGCTGATCAGTTGATTTCTAGTTTTGATTTCAATTCTGATTTGTTTAAAGTAGAGTTTAAAACCATGTGCATGGATCTAATAAACTCAGAGAAAGAGATAAAAACCCTGAGGACTAGACTAGAAAATCTTGAATCTGTCAGCACAGAAAACAGAAAACTAACTGACCAATTGACTCTAGCTAATGAACATATAATCAAGTTAAAATCTGAATTATGTGAGGCAAAACAACTTGAGCAATCTCTCAATTGGAGAAGCCTCAAGCTGATGGATATCACAAGCACAGTAAATGCCAGATTAAATGGCAGGCTGGGCTTGGGTGCTTCATCAGGTTTACCCCCCATAATAAAGAAGAATATACTTTCCACTCTCATAAAGTTTATCGCTGCTAAGGGTAAAAAGAAACTAACTGAAAAATCCAGATCAGAAAATAAGTCAAATCCCATAGACAATAGCAACAGAAAACAGAAGAAAGCTGTTAAAAACCAAGTTCAGCAGAATTCGTCGAACCTAGATCGACGAAATCCTGCAAGATCGTCGAACCCCGATCAACGAATGCTGAACGTAAACTTCGAAAATAATTATCCGTCCTACTGCGATCGACGAACTGTGTACGGTTCGTCGAGCAGAGGTCGACGAACGTGGGATGCAGAAAATGACCATGGTAATTCTCTGAGTGGAGGTCGACGATCTCATGCCCATTCGTCGAACTCTGGTCGACGAACTTACAATAATTCTTCGATCCCAGAACGACCAAATATAAATAATTTCTCCTATAGAAATTTTAAAACAGCTAACAAGACATTTAATCCAGTAGCTGATTGGATAATTCCACCTAGGAGTTATCACCCTCTAGGGTATAAGTCTCAACCTGCATTATCAGTCATTTCTAGTTTTACTTTTCAACCAAAACAAGGACCCAAGATAACCTGGGTCAAGAACAATTGAGCTTTATTTTTTGATGCAGGTACAGGTGAAGAACTGTCCAAGGTTAAGTCAGACATGGTACCTGGACAGTGGCTGCTCCAAGCACATGATTGGCAGCAAAGCAAATCTCACCAACTATAAGTCCAAGATAGGACCAAATGTGATATTTGGAGACTCAAAGAGTGGTCAGTCAGAACGGTATGGAAGAGTAAGCATTGGAGCGGTGACCTTCAAAAAGATGACATATGTAAGAGGACTTAAACATAACCTTATATCCATAAGTCAATTATGTGATGAAGGTTATCAGGTACATTTCAACTCCACCTCTTGTTCTATTATAAATGATAAAAACCAAACTGTTTTAATTGGACTTAGACAAGGAAAAATATATTTAGTAGATTTCATTTATGCCACAACTGATATTTGTTTACTCAATATCACTAGTAACCAAAATGAGTTATGACATAAAAGGCTAGGACATGTAAACCTTAAGAACATATCTAGGTTATCTAAAGACAACCTTATTAGAGGCTTACCTTCTGGTCCCTACAAGAAGGAAAGCCTGTGCAGGGCTTGTCAACTAGGCAAGCAAACTAAAACTAGCTTCAAATCCATTAACAAAAGTGATTCACCTAGATATTGTATCTGCTTCATGTGGATCTTTTTGGACCCATTGCAGTACAAAGCCTAGGAGGGAAGTCTTACACCTTAGTTATTGTTGATGATTTCTCCAGATTCAGTTGGGTAGCCTTCCTGAGAGCTAAGTCAGATACATTCAAAGTTCTTACAGATTTTCTCAGGACCATACAGATTGAGTTCTCTACTCATGTTGCATTGATCAGAAGTGATCATGGCACAGAGTTTGAGTCTCTTCTTATGCATGAGTTCTGAGAGAAGAAGGTATCAGGCAGTGCTTCTCAGCTCCTAGAACTCCCCAAAAAAATGGGGTTGCTGAAAGAAAAAATAGGACACTCATTGAAGCTGTAGGTACATTATTAGCAGATGCCTACATGCCTCTATCCTTTTGGTCAGAAGCTGTAAACACAGCTAACTATGTCCTGAACAGATGTCTTATACATAAACTAAAACACAAGAACCCCTATGAATTACTTAAAGAAAAGAAACCTAAAATCACTTACTTTAAAGTTTTTGGTTGCATATGTTACATCCAAACTAATAACAAAAGATACATCAGAAAATTTGAGGCTAATGCTGAAGAAGGGATTTTTCTAGGATATTCCCAAGTAAGCAAGGCCTATAGGGTTTTCAATAAATCATCCCTTAAAATTGAAGAATCTGTCCATGTGTCTTTTGATGAGGCTAACATGTCTTATAAGGAGAAAGGCATTTCTACCAATAGTCCTTTGCAGGTTTCACCAATGTGTGAGTATATGGATGGAGTAAACCTTACCCAAGAGGTTCCAAATCATCCCACTCCACAGGCTGCTAAAGATAGTGAAGAAGAAATCCAAGAGGAAGTAACTGAACTTCCATCAACAGCCAGTACCATTCCTTAAGAGGAATTATTTGCAGAATCTGTTGCTCAACCAACTCCACAAACTGATCTTCTTACACTTAGAGATCACCCCAGATCTCAAGTGATTGGGGACATTTCAGTTGGTGTACAGACAAGACATCAGCTCAATCAAGATTTGATGCATGCCTGTTTTCTCTCTCAAATTGAACCTCTCACCATCCATGAGGCTGAGCAAGATCCCCACTGGATTCTTGCAATGCAAGAGGAACTAATTCAATTTGAGAGATGTAGAGTTTGGGATTTGGTTCCAAGACCCCACAACTACCCAATTATTGGAACCAAATGGGTCTATAGGAACAAATTAGATGCTGAAGGGAACATAGTAAGGAATAAGGCTAGACTGGTTGCCCAAGGATATAGATAAGAAGAAGGAATAGACTATGACCAAATCTTTGCCCCTGTTGCAAGGTTGGAGGCCATTAGAATATTCCTAGCCTATGCAGCATGTAAAAAGTTCAAGTTATTCCAGATGGATGATAAGAGTGCCTTTCTGAATGGTGTACTTCAAGAAGAGGTTTATGTAGAATAACCTCCAGGTTTTATCTCTCTAACTCAACCCTCTTATGTTTACAAGTTGCATAAAGCTCTCTATGGTTTAAAGCAAGCTCCAAGAGCTTGGTATGAGACCCTAGCTAGCTTTCTTTTAGAGCATAAATTTACAAGAGGAACCACAGATAAAACCCTTTTCACTAGACATCATAAGGACCAAATCTTATTGGTACAAATATATGTGGATGACATCATTTTTGGGTCTACTGATCCCAAATTGTGCAAGAGGTTTGCTGACCTCATGCATTCCAAATTTGAGATGAGTAGCATGGGTGAGCTTTCCTACTTCCTTGGTCTCCAAGTGAAGCAGCTCGCTGATGGTATCTTCCTCTCCCAATCTCAGTATGCTAAAGAGCTTATTAAAAAGTTTGGGATGGGTGATGCCTCAGGAATGAAAACACCTATGGCTACAAATGCTGTTGTGGATTCTGATGCAGCAGGGAAACCTGTAGATCAAAAACATTATAGGGCAATTGTTGGATCCCTATTATACTTAACAGCTAGCAGGTTTGACATAATGTTTGCCACATGCCTTTGTACTGGATTCCAAGTGAATCCTAAAGAATCTCATCTTATTTTTCTAAAAAGGATTTTGAGATATATAAAGAGTTGTCCTAGTTTAGGACTCTGGTATCCTGCAGAGTCAGAATTTGAGTTAACTGGATACTCAGATGCTGACTATGCTGGATGTAGAGTGGATAGGAAAAGTACCTCTGGAACTTGCCAGTTCCTGGGTATGAGACTTGTCTCCTGGTTTTGCAAAAAGCAGACATTTGTGTCAACATCAACTGCTGAGGCAGAGTATATGGCTGCTGGCAGCTGCTGCTCACAGATGCTATGGATACAAAACCAACTCCTAGATTATGGTATCAACTTAAATAATTCAACCTTAATCCTGTTCCCCTTTTGGATCCATTTTGTATAGGGGAAATGCTGCCTAAATGTATTCCAAATGTTATGTAAGGGATTTTCACCCCCTCTCCCTCTTTTGTTTTCATTTTAGCTTTGTAATAATCTTTTAGTACTAATAAAAATTATAGTTTTTCTCCGTTATAAGTCTTTGGAATGGATCTAAGCAACCCTCCCTTTAGCAATCTTATTTTTACTTATTTTTTCTTTTGTTTTCTTTTCGTTCTTTTTCATACGGGTGTGTGTGTGTGTGTATGAGTGTAGTTTTATACTATCATATCTTTTATAGTTTTCATAACTTAGGTTTTCCGTACTCTTCATATTCGTCCTTATAAATTTATAAAAAAGTTTTGAAAGTGGTTTTGTTTTTTCTTTTTTAACTTAGTCTTAACTTTTCATTCTCTTATCTTTTCTTCCACTTTTTAAGAGTTTCTATAAAATTATAAGAATGAAAACATAATCGTTTTAATTTTCCGAGCATTCTCATTTTAATTTTTATTTTCAAAACTTTTTGTCCGTTTAATTTTTGATGTCTTCATTTTACGCATTTCTACCGCATTTTAGCGGTATAAATGTATTCATTTCAATTTTTTGGGCATTTTCATTTTGCGTTTATTTGCAAACCTTTTTGCCCGGTTTATTTTTATTTCAGCTTTTTACGCATTTCAACCGCATTCTAGCGGTAGAAATGCAGTCGTTTTAATTTTTTGATAACTTAGTTTTGTTAATATTTCCGTTGTGTGCGTATTTATTTCCGCATACTCGTTAAGTGTTAAATGGCGCTTTGCTTTAGTTCATTCAGTAGAGTGTGTGAGTTTTTACTTTCTTGCAGTGTGTGTGTGTGTGTGTGTTTTACTTTATGTCGAGAGTGTGTGTGTGTGAGTTTTACATTCTGTCGAGTGTGTGCGTGTGTTGTATTTATTTTGTCCTACTCATTTGAGTAGGACTCGCTTTCATTTCAGTCCTACTCGTTCGAGTAGGGCTTGTCTTTTACTGCTTTCATTTCAATCCTACTCATTTGAGTAGGACTTGCAATTTTCTACTTTATTTTCCTGCTTTCATTTACTGCTTTCATTTTACTGCTTTTCTTTTCTGCTTTCTTTATTGCTTTCCCCGCTACAGTCCCCATTCCGATGAGTGGCTAATCATTCTTAGCCCTCAGTATCGAAGAGCATTGGGACTGATAAAATAGCTTAAAATAATTAAAAGTCTCATTTTTCTAATTAATTAAAGTACTTAAGGTTTACCCGGGGTTAACGACGCGTAGGACCACATATCGATGTGTGGGCCTTATTTCCGTTTTCCATACGCTCGCCGAGAGGCCGTGCGTATGAACAGATCGCCCCTTGGCAAAGAAAGTTCCGCACTAACCCTCGAGAGAGGAGGCGTGCCAAATCTACCGAATTGGGTTCCCCAGCCAATAGCGGGGTTCTTAGCGTAATGCGGGCGTTAAGAGGAATCCTTCGTCGGACTAACATTTGGTCGAATAGTCTTAGAATTCAGGTGAGCGATAGCCCTATATCTAGGTGAGCTCATTCTAGTTGAACCTCCACGGCCAAGTCTCCGCCTTAATTAATTAGAAATTTAGGATCTCTTTTTATTTAAAGTTTATTTTGATTCAAATTTTATTCAATGCTGTCACGCTAAGCTTTTCATCAGCTCCACCTTATTGCTTTCCATTTTATGCTTTCTTTTTCTGTCATTTTTTATTATATATAAAATACCCGACAAGTAATTATCAGTAAAATAATAGTCCCCTCCAGAAAAGAGTAGAAATAATTGAACCGATCCCGAGAACAATACGACCTCGATATTCCACCCGGAATATCCTGTACTACTCACGATAGGTGCACTTGCCTCCTTTCGTTAAAACTCGATCACAACTTTTTATATCCAAAATAAATAAATATGCGCGCCCCGTTTTCTAAATAAAAAACCACTTCCGCTTTACTTAAATAAAACCGTCGGGTCGCCGCATGACCGTAAATATTTTTGGAGTTTTAACCTATCAAAGTTTTGGCGCCGTTGACGGGGATTTGATGCGAAAATACCTATCAAGGAGCCTCGGTGGGAAAACATAATCCCAACTGGGAAGGCCCCTTTGTAGTGAAGGAGGCCCTAAAGTCAGGAGGGTACCACCACTAGGATGTGGACGGGGTATCCCTCGATCGTGCCTGAAGCGGCGATGACTTAAAAATATTTTATCCATAACCTTTTTTCATTGTTCAATATTTGTAAATTTTTGTGACCTTCTGATATGATGAAACCGCAAGTTTCTTATTTCATGGCATGAGAGTGAAAAAATGGGCGGGAAAATATGAAGGGGGAAGTTGAATGGATAGCCCAACGGTTCATCTTCTCTCTCTCTCCTGACCTCGAAGTGCGGCGCCCCGCAGAGATTTTTTGAAAAAAAGCAAAAATAAAAGAGAAAAGACATATCAATCAAAACAGTTGTAATAAGAGCCCAGCATGAAAGAAGTCAACATAATAGCAATATTAATTATTTGGCCCCCCAAGAGATGGGCATCATGTGCACGAGGATTAAATAATAAGTTATAAATAAATAGGGGAGACAACTAATTAGTAGAAGCAGTGGAATTACAAAGCATAATTAAAAGAGCGAGACGATTAAACAAGTGAAGCAGGGTGGCGGGTCTTCAGTTTTTGTGCCACCTCCAACGACCACTGCGAGACCCCACGCACGGGGGCCGACTAAGGAGTTGAAAGGCGGGGACGACATCAAGATCGTGGCGTGCAAGGCAAAGCTTCTGGTCGACCTCGCTTTTGATGGTCTGGGGGGTCGATCTCATCTATTTCAATCTCGGCATCGATCTCGAAGGAGAGGCGAGCACACTCAATTTCCAGCAAGTCGATGTACTGGTCAGTGTCCTGCTTGTCCCGTTCCATCTCATGGATAATGTGTGTATACTTTTGAAGCATCATAGCCATACTTTGCTTCATCTCCATTGGATCCATAGGATCGCCCAGTTATTCTTCAATCTCATTTGGGTGAGGAAGTGGCGAGAGGGCGGGCGCTCGGAGAAATCCTCAACTGCCGAGTCGATCTGGATACCAATACAAGAAAAGTCAAAGATCAAAATGAAGGATGGTCTCGGAAGAAGGCTTGGAGGCCACAAGATGTACGGATAGAAGGTTTAGCCCGGTGGTCTCGAATGCACCTGGTGAGGGAATGGAAATCTATATGAAGTAAAAAGGCAAGATTAGTTTATTTACCTGGGATGCGAGAAGTCCCCACAAGCCACGAGAGGTTGTCGTTCTTCGTAGTAGGGGGCATGGATCGCTGAGGCGAGTCGAAGTCTTAACAAGGTTTGTTAGTGACATCATGGGGATTCGCAGGTAGGGTGAAATAAGCTAAATTTCCCTAAATAAAACATGAAGTCAATAAGCGAGACGAAAAAAGAAAAGGGGAAAGAGGTGAAGGAAGGAGTCGAGAATCACCTGTCTCTCTCCAAGGAACGCAAGGGGAGGTTCATTGAATCCCAAGGATGCGGGAGTAGTCGCATCAGCCAAAAATGGAGGGACGACAGTTTTTCCTTCCTCAATCGAGACGACGAGGGTAAAGAAGCGGGGCAGCGAACCATAACATGTGCCAGGGCAGCCATATTGGCCTTGTTTTGCTTGGGGATGTTGGAGTTACCATTGTGATCTGGAAGTGATCAAGCATGTAATCTCACTGCCAACGCGATATGAGCCTGCAGGGTCGCACATAAGAGATGTGGAGAAGTTGGATGACTGACTGTGTTGGTAAAGGTTACCAATCACCGACCTGAATAGGATTATGGGCAAAGTGTTGCCTTATAGGATCATCGGGTTGGGCAAATGTTGCCTTGAAGGGCTAGTTGGGATTGTCGTCCGAGGGTCGATGACATTAGTCGAGAATCGTCTTCTGATTCCCGCCGATCGGCGAGAATCGTCTCTCTGATTCTCGCCGATCGATGAGAATCGTCGAGAATCAATTGTTGATTCTCGACGATCGACTACTTCGACAATTGTCGTCGACCGCGGCTCGACGATCGTCGAGTATCATTGTGTATCGTCGAGCGCGGCTCGACGATCGGCGAGAATCGTTGAGTATTGTACTCTGATTCTCGTCGATCCTGTATGATACGCGTCGACTGATTCTCGCCGAACCTGCTCAGTGATTCTCGCCGATTGTCGCCGATTCTCACCGATTGATACTCGCTGATTCTGAACCCTATTTTCGGGTGGTCTGCGGATAGCGATTTTCCTTGGTTTATTTATACCTTTGGTATAAATAGGACACTTAGGGTTTTCGGGATAGGGGGCTCGCGATTTTCTCCTGTAGCGAATCGAACCCGACGGAAGCCGTTCCGCATTTCGCTCCGCCGATCCCGATCCCCGCCGCCGACGGAAGAGTTCCGCCGCCGCCGTGTTTGCTTCGTCGACCGCCTCTTCTCCAGCGACTGTCACTGGTGCTGCACTTCCTAGCGCGGACCTAGCAGTCCGTGGAATAGCCGAGGTGCGGTCTTCTCCTTCCCGATCTTCCGTGCGACGGAAAGCTCGGCGTTCTCCCGCTCGTGTGGACTTCTGCTGAAACGTGGACACTATTCCACGAAGAACACGCCACCAGCAGAACTCAAAGTTTGGAGTATCTCCATTGAGTTGTGACTCAACGCCACCGAGGTAATTTTTGCCTAGTTTTTGCTAACTTCTTGATTCAACATTCATAGCCCGATCCACATCTCTTTGGGTTTTTCTTGATGTTTATTTTTCCGCTGCGTGCACAAGCGTTGTGCCATCCCCATAGAGAAACCCAACAGTGGTATCAGAGCCAGGTTCCGGCCATGATCGTTGTTTTGGAAGTTTGTTATTCCAGTGCGTGTAAACCTAGGGATTTAGAAGTGTTCTAAATGTCTAGATTTAGTCTTGGTTCCCGCCGAGAACGTCTGGAATTGCGTGGGAATTTCTAAGTGTTAGAAATTGTGATCTCCTTAGCAGTAACCATCCCTCGATTTTGTTTTGGATTTTGAATCCAACAAAGAGAGATGAGCTTGTCTACTGCTTTAAGTTGAGCTGTCTTTGCCTTTGTCCAATGCATGTAAATCTGAGGGTTTGGAATTTTCCGGATGTTCAGATTTAGCCCTTCCTTCTATCAAATGTTGATGGTGTCAGGATGTGCACATAAGGGATGCATGTGGTTTTAGAAGAATTGTTTTTCTTTGAATGTGCACGTCGATCAAATGTTGATCATGGTTAATTGTTAACCTATATTTGAAATCCCTTCATCAAATATTAAGTGTTCGGATGCCTTCCGATGGATGACACTCTTCCTGCCTCGATCGATGAAGTGTGGGCTTGCCAAAGCAAGGTGCATTAATCTATCTTGGTAAGGGTGCGAGCGGATAATTGTGATATCCCACTGTCGACATCGGGTCCAACTTAACTAGGTGACCTCAAAGTTTGAGTGCCTAGAGGCATAGGGTTGGCATGCACCATATGATGGATGCGAATAAGGAGTTATTCACCAACCATACAAGAATTGCATGAGGATGCAATTGGCAAGCGTTGCCTACCTAAATAACCGCATCGTGAGAGGAACGCCAAAGCGGACTCATAGTGTTGGTGAAATACGGATCTTGTCCACTAAGAGAGTAGCTCGCATGAACTCTCCGAATTGCTAGTGAGGGCTATCATTTCGAATAAAATAGTGGGAGTATTTTAATTGAAGTCCTAATTAGAATAAATTGTAATTGAAATTTAGGTACTGATTTTATTCTGCATAAATTCTTGTAGAATTCCATGGCAAGCGTTGCGCACTCCACGTTGTCTCTGAGAGCCATCCTTGAGAAGGATAAGCTCAGTGGGACAAATTACATGGACTGGTATAGGAACCTGAGAATTGTTCTCAGGCAAGAGCGAAAGCTCTATGTCTTGGAAGAAGAAGCCCCCGAGGTGCCGACCGGGAACTCTTCCCGTGCTGAGAAAGATACTTATAAGAAGTATACTGACGATGCTTTGGATGTCGAGTGCCTTATGCTTGCCACCATGAACTCTGAGCTTCAGAAGCAACATGAGAACATGGGGTGCAAGGAGATTGACGAGCATCTCAAGAAAATGTTTCAAAGGCAGGCTCGTCAAGAGAGGTTCGACATCACGAAAGCGTTGTTTCAGTGCAAGATGGGAGTTCGAGACTCAGTAGGGACTCACGTACTCAAGATGATTGGGTATATCGAGAACCTTGAAAGGCTGGGTTTTCCTCTTGGTCAAGAGTTGGCCACGGATCTGATCCTGCAATCGTTGCCGGACAGTTATGAGCAGTTTGTCTTGAACTACAACATGAATGAGATAGACAAGACACTGCCCGAACTCCTAGGCATGTTGAGAACTGCCGAAATCAATATGAAGAAGGCCAAGCCTGCCAGCCCCATACTGATGGTGCATAAGGGCAAGGGCAAAGCCAAGGGCTCCAAGAAGACGAAGGTAGGACCTAAGTCATATCTTGAGCCCAAGTCTTCAGCACTGATGAAAAAGAAGAGCACGGTGAAGGATGGGAAATGCCACCACTGTGGCAAGGCTGGTCATTGGCGGAGGAACTGTCCTTCGTATATTGAGGGTCTGCAGAAATTGAGGGGAGGTATGACTTCCGCTTCTAATATCTACGTTATAGAGATAAACCTTTCTGCTCCTTCATCTTGGGTATTGGATACCGGATGTGGTTCTCACATTTGTACAAATGTGCAGGAACTGGGAAGGAGAAGATTGCTGAGTAAAGGGGAGGTGGACCTCCGCGTCGGCAATGGAGCAAGAGTTGCTGCTGTAGCCGTAGGAGTTTACCGTCTTTCTTTGCCCAGTGGGCTTGTAATAGAACTAGATAACTGTTATTTTGTTCCGGCGATAACTAGAAACATTATATCTATTTCATGTTTGGACATGATTGGATTTTCTTTTATAATTAAGAACAATTGTTGTTCTATATTTAAGAATGATGTTTGTTATGCTGTAGCCCAATTGTTTAATGGTCTTTACGTTTTGAACTTGGACCATCTGATCTGTAATGTAGAAAACAATAAAAGACTAAGAACAAATGATTCGAACCCTACTTTTCTCTAGCATTGTCGTTTGGGCCATATCAACGAGAAGCGCATATCCAAGCTCCATAGAGATGGACTTTTGGACTCATTTGATTATGAATCATTTGAGCGATGCGAATCTTGTTTGTTAGGCAAGATGACTAAAGCTCCTTTCACTGGTTATACTGAGAGGGCTGAGGATCTCTTGGGTGTTGTACATAGTGATGTATGCGGACCCATGAGTTCCATGGCTAGAGGAGGGTATTTCTACTTTGTTACATTTACTGATGATTTCAGTAGATACGGATATGTGTATCTTATGAAGTCCAAATCCGAGACCTTTGAAAAGTTCAAAGAGTTCAAGAATGAAGTAGAAAGCCAGTTGGGTAAAAGGGTTAAAGCACTCCGATCTGATCGAGGTGGCGAATACCTGAGTCATGAGTTCCGTGATCATCTGAAAGAGTGTGGTATTGTATCACAGCTCACTCCACCTAGAACACCACAACATAATGGTGTGTCTGAGAGGAGAAATCGTACTTTGTTAGACATGGTATGTTCGATGATGAGTCATGCAGACTTTCCTGTTTCCTTTTGGGGTTTTGCTTTAGAGACTGCTGCAATGACATTGAATCGCGCTCCAACTAAAACGGTTCTGAAGACACCATATGAGATATGGACTGGGAAGCGTCCTAGTATGTCGTTTATTAAAATTTGGGGCTGTGAGGCATACGTGAGACGTCAAATGCCTGACAAGCTGGAACCCAAATCGGATAAATGTTATCTGGTGGGATATCCTAAGGAAACGAAAGGGTATTACTTTTACCTACCGTCTGAGGGCAAAGTGTTTGTCGCAAGGACTGGTGTCTTCTTAGAGAAGGAGTTCTTATCAAGAAAGACTGAAAAGGTAGAGCTTGAAGAAGTTCAAGAACCACATGTTGTGAATGAACCGGAATTGGATTCTGAGACAGGACTACAAGATGTTGTAGCTAGAGAACCTGCTCAGGGAACACAAGTCCTACATAGATCTGGTAGACCGAGGTTTGAGCCTGAGAGATATGGATTTCTCATGTCTCAAATAGGTAATGTGTTGCTCATGGATCATGATGATGAACCAGCAACCTACCAAGAGGCTATGAATGGACCGGACTCCGACAAATGGCTTGAGGCTATGAAATCCGAAATGGACTCCATGTATGCAAACCAAGTTTGGAACTTGGTGGAACCACCTGAAGGGGTACGACCCATAGGGTGCAAGTGGGTCTTCAAGAAGAAGACCGACATGGATGGGAATGTACAGACATTCAAAGGGCGACTGGTGGCTAAGGGTTTCAACCAAATTCATGGTATTGACTATGATGAGACCTTTTCCCCTGTTGCCATGGTAAAGTACATTAGGATATTGCTTGCTATTGCTGCGTATTATGACTACGAGATCTGGCAGATGGATGTCAAAACGGCTTTCCTTAATGGAAACCTCCTTGAGGAAGTGTATATGACACAACCCGAGGGTTTTGTATCCCCAGATGAAGCCACTAAAATATGCAAGCTGAATAAGTCCATTTATGGACTGAAACAAGCCTCTCGAAGTTGGAATCTTCATTTTGATGAGAAAATCAAAGAGTTTGGTTTCATCAAGAATGAAGATGAGCCTTGTATTTACAAGCGAATCAGTGGGAGCATTGTTGTCTTCCTAATATTGTATGTAGATGACATACTGTTGATTGGGAATGGCATTCCTACCCTGAAAGTTGTTAAGAACAACTTAGGGAACTGCTTTTCAATGAAGGATTTGGGTGAAGCGACTTATATACTAGGTATTAAGATCTATAGAGATAGATCGAAGAAGTTGCTGGGTTTGACCCAGAGTACGTACATCGAAAAGGTGTTGAAGTGGTTCAACATGCTTGAGTCCAAGAAATGATTTTTGCCCATGTCTCATGGTGTGAATCTCTCTAAGGACCAGTGTCCAAAGTCTTGTGAAGATAAGGACCGCATGAAGTTGATTCCATATGCTTCGGCAATTGGATCAATTATGTACGCGATGTTATGTACTCGACCCGATGTCTCCTTTGCTTTGAGCATGACTAGCAGGTATCAGTCAGACCCCGGTGAGTGTCACTGGATTGCAGTCAAGAATATCCTGAAGTACTTGAGAAGGACTAAGGACGTGTTCTTGGTGTATGGTGGAGAGGAAGAGCTCGTTGTAAGTGGTTACACGGATGCTAGCTTCCAAACTGATCGAGACGACTCCAAGTCTCAGTCAGGTTTTGTGTTTTGCCTGAATGGAGGAGCTGTGAGCTGGAAGAGTTCCAAGCAAGAGACAGTTGCTGATTCTACAACAGAGGCCGAGTATATCGCAGCAGCTAATGCGGCGAAGGAGGCTGTATGGATTAGGAAATTCATCGGCGAGCTTGATGTAGTTCCTAGCATTGTTGGTGCCGTAGTTCTCTACTGTGATAACAATGGTGCAATTGCACAATCTAAGGAACCTAGATCTCATCAGCGCTCCAAGCACATACTCCGGCGTTTTCATCTTATTCGTGAGATTGTCGAACGAGGAGATGTAAACATTTGCAGAGTGCCGACTGAGGAAAATATTGCGGATCCGCTGACAAAGCCTCTCGCGCAGAGAAAGCATGATGGTCATACTAGATCCATGGCTATACGATACCTAAATGATCAACTCTAGCGAGAATCTTGTGGGTTGCATGTAATCTAGTATTTTGTTGGCTGTTTGTTCATATGATGAACTGTGTACCTAGTTTTTCTTTTATAATTAATGGCAAATTCTTTTATTATGAATTTTTCTATATATGATAGTTAAATGTTAACATAATAGATACCCTTAGAATGTTCGCTTCCATGGGACATCAAGTACGTGACTTGAATGTGAGAGCCCATGATTTATTTGAAGCTTCATTCTTAAATGTCCCTGGTCGAGTATCATCATAGAAGCTAAGGGTGATGATGGTACATGAAGACTAGCACGTGTGTTGACTGATGACTGGTTCTCACAGGTCATGATATTGTGATATCAAGTCATCACGTGGGTACTTGTTAGTGAACAAGTTGTACTGGACATACCCAACCTGAGACTACTCTGTGGATTGTCATCCAATCGTGTCACGAGTAGGTCTCAATTGACAATGGTGTTGTGATCCTTTGACCTGAAGTCACAGCATTCATCAAGTGAGGAAGAGCGTGCTTTGATGCCATCTAAAGTCTTCCTTGAGAAAGGTTGATGATAAGGGTGGTTGTTGGGCATGTTACGAATCATTTGGGTGTTTGTGTGTGAGCAGATATGAGATTTGTCCTCCTGTATGACAGGAGTTGCATCCATGGGCCCCTTGATGGAACTGGACTGAGAAATGCATGGCCATGCTTGGTTGAGTCAATATGTGATATTGGACTCACCATTCTCTTGAAGTCTGTCCTGGATCAAGAAACTTGGATTGAGCTATTACGAGGGTGACACGGACCATACCTCTAGTTCTTTCCGGATGTAAAGGACAAAGGGACAAAGACAACGCTGATACATTGGTCATAACGGCTTATGAGTTATAAACTCTTATTGCTTGGGGAGCAATGATGCATTGCTAGATGCCGCTGATTGTTTGTGAGGTTTTTGGTTTGATACTTTCGAGATCAAGTGGGAGTCTGTTGGAGTTACCATTGTGATCTGGAAGTGATCAAGCATGTAATCTCACTGCCAACGCGATATGAGCCTACAGGGTCGCACATAAGAGATGTGGAGAAGTTGGATGCCTGACTGTGTTGGTAAAGGTTACCAATCTCCGACCTGAATAGGGTTATGGGCAAAGTGTTGCCTTATAGGATCATCGGGTTGGGCAAATGTTGCCTTGAAGGGCTAGTTGGGATTGTCGTCCGAGGGTCGATGACATTAGTCGAGAATCGTCTTCTGATTCCCGCTGATCGGCGAGAATCGTCTCTCTGATTCTCGCCGATCGACGAGAATCGTCGAGAATCAATTGTTGATTCTCGACGATCGACTACTTCGACAATTGTCGTCGACCGCGGCTCGAAGATCGTCGAGTATCGTTGTGTATCGTCGAGCGCGGCTCGACGATCGGCGAGAATCGTTGAGTATTGTACTCTGATTTTCGCCGATCCTGTATGATACTCGTCGACTGATTCTCGCCGAACCTGCTCAGTGATTCTCGCCGATTGTCGCCGATTCTCACCGATTGATACTCGCCGATTCTGAACCCTATTTTCGGGTGGTCTGCGGATAGCGATTTTCCTGGATTTATTTATACCTTTGGTATAAATAGGACACTTAGGGTTTTCGGGATAGGGGGCTCGCGATTTTCTCCTGTAGCGAATCGAACCCGACGGAAGCCGTTCCGCCTTTCGCTCCGCCGATCCCGATCCCCGCCGCCGACGGAAGAGTTTTGCCGCCGTCGTGTTTGCTCCGTCGACCGCCTCTTCTCCAGCGACTGTCGCTGGTGCTGCTCTTCCTGGCGCGGACCTAGCAGTCCGTGGAATAGCCGAGGTGCGGTCTTCTCCTTCCCGATCTTCCGTGCGACGGAAAGCTCGGCGTTCTCCCGCTCGTGTGGACTTCTGCTGAAACGTGGACAATATTCCACGAAGAACTCGCCACCAGCAGAACTCAAAGTTTGGAGTATCTCCGTTGAGTTGTGACTCAATTCCACCGAGGTAATTTTTGCCTAGTTTTTGTTAACTTCTTGATTCAACGTTCATAGCCCGATCCACATCTCTTTGGGTTTTTCTTGATGTTTATTTTTCCGCTGCGTGCACAAGCGTTGTGCCATCCCCATAGAGAAACCCAACAGGGGACCCTCACGAGATGCTCGCGGAAACTCTAGCTATGAGACATTCCGATGTTAGAAGAGATGAGGAATTGAGGGAGGTGCAATCTCCACGATGGTGCTTGAACCCTTTTCATCTTCTTCCTCCAAGGCACCTAGCTTAGAACTGGCTAGGGAGGGGAAGAACCTATAATTCTTCAGGGTAAGAAGTGGGACCTCCAAGCCGAGGCCCTCAGTTTGTTTTTGGTTCTGAGACTCACATCGAGGGAGTGGTTTGAGAAGAGTAGGTGTGACCTGCAACTTCAAGTCTAAACATTAGTTAAGGTCGGGTTACTGGCTTCAACACCTCTGCAACACTGCAGTCCACTAGCAAACAGCAAACCTAGCCGCTCAACCAGCTACTGCTCTGAACCCGAGGCATTGAAAGAAAGAATAATTCAGCAAGAAAAATACAAGTGGCAAACAAAACTGTGAGTAAACAAGGGAGTAGCAAGATTACTAATCCAAACCTGAATAGCTGTCATAAACACAGCAAACTAACGAGAGATTAAGAACGAAAGAGTTAACTTATAAAGTTAAAAGGTAATGAAATTTGCACTATGTGCGAACGGAGTTATACTCCGAGAATATCTACGAGAATAGGCAGAAATAGCATAAGTTTAATCCATGGAAGCAAAAACGACACAAAGGCTCAATAAACACGTGAATCATTAACACCGTAACGCAACCGCATCTGAGTCGGGACCAACCGGTCAAACCCGAACTAACAGACCCAAATGTCTCAAAAACGGGACTCTGGTGGTGTCCATCTGGTCCAACACAATCCAACATCACAGAAATATTACCCAAACATGTCCGGTTGTAATGATTCACGAAACTAAGCCAACCAAAGCAAACCCCAAATCCTGAATACCCATAAAACCTATTCTTGACAAATTCAGTGGAAACCCGATGATTCTAACTTGGCAAAACTAAGCCTTTAGAGATACACGTCAAATCGGTGAAGGTACACAAATATTTGTGAATAGCGTCGAGTACACTCGACGGCGCATTGAGTGCAGTTAACGCACACGACGCCAAAACTCGGCACACTCAACGCTTAAACACAACAGCAAGAACAGACGATGGCATTGAGTGAGTTCAGCTCTCTCAACACTTTACCACTTAGCTGCCAAAATCAGATGATAGCGTTGAGTGAGTTTAGCTCACTCAACGTTGTCAACGCTTTAACACTTATATTGCAGAGTTAGAGCAATGGAGCTGAGTGAGTTCAGCATACTCAACACTGTCAACACATTTCAATAAAAGCTACGGCATTGAGTGATTTCAACTCACTCAATGCTGTCAATGCTGTCAACGCTTTTTTACATAGCTTTACAGAATTAAGGGACGGCGTTGAGTGAGTTCTGTTCACTCAATGCTGTCAACCTTTTCTACTTGGATTTAACAGATTTAGGAGACGGTATTGAGTGAGTTCAGCTCAGTCAACGCTGTCGACGCTTTCTTACTTAACTTGCTGAATAAAGTGATGGCGTTGAGTGAGTTAAGCTCACTTAACGATGTCGATGCTTTCATATGTAACTTATAAAATTTAATAGAATGGCATTGAGTGAGCTAAGCTCACTCAATGTCGCGTTGAGTGTATACCACTCAATCAATGCTTTTTAGCATAGCTTCTCATACCTCTCTGCAAGGCACTGAGTGCATTCAACACACTCAATGATTTTATACATAGGCTAAAAGCTGAACTTTTACACTAAGATTACACAAAGCTTTAGGCTATATACACTCAGCTCCACTCAAAGCTTTTAGACAAAAACCTGCCAGAGGTTTATCATCCCAACAGTGTTATACTAACAACTTCTAATTATATCTAACCTAGATATAGGATGATTTTACAGCCATACTAAGAGTCATCTGGCCTACCAGAACAAGAAATCGAAGCGGCAAAAGGCTCGGCAAGGGTGTAAACACCACTTGCCTCAAGATCTACAGAAAATCATTTTTTTGACATGGAGAGAGTCCTACCCTAATCCGATCTCGTTGTACAGGGAGGATAACAAGAAAGCAAAAGAGAGAAAGAAAAAGGAACAAGCAAGGGGGAAATCACCACTTGCCTCAAATCACCCGAAATCCAGCCAAGCAAAGCGCCACCACATAGATCTGGCCGCAAGAACGCTTAAGCAACAAAACCTAAAACTTTTGAGGACGAAAGAGGGTCAAAACCGCATACCTAGACCGTAGAAACGTAGAAACTAGAAAAGCTTAACTTAGAAATGTAGAGCAAGTCAAGATCTACCCGGATCCACTCTCCAAAGATGAAATCGAGCACCAAAGCTCCAGAAATCGGCGACCGAAAGCTTAGGAATGTCCGCCGCTCTCGTTCTTTGAAACAGGCCGACGGTTTCACGAGGGAGACAATGATTAGGGTTTTGAGGCAATGGGTTTCTATTTATACTTCTTTATCTGATTATTTTATTATAGGATATCATAATTAATTAAATAAAACGTCAAAATGACTTGAAAACCAATCTTACCCGGAATTCAACGAAAATCGCACCGTAGCTAAATTCCGATGCTACGAACCCAACGATGCAGTTGAAATTATGATTCGATGAGCCAAACTAGGGTAAAGACCTCCTGAAGACAAAACACAAGCATTCTCAAAGAGGCTCCAACGAGTCACCAAAGCAGACCGGGCTCGCTAGGAAATCTAGCAAACAAGCTAAACCCAGCCACACACAGAAAACCCAAGAGCTAAAACCCAAGCTCTAACAATAGCACACGCCAATCGTGCATTAACGTAATCCCCTAACGTCATAAATACAACAAATAAAAGAATTAACTAAACATCGAAAAAAATCAGGGGCGTTACAGCCACACCCCCCTAAAAAGAAGTTTTGTCTCTAAACTTTACGCACCAAAAGATTCCACAAAATAATATAATCAAAGATTAGAGAAATGGAATACATACCATAAGAAACTAGAAGAACAGATGAGGATGAGCCTCCCTCATAGCTGACTCCAACTCCCAAGTGGTGTTTTCCACGTCTTGGTTTTGCCATAAAACATTAACAATTGGTATGATTTTCCTCCGCAACACTCGCTCTTGAGTATCTAGAATGCCGACAGGCATCTCAACATAGGAAATATTAGGCTCCAACTAGGGCACAACAACAAGAAAATGTCGGTCACTGAGCACATATTTCCCCAACTGGCTCATGTGAAACACGTCTGCACACCAGGAAAATTCTCGGGCAAATCCAGCCTATAAGCTGATACACCAATACTCTCAACAACCTTAAAAGGTCCCACATACCTCTGGTCCAACTTATGATTCTTACAAAACCATTTAACTCCAGACATTGAGGATACTTTGAGAAATACCAAGTATCGTACAACAAACTCTAAATAAACCCTACGCTAATTGGTGATCTTCTCATATCAATTTTGGCGCTATCAAAAACTTTTCCCGAATAATCTTCACAGAAATATCCATTTCTTCTAATGCTTCAGGACCTTGCAATGGTCTGTCACCGACCTTGGCCCAAAACAAGGGAGTTTTGCATCACCTCTTATACAAGGCTTCAAACGGGGCCATCTACAAACTTTCTTGATAAATATTATTGTATGCAAACTCCATCAATCTGAGTAACTCATCCCACGCCCCTCCGTGGTCCAAAATATAACATCTGATCATATCCTTCATTATCTAATTCACTCTTTCTGTTTGACCGTTTGTCTGCGGATGATAGGCTGTGGAATACCTCAAATCGCTACCCAAATCTTCTTGTAAACTCTTCCAAAAGCGAGATGTAATCCTGGAGTCTCGATATGATACAATACTAACGATAAATCCAAGTAATCTGATGACTACATCTAAATATAGCTCAGTTATATTCTTCATTGGGTAATCAATTTTAAAAGGCACGAAGTGAGCACACTTCGTTAGTCTATTAACAATAACCCAGACTGAATCATGTCCTCGGGGAGATCTCGGTAAACCAGTAATGAAATACATTGAGATACTCTCCCACTTCCAACTCAAAATTTCCAAGGGCATTAGCCTCCCACTAGGTCTTCCATGATGGACCTTTAGTCACTTGCACGTAAAACATTCTGGAACGAACTTCTCTATATCACCTTTCATTCTGAATCACCAGGTGATCTGCTTCAAATCTTTGTACATCTTAGTTGAACCTGGGTGGTAGATAACACTAGAACCATGATCCTCACAACACAACTTAACTCGAATATCTTCTACATCGGATATACAAAATCTGTCGCGGTACTTCAAGGTACCCGCGTCATCGATCGAAAAATCTGGCAACTCCCCTTTCTCAGTTCTCTTGTAAAGGTGCAACAAATCAGGATCTTCCATCTGATGTAGTTTTGTGAGTGCAATCCATGAATGCTCAGCTACCTCCAAACTATTTGACGAGTAACAACTCCCAATAGAAATGCACATCAAGAGAAATTCTTCTACCAGAGAATCCATAGAGAGGTCAAAAATCTAAGTTGTATTCATACTAATGGCATCGACTACAACATTGGCTTTGCCCGGATGGTACTGGATCTCAACATCATAATTAGCAACATACTATAACCATCTTCGCAGGTGTAGATTCAACTCCCTTTGAGTGAAAACGTATTTAAAACTTTTATTATCGGTATAAATCTTGCATAATGCGCCATATAACAAGTGCCTCCACAACTTTAGGGCATAAATCACTGTTGCGATCTCTAGATCATGTGTATGGTAGTTCCTTTCATGTACCTTTAGCTATCTCGACCCTTACGCAATTACCTTGCCTTCTTACATCAACACGCATCTAAGTCCAACATGCGATGCATCTACATATACGGCATATTCTACTCCTTTCGTAGGTAGGGTAAATACCGGAGCAGTACATGATCTCCTCTTTAATTCCTGAAAAGCCTCCTCGCACTTATCTCTCTAGACAAAAGTGGCTTTCTTATGCGTCAGTTTAGCAAGCGGCACAGAAAACAAAGAGAAACCATCTACAAACCTTCTATACTAGCCAGCCAACCCTAGGAAGCTCCTTATCTCCTTGGGTGTGGTGGGCCTATTCCAATCCATAACAGCAGCTATCTTCTCAGGTTCAACTGAAATTCCATCTTTATTTAACACATGACCCCAGAACGAAACCTGATTCAACCAAAACTAACACTTGCTCAGCTTAACAAACATCTTATGGTCCCTCAAGGCAGACAAAACAAAACACAAGTGTTGGGCATTCTCATCAGCATTGCAGGAATACACAAAAATATCATCTATAAACATGACCATGAAACGGTCCAGAAAATCCTTGAGCATGCGGTTCAACATATCCATAAAGGCAGAGAGAGCATTGTTCAAACCAAAGGACATTACCAAAAACTCAAAATGTCCATGCCTGGAACGAAAAGCAATCTGTGGGATATCTATCTCACGAATCCTTAACTGTAGTAGCTTGAACGAATGTCAATCTTTGAAAATACTATGCTACCACATAGTTGATCAAACAAATCATCTATTCCTGATAAAGGATATCTATTCTTAATGGTAATTTTGTTCATCTCTCTATAATCAATACACATCTTCATTGATCCATCTTTTTTCTTTACAAATAAGACGGGAGCTGTAACGTCCCGATTCGCAATAGGCCCCTCGTGCACGTTTTTGAGTCAGGAGAGCTGACTTGGGATCAGGGGTGTGCTAGTAACTGGGCTGTACTTATAAAAAGGAGGAGAAATCAGTAGAGCATAGGACACGGGTAGAGACACGGGCGTGTCCCTACCCGTGTGCGAGAGGCCAGCTCTCGAGTCGACGACTCGAGTATGTCTAGAGAAGGACACGGGTAGTGACACGGGCGTGTCACTACCCGTGTGATCTTACATGGGTAGATACACAGGTGTGTCCCTACCAGTGTGTGTGTTGAGTTGACCTCGACGAAGCGTGTCGAGATGACGAAATGTATGACACGGGTCGATACACGGGTGTGTCCCTACCCGTGTGTGTGTGTGTGTCGAGTTGAGCTCGACGAAGCATGTCGAGATCGATGAAGTGTGTCTAGATCGATGAAGTGTATGACACGGGTGGATACACGGGCGTGTCCCTATCTGTGTGTGTGTGTCGAGTTGAACTCGACGAAGTTTGTCGAGATCGACGAAGTGTGTCGAGATCGACGAAAGTGTGACACGGGTAGAGATACGGGCGTGTCCCTACCCGTGTGTGTTTGTGTGTCAAGTTGAACACGACGAAGTGTGTCGAGATTGACGAAGTGTGCCAAGATTGACGAAGTTTGTCAAGATCGATGAAAGGTGTGACACGGGTAGAGACACAGGCTATTAAACTGACACTAAAATCGTGGTTGACGCTTCGCCCAAGCAGGATACGGGTAAGGATACGGGCGTGTCCCTACCCGTGTCACTTTTCATATTTAAGGGATGTGAAAACCCTAGCCATTTTCAATCCTCATTCCAACCATTTTTCCTGAGAGAAACTTCTGTAGAGAGGGAAAACTGCTGGAGAATGTCTTGGAGGAGAAGATCTACCGCCGTCGTGAAGAGAAGATGCCGCCGAGAAGAGTCACAAGATCCATGGCCGGAAATAGTGAAAATGCCGGAAATGAGGTTAGCTTCCTCCCCTCTCTCTTAGTGCTAGATTTGTAGATATCTAGGTTAGATGTTGACTCAAAAGAGTCTTGACTTGCAATATGGTGATTTCTCTACGAAGAGGCCGTTCTAGGGCTTGTGCTCTAAGGTTAGTGGGGTCTTCAACCTCTCCAATCTTCTATGCGAAGATGGGGGATGGTTTTGTGAAGAATCATGGCCTCATAAGGGTGAATAAGGGAGGAGGAATTTCTGTGTGATTTTGGAAGACCAACTTTAGGAGGGAGATGAACTAATGTCGTTCATTCCTCTTTAAGATGCGTGCAGAATCTGTGTTCTGCGCACAACGAGCTTCTTGGCAATTTTCAGGTGTGATATGGCCAGATTTAGGTTGTCTACTAAACACAAAAGTTGAAGCCCTTGAAAATACGTTTCCAACGAATGGTTGCACGACTTCAGGAGAAGTATGCAGCCACGGAAAAGTCTGAATGAAATTGACATCCGGCAAACCTGCATGCAGAAATTGTGTTCTATGCACAGCGGACTTTGAAGCTGATTTCAAATAGGTGACAGTCAAATCTGTGTTGTGGGCTGAATATGAAAGTTGTAACCCATGGAAAGACCTTTACATCGAGCGGTTACACGTCTTCATCGAATTTCTGTAGAATTGGGAATCTCTGGTTGAAGTTGTTGTCCAGATTTATTCTGCACTTAAATTCTGGGTTTTTTTATATAGTATGGATTTGGATTCGGTGGAATCGATGTTGCAATTTAACTCGAGATTTTGGTGAACTAATTTATGTTAAACACCGTAGTGCTATAAATGATGAAGATTACTAATTAGATTTCATATAACTAAATTGTGAAGCAAGCTTTCTTAAACGAAATGACTTGTTAGAAATTAGTGGACTATTATATATGTGCATTATGTTATATTATGTTGAAATAATTTGGAATGACATATAGAAGGATAAACTATGACCATGAGTATGTTTGATGGTTGGAATGGAATTTAGTAGTCCAATACTTAGAGCGTAGTCTCCCTACGGGTAGTATTATGGAAGGATGTAAGTGCGGTGTTGACCGTCACTAGTTGGGTTAGTGTTGAGATGAGGTATAGACGGACGGTTGGGCTTGGTCCTCGGTGTTCATGTCTCGGGGCTCCTTCCGTGCTGAGTGGATGGTTGGGATGTGTCCTCGTGCTTAATTATGAGGCCCCTTCCAGCCACGGTGATGTGGAATTTGCATGCGGTGTGAGTCAACATGCGGTGTCGTAATACTGGGTTAAGGATAGTGTGGCAGGTCTACGGGCTCACCGATCATCACACCGACGGGAGTTGACAGTTAGTCTTTGGGCGGTTGGGCTGTGTCCTCGGTGTTCACGTCTTGGGGCCCCTTCCATGCCAAGTGAATGGTTGGGCTGTGCCCTCGTGCTTACTTCCGAGGCCCCTTCCGGGTCACACAAGGTCAGTTCGGGGTTACGTTCTCAGTGCACATCTACCCGAGACCCCCGCTGGGCCATAGTACGCATGGGCTTCGCTGTTGTGTTCTTAGCATTGAGGCATACAGAGGCCTAGGTGAAGCAGTGTGGATGCCTGCCTAGTAGTAGAGATGCACGCTCTACTGCCACCGCCTAGCCATAGCGGTTGATACCTGAGAGGTTAGCTACCTGCTCGAATAGTGGGAACTATAGTCTGTGTCGACATAGCAATTGCATGTGCTTGAACATTGGTGAGTCATTGCATAGCATACATACCATTTCATAACATTGCACAACAAAATCCTCATCGTATAAGTTTGTATGGGTACTCCTATACGATGAGTTGCTTTATGTAAACCGATCCTTAACTTATAAGCATGTATGAGTATCCTTATAATTTAAGTTACTTACCTCCTGTAGTTACATGTACTTGTTAAATTACTATTGCTCAAGTAGAACTGCTAGTTTATAATATTATTATTCATGTACTATTACCACCTGCTTGTGCCTGTTTTACTACTTATATATATTACCCTTGTTCCTTTCCTCCGCCCGGTGTCGAGGAGTTGCCGGGGGAGCGGATGTGAAACCACTTTGTCATTTTGACTAACAGTTGCCACGTCTTTCTTTAGGATGTCTCCCCGCAGGTAGAGCAACCACAGACTTTGCAGCAGGACAGCCAAGCCAGGATGACCAGGCCTGATGTGACGGTGCCGTCGCTACCGTCGGTTATGGATGTGAGTGTTGAGCGACTCTGATGTAACCCTTTTGGTCTTTTATTACCTGTACTCTGATATATTGTAAAAGTATGTTTTAGCTTCTCTTATTTGCTGTATTTTCACACTTATACTTGGTGTGGATTTGACTTCCCTCTTATTATATTTGGTTGGGTTGGCATATATATATATATATATATGATATTAGTTGTAGCCAGCAGAATAGGTGTCTTGTGGTACAGGTTAGCCCGTGTGCTAATGCTACCGCAAGGGGGCTGTTCAGGGCATAAGACCCCTTCGTGCCGTGTTTTGGGATCCGGGAGGTGGTCTTACAAATGGTATCAGTGTGCCACGATCCTCAACTAAAGAAGTCATTTAACAATGGTACCACACCCGTTCGATTAGTCAGTTTGGGGACAAACTGACTTAGCGGAAACAGTGGTGTGCTCATATGTAATTCACACTAAGTTTGTCCAACTTTGACCTTAAGATTAGCCAACCTAACCATATGTTTGTGTTTTATGTGTAGATTCCAGTACACGTTGAGTCGATGGGGGGCACTCCTGCCCCTTCCATACCCACTCAGTTCCAACAATCCGAGTTGGGTCAGACGCTCACCGCCATCCTGGATTCCTTTAGGGCGCAACAGCCTCCGGTGCAACAATAGGCTCCGGGCTCTAATTGGTTGAGCACTTTTCGGTCCCTCTCCCCTCCCGCCTACCTCGGGACAGAGTTGGCCGTATGCACGGAGGAATGACTTACACGGTACAGGAGTTGCTGGCGGGGATCCATTTCCCAGCCAACATGGCTATGACGCTGGCAGTGTCCGTCTTGGAACTACATGCTAAGAGGTGGTGGAAGTCCCTCATGGGCTCCACCTTCCAAGGACGGATCTATACAGAGATAAGTTGGAGCGAGTTCTCGGATCTCTTCTTTGAGCACTTCATTCCCACATCTGCTCGAAATGATCTCGAAGAGAGGTTTCTTCTGCTGAAGCAAGGATCAAAATCAGTTACGAAATATCAGTGAGAGTTTCAGCACCTCGCGAGGTTCGCGACCTCTTGTGATTTGGATGATAGAGGATACGCCAAGCATTTCTACAAAGGGCTGCGGGATCCCATAAGACAGGCCCTTTTATTTATAGCGGACGCTATCTTGGCAGAGATTATCGACATGGCGAAGAGATTGGAGGCGGATCACTTGAGTAGTGGTAAGAGACCCGCGGAGGGCGTGATGGAAGCTGGCCCAAGCAACAGAAGAAGGCTGGACTTTAGAGGAGGAAGGGGACATCAAAGAGGTGGAGGACGTTTCCACCGAGATTTTAGAGTGGAGCATCCAGTTCCGCAACCGCCTGCGTTGCCTCCACTGCCTCAGCCTCAATAATTTCAGCAACCTGAGGGGAGTTATGGACGGGTGTGCTTCGAATACAACCAGCCGGGCCACATTCGACGTTTCTGCCCATAGTTGTTTGGGAATGTCCCTCTTGCTCTCCCTCCGTCAGCTCCGTAGGGGCGTGGTTATATGCATGGTCGAGGATGAGTATCGCGAGGAGGAAATCACGGTCCTGCCCGGGATCAAGTATACGCGCTGGACATGGAGCAAGAACGGAATCCCCAGGACGTTATTGCAGGTATGTTGCAGTTAGCTTTCACATTATCATTGTTTAACTTAACTTGCTTACAACATACATGACACCTACTGTTGAGTTTTGGTTATTGGTACTTAGACACCATGGTAGTCAGCGAGAAGACGACCTATACGTTGTTCGATACTGGTGCCTCACACTCTTTTGTGTATGAGGACTTCATTAAAGACATGTAAGGTGTACAATACTTTACTGGTATAGCTCGACAAGTACACCTCCCAGACGGCTCTAAGATGACCGCAACCGCTAAGTGCGAACTGGAGATATTCATTGGGGGAAAGGCCTTTGATACGCCTATCATGGCCTTGAGAATGCCAGAGTTTGACATCATTTTGGGCATGGCGTGGTTGGACTGACACTTTACAAGGATTGACTGTGTAGAGAAACGAATTTATTTGAGACATGGAGACACTGACGTCATCTTTCAAGGTATTAGCTTCGCACCTCGTATGATGTTATCTTCAGTTCAGGCAGCAAAAGCCCATATGAAGGGGGATGAAGTCTTCATGATCTGTTTTGAGTTGAAGGAGATGACGTTGGATATGAAAGATGTACGGGTAGTGCGGGATTTCCCCGAGGTATTTCCTGAGAAACTGCCAGGATTACCCCCGTATAGAGAAGTTGATTTTCAAATTAATCTAGTACCGGGTGCCAAGCCTGTATCCAAGTCCCCTTACCGAATGGCCCCAAAGGAACTCGCGGAGTTTAGAGTTAAACTGCAAGAACTGGTGGAGTTAGGGTTCGTTCGCCCCAGCTCGTCACCCTGGGGAGCCCCTGTATTATTCGTCAAGAAGAAGGACGGAATCTTGCGGCCATGCATAGACTATCGGGAACTCAATCGTCTGATGGTGCGGAACACCTATTCGCTACCCCGAATCGACGAGTTGTTCGATCAACTGGAGGGAGCGCATTGGTTTTCTAAGTTGGATTTGCGCTTGGGATATTATCAGTTGAGGATGCAAGAGGAGGACATCCAGAAAACGACCTTTAGTTCAAGATATAGTCTGTATGAGTTCACTGTACTGCCATTTGGGCTGACAAATGCCCCTTCGGCCTTCATGAGCCTGATGAACAAGGTGTTTGAACCTTACATGGATATATTCATCATTGTTTTCATCGACGACATCCTGGTCTACTCAAATACGGAGGAGGAGCTTATTGAGCATTTGACCTTGGTATTGAAGAAATTAAAAGAGCACACCTTGTTTGCCAAGTTCGGCAAGTGCGAATTCTAGCTTAAGGAGGTTGCTTTCTTGGGGCATGTGATTAGTGGTGTAATACTAGCAGTGGATCCGACCAAGGTGCGTGCCGTGAAGGAGTGGTCGCCCTTAAAGTCGGCGGCCGATGTGAGGAGCTTCCTTGGACTTATCGGGTATTACCGCAAGTTCGTAAAAGGCTTCTCAATGATTTTCCTCCTTATTACTTCCTTGACAAAGAAAGGTGTGCCATTTGGGTGGACACCCCAGTGTGAAGCGGCGTTCCAAGAGCTGAAGTATAGACTTACCTCTGCCCCCATCCTAGCACTTCCATCTGGGAAGGAAGGATTTTAAGTCTACACCGACGCGTTATATCAAGGGATGGCAGCTGTGTTGATGCAGCACAGACACGTGATTGCTTATGCTTCAAGACAACTGAAGAAGCATGAAATCAATTACCCGGTTAACGATTTGGAGCTGGGAGCAGTGGTGTTCACCTTGAAGGTTTGGAGGCATTATCTATATGACGTCCACTGCGAGAACTTTCAGACCACAAAAACTTGAAGTACATTCATACTAAGAAGGAGTTGAACTTGAGACAATGGTGGTGGTTAGAATTGCTATGCGACTATGAGTTCACTATGAACTACCACCCCGGAAAAGCGAACTCGGTAGCCGATGCGTTGAGTAGAAAAGTACCAGGCTCTAGCCCAGAGTCTCGGTTGATGAGTATGGAATTGTCTCGGATGATTGAGGAGATGAATATTACTTTGATATATAAGGATCCTTTGGCGGGGTATACAGAGTACTTAGCAAGCATGAGCATAGTTTGTGATATCCGGGACCGAATCGGAGTGGAGCAAGGAATGGATCCGGCTCTGGCCCCGTCAATCAAGTCAATCGAAGATGGGACTACCGACGAGTATACACTAAAAGACGCCCTCGTTTATTTCCGCAGTCGGCTCTACATTCCCAAAGGAGGTAAAATCCGGGAGGATATATTGAGAGAGGCACATTGCTCTCGGTATTCTGTGCACCCAGGTATTGCCAAGATGTACGCCGGCTTACGGAAGACAATGTGTTGGCCAGGAATGAAGAAAGATGTCCGATATTATGTTACACATTGCGAAGTTTGTCTAACGGTGAAGGCGGAATGCAAGAGTCCCGGTGGTTTGTTACAATCGTTTCCCATCCCCGAGTGGAAGTTTGAGGATATATGCATCAAATTTGTCCATGGGCTACCTCGCTCATGCTCAGGGAATGATTCGATGTGGGTGATCGTTGATCGACTGACAAATGTAGCGCGGTTTATCCCCATGAAGAAAGAGGCTCACATGGATGTCTTGGTACGCCTCCTTGTGGAGCAGTTCTTAAGGTATCATGGCGTGCCTAAGACAATCATTTCTGACCGGGATGGTCATTTCTCCTCAAGGGAGTGGAAGGTGGTGCAGGCGTATTTGGGTCCGCACCTTACCTTTAGCACCGCGTTTCATCCTCAGACGGACGGGCAGTCTGAGAGGACCATCAGAACACTGGAAGATTTGTTGAGATTATGTTTGTTGGTTAGAGCAGAGTCGTGGGAAAGGCTCCTACCACTGGTAGAATTCTCCTACAATAACAATCATCAATCTAGCATCGGCACGACGCCCCATGAAGCTCTTTACGGAAGAATGTGTAGAACCCCCTTGTCTTGGGTGCAAGATGAAGACCCAAAGGCTTTGGGAATTGATTATATTGATGATATGGATGCGATGGTTAGACTGATATGGGATCGCATGTTGGAGGCTCAAAGTTGGCAAGCGAAGTATTACAATGCAAAGCACCGGATGGTGGAATTTCAAGTGGGTGATAAAGCATTTCTGAAGATTCGGCTGATGCATGGAGTGTCACGGGTGCGTGGTGTGAAAAAGCTCAGCCCAAGGTACGTTCGTCCATACACTGTATTGGAAAGGATTGGCCCGTTGGCCTATTGGTTGGAGTTATCTCCAGAGCTAGAGAATCTCCACAACGTGTTCCATGTGTCGTCGCTTTGAAAGGCGTTGTTGAGGCACGTTCAATATATCCCCACTACTGATGGTGCAATGGCGACTGATAGGTCTGTACGACTGGAACCGATGCGGATCTTAGACAACGAGACAATAATATTGTAACATCCCATTTCCAATTAGGCCCCTCAACTTAGATTGGGTTAAGCATGTGGTGGGTGATAAGGATTTTAGCTAGGTTTGACCCTAGAAGGTGGGATGTAGCCATGTGGGGCCCACTATAGGGCCCAAGTCAAACTATGTCAAACTAGCCTAAATAAGAACCGTAGCCACACCATGACCCCCACTATAACGCCCCGAAACTCAAAAGAGCGACGGGAGGCATTTTGGGCAAAATCTAGTATTTGGCAGGGGCACACGGCCTGGGACACGGGCGTGTCCCAGGGCATGTCAGGCTCGAGTCAATGTTTTTGCCACGAGGTCGATGAAATGTGGAGTCGACGACCGTCGAGCAGCGAACACGGCCTGAGATACTAGCATGTCTCAGGGCGTGTCGAGCCCGTGTCGACGATCGGCCCGGGAGTCGATATTTTCGCTCGACGATGTGTCGAGACAAGGCACACGGCCTAGGACACGGGCGTGTCCAAGGCCGTGTCACGTGGTCGACGAACTTCGCTCGATGAAGTGTCGATGTATTGAACACGGCCTGGAGCCCAGGCGTGTTCGGGTTTGACACGGGCGTGTCAAATAGGACACGTGCGTGTCCAAGACCTGTGTGAGTCTCGGGTTGTTTTCGGGGCTGTGTCGATGGGGACACATGGCCAACCACATGACCGTGTTAGTTGGAACAAGGCCATGTCAGGTCGAACACGGGCATGTCGGATGCCCGTGTGTTTTTTGAGACGCGTCGATTTTGACGGCGAATGAAGGACACGGCCCTGGACACGTGTGTGTCACAGGCCGTGTTCGGCCCAGATTCTGCATTTTAGATCTAGATCATGGCCGTTCGTTTCTTTAATTCGGGATCCGACGACTGGGGGCTGTTAGTGCTTGGATATACACGGGATTGGACCCTTGAAACCCTCATTTCACTTGAGAGGTTCCCTTTCTAAAGTATAGAGAGAGAGGAGAGCAAAGGAGGAAGAAGAAGCTTAGATCCGGTCTTTGGAGGAGCTTCGGAGCTCCAAATCGCGAACCGACTTCGGATCTATGGAGGTAAAGAGAGTGCGATGTTTTTCATCCGCTTACATTTCCATGGCGCCAAGGAAGAACGCTAGGGTAACGATTCTCTACTTGAGCATGTGAAGCTCTCCTTCTTTTGCATAGGGAAGCCCGCTCTCGCGAGTTTGCGGTGAGTTTGAGGCGTTCCTTCGGGAAGACATGAATAGTCCCCGTTGTGTAGAGTTCGTAAATGAGAACGGACATAGGCATGGTGTGTGAAGCCTATCCAGACATGTTGGTCTGGATCGGTGATGTTGCATTGCATAAATGCCGGAGAAAACTCCGTGCGAATGTTTGTTTTTCGGATTTTCTATGTGGTAGATTGCAACAGGGAGTCTGTGGGATTAACCCTAAGGTGCACCCGTAAAAATGGGCGGATGCGTGATCTTGCCAACTTGGAGGCCTGGGAGCCAACTTGAACATAACCGGGTTATGTGAAATGTGTGACGGAAACGAGACTCGGGAGAAGTTTGACCTGCGCATATATTTTAAATTAACGTTGCGATGTGAGTACGGGTTAGATGGAACCGTACCCATTCTATGTCGTTCGGATTATAGACGTTGGCATAGATGAGGGTCTTTGGCGGTCTATGGTTTAAATTACCGTGACTCATGCCGGGAAGACAAATTGCTCATTGTTTGGCCGTCCTGGGGACAGTGGTGAGTCGGCGGGCTTAGACCATGTTCACCGAGAATGTGCCCTGAGTGTACGGGGTGTGTGGCCGTGTGAGCCTACGCCTGTGATGAAATGTATATTTATACACTACTTGGTTATGCTAATAAGTGCAGGGAAGGAGCATCGCCGCCCCAAATTGGTGGCGAGATTGTTATAATTTGGTCAGCATTGCTGACCGTTGCTTTTGTTTGCCACTGTGTGGTGGTTTGTTGCTTGCAGGTGCTGTTGGACCAAGCGGTCGATAGCGGGCTAAAGCCCAAATTGCGAAGCCGGCCCTCGAAGGCCTAATTGGAGTGTTTACTTGCTTTTGTTCATGTATGACCGGCCTGCGTGTCGTGGTATGGAAAACATGTAATAAGAGTAAACCATTTATAAGGCCTTAAGGCCAGTACTTGTGTATGTACTTCATTCCTATTTGGCTTTTTAGTGGACATTCATGTTTATAGCTGGGTTCATTTAATTGCAACTTATAAACTTGCTTCCGCTAGAATGCTCTGTGTAGGACGTTATGATTGGTTGGATGGTTTCCATTGAGTAACCACCCGGTCTGTCTGTGGTATATGACATTGGGCCCCGGACGGACCTACTGCTATATGCTATGCGACGGATAGGGCGTGTTATAAGTTGGTATCAGACTACTGGTTTCGGTTAGGCTTAAATGAATTCGTGGACGAATTCTTTTTAAGGGGTGGTGAGCACATGTGTGTACGTCATCGTTATAACATCAAAAGAAGCCATGAATGTCCACTTAGGAATGAAAATACACGTGTTTAGGGAACCTGCGTGTTCCTATAATTGCTGTTTGTAATTTTGTTTGGTCGCTTAACGGTGTTTTGTACCACTATATGTGACCGGAAGCGGTGCTGGGCCGTCGGAACATCAGGTTTCTGAGGATTATAGTGCACCTGGTGACGTGCCTGCAACCCTTCCCTCCGCTGAAACCATAAGAATGGTGGTGGAAGCAGTGTTCGCTGCGATTGGAGCACAAAATGAAAGAGGTGTGCAGTCCCCTATTATCCCAATGCCGCATGGTGTGATGGAGCAAACGACATTTATAGGACCTTTGGGGCAGCAGTTGAACATGCTCTTAGTGCAGGGTACGCACTCAGTCGAGTAATATTTTCAAGCATTTCTGATGATAAGACGCTACCCAGGCTCTGAAGTGGAGAGCGAGCAGTCGATGGTCGATAGGTTTTATAATGGCCTGCGTGGTGAATTGCGAGTTCTGTTGGTAGGACAAAAGTTATTGGGATTCCGAGCCTTGGTAGAATTGGTTAGATCTTTGGAAGAAGATTTGGCAAAAGTCAATCGGACGTCGCAGATTTGGGTACTAGACTGTCCAGATTCTACAAAATCTGAATACCGAAGGAGGAGGAATAAGAAGTCTAAAATTTCTACTGGTCAGGCTCCATATGGTTGTTTTAAGTGTGGCAAGGAAGGGCACTTTGTCCGAGACTGTCAGAGTGGTGCTCATAAGTTAAAGAAAAACTCTGGTGACAAGAAGTCTGAATTCAAGGCGCTGACTACTTCAAAGTCCGACTATCGAAGGTTGTATAAGAAGGCTAGGACTTCGGGTCCAGCTCCTTCTTCTGGTGCTTCTGGGGTGACTACGGGTCGGACCCCGGATGCATGCTTTACTTGTGGAAAGCTGGGGCACTTTGCCAGCGATTGCTGGAGTGGACGCCTCAAGCCTGAGAAGAAGCACGCTGTCGTGATGACAGGTACGATTTAAAGTTATAGTAGTTTAACTTTAAACACTTGTTACCCTTTTGCATGTTAGCATGGAACTATCGGTGCTAAGCTTTGTTCTGATTTTCGGTTAATTCGGCGAGAGCACCGTTCTCTTAGAGAGCTTCACATTCCCTGTTAACCAAAGGATTTGTATTGCGCGTCGGAGTATCTCCATTGATGGCAAAAGACAAATTAGATACGTTGTTGTCTAATGATGCTCATTGCACACGAGTAGAATTCGTTGCGTTTAGGTGTGGATAGGGAGTAAAGACTTTGACTTACAAGTGTCGTTACTACCGCTAGGGGAGCTCGACGTGATCTTTGGTATGGACTAGCTCTCGGAGCAGCAAGCATACATTGATCGAAATCGCAAGGAAGTCAAGTTGGGAGCAAGTCGTGAGACGACTTTTACGGGTTCAAAGGGGTCGAGCATGGCGTTGGTGCCTGCTCTTCAGTTGGTTAAGGCAGTTTGGTGTGATGCCAAACCGATCATACGCTCTTCGTATCGGTTAGCGCCTGAGGAGATGGCGAAGCTGAAGGTGCAACTTCAAGAGTTGTTGGAGCAAGGGTTTGTGCGTTCAAGTTCGTCGCCTTGGAGCGTACAGGTCCTCTTTGTTAAGAAGAAGGACGAAAGCTTGAGGCTATTTATTATTTATCGGGAGCTCAACAAGTTGACGGAAAAGAACAAGTACCTGATCCCCCGGGTCGATGATCTTTTTGATCAGTTGGTCGGGTCGACGGTGTACTCAAAGTTGGATCTCAAGTCCGGGTATTATCAGCTGCGAATAAGGGAGAGTGATATACCGAAGACAACGTTCAGTACGAGATACGGGCATTACGAGTTTACGGTCATGCCGTTTGGGCTGACTAATGCGCCGTCAGTGTTCATGGATTTGATGAACAGGACCTTCAGGGAGTGCTTGGACCATTTTGTGATCATCTTCATCGATGATATTTTGGTGTACTCGCAGAGTGAGGAAGATCACTTCAGGCATCTTCATTTGGTTTTGGAGACGCTATGGAGGAATCAATTGTACGCCAAGTTCTCGAAGTGCGAGTTTTGGTTGTCCTCAGTTGCGTTCCTCGGTCATATAGTGAGTGGAGAAGGTATTGCAGTGGATCCGGCGAAGATTGTTGTGATACGGGAGTGGCCTGAGCTTTCTACGGTAGAGGAAGTCCGGAGCTTTCTGGGGCTTGCCGGCTATTATAGGCACTTCGTAGAGAACTTCTCGCGGATAGCGTTACCTCTCACTACTTTGACGAGGAAGGAGCAGAGGTTCGTTTGGACGTCGGAGTGCGTGCGAGCTTTTGAGTTGAAATGTCGGTTGACCACGGTGCCTGTGCTAAGTTTGCCCAGTGGGACCGAAGATTATGAGATTTATAGTGATGCTTCGGGCAGTGGTTTGGGTTGTGTGCTGTTACAGCATGGAAGCATTATAGCATATGGCTCGAGACAGTTGAAAGTGCACGAGAGAAATTATCCGGTCCATGACTTGGAGTTAGCGGCCGTGATTTTTGCCTTGAAGCTGTGGAGACATTATTTGTATGGTGTGAAGATTGATATCTACACCGATCACAAGATCCTGAAGTATTTGATTGATCAGAATGATCTGAATATGTAGCAGCGTAGATGGATGGAGTTCTTGGGGGACTACACACTCAAGATCCACTACGTGCCTGGTAAGGTCAATGCGGTTGCGGATGCGTTGAGTAGCCGATCCCCAGCTCAAGCCAATTGGCTGTCGATCCATGACGAGCGGTTGGCTTTGGAGTTGGAGGCGTTGGAGATTGTTTGTGTAGATAAGCAGTCAAGTGCTGAAGCACTCTTGAATTGGACTGAAGTTCAATATGACCTGGCTGATCGGATTCGGCAGGCTTTGGATTTGGATGTCCATATGAAGCAGTTCATGGTAGAGGCTCTGGATTGGTCAAATTCCCAACTCCTTGTGGAGGACGGATTACTTTGGAAAGACGGTCGTATGTGCGTCCCAAGTGTGGGCAATTTGCGGGTGGAATTGTTGTACGAGGCACATCATACCAAGTACTTGATTCACCCGGGGAGCACGAAGATGTACCGCAATGTAAAGAAACTGTTTTGGTGGCCGGGTTTGAAGAAGGATGTGGCACTCTACGTGGTGAAGTGCCAAACTTGCGCCTTGGTGAATCCAGAATGCCAAAAACCGGGAGGATTTCTAGAATCCTTGCCTATTCCGGAGTGGAAATTCGACGACATCACAATGGACTTTGTGCACGGTTTGCCAAGGTCACAAAAGGGGAACGACGCCATCTGGGTGGTCGTAGATCGGCTAACGAAGGTGTCGCATTTAATTCCGCATAGAAAGGAATATCCGGTGGAAAATTTGGCAAAATTATATGTGGATAACATAGTGCGGCTTCACGGTGTACCCCGCAGCATCGTGAGTGACCGAGATGGGCGGTTCACGTCCAATGATTGGAGGCTAGTACAGCAAATGTTGGGAACAAAGTTAAAGTTCAGCACAGCCTTACATCCGCAAACAGATGGGCAGACCGAGAGGGTCAATAGAACTATGGAAGACATGATCCGCATGTGTGTCTTGGACTTTGGAAATCAATGGGAAGACCTTATTTATTCGGTGGAGTTTGCGTACAACAATAGCAGCATGCGAGTATTCAAGTGGCGCCCTTCGAGGCCCTATATGGTAGAAAATGTCGCACGCCGTTGTCTTGGTTAGAAACGGGTGAGTCAAAGTTGGACAAGCGCCAAGAGGTGAAAGATGCTACATCTTTGGTTCGTACCATTCGGGAAAGGTTGCTAATCGCTCAGGACCGTCAGGCGGAGTACTATAATGCCAAGCATAGGAACGTGACGTTCGCTGTAGGCGACTGGGTGTACTTAAAGATCAAGCCATTCAAGGGTGTCTCGCTGGTGCGGCGATTGAAAAAGCTAAGCCCGAGGTACCTTGGGCCATTTGAGGTTCTAGAGCGGGTTGGTGAAGCAGCCTATCGGTTGAAGCTTTCAGTGGAGCTTAGTGGTTTACATGATGTATTCCATATATCGGTGCTATGGAAGGCAGTGCAAGAGCCTACGCAAGTGATCGCGGTCGATAAAGTGCCGGTTGTTAGTGGGTTGACGACGAAGGTCAAACCCGTGCGGATTGAGGACTCGGATGTCAAGCGGCTACGCAATAAAGAGATCCAGATGGTCAAGGTCCGTTGGGACAATTGCGGTCGAGAGGAGCTCTCTTGGGAGCGAGAGCAGACTATGCTTGAGGAGTTCCCGGAGTTGTTTCACTCAGGTACCGTTTAAGTTTTATGTTTCTTTAGTTTATGTAATTTCGAGGACGAAATTCTTCTAAGAGGGGGAGAGTTGTAACGCCCTGAAACTCAAAAGAGCGACGGGAGGCGTTTTTGGCCAAATCTGGTATTTGGCAGGGGCACACGGCCTGGGACACGGGCGTGTCCGGCTCGAGTCGACATTTTGGCCGTGAGGTCGACGAAATATGGAGTCGACGATCGTCGAGCAGCGAACACGGCCTGAGACACGGGCGTGTCTCAGGGCGTGTCGAGCCCGTGTCGACGATCGGCCAGGGAGTCCACATTTTCGCTCGACGATGTGTCAAGACAAGACACACGGCCTAGGACACGGGCTTGTCCAAGGCCTTGTCGGGTGGTCGACGAACTTCGCTCGACGAAGTGTCGAGGCAGTGAACACGGCCTGGAGCCCAGGAGTGTTCGGTTTTGACACTGGCGTGTCAAATAGGACACGGGCGTTTCCAAGACCCGTGTGAGTCTCGGGTTATTTTTGGGGATGTGTCGATGGCGACACACATCCAACCACACGGCCGTGTCAGTTGGAACACAGGGGTGTCAGGTCGAACACGGGCGTGTCTGATGCCCGTGTGTTTTTCGAGGCGCGTCAATTTTGACGGCGAATGAAGGACGCGGTCCTGGACACGGGCGTGTCACAGGTCGTGTTCGGCCCATATTCTGCATTTTAGATCTGGATCGTGGCAGTTCGTTTCTTTAATTCGTGATCCGGCGGCTGGGGGCTGTTAGTGCTTGGATATACACGGGATTAGACCCTTGAAACCCTCATTTGACTTGAGAGGTTCTCTTTCTAAAGTATAGCGAGAGAGGAGAGCAAAGGAGGAAGAAGAAGCTTAGATCTGATCTTTGGAGGATCTTCAGATCTCCAAATCGCGAACCGATTTCGGATCTACGGAGGCAAAGAGAGTGCAGTGTTTTTCATCCGCTTACATTTCCATGGCGCCAAGGAAGAATACTAGGGTAACGATTCTCTACTTGAGCCTGTGAAGCTCTCCTACTTATGCATAGGGAAGCCCGCTCTCGCGAGTTTGCGGTGAATTTGAGGCGTTCCTTCAGGAAGACATGAATAGTCCCCATTGTGTAGAGTCCGTAAACGAGAACGGACATAGGCATGATGTGTGAAGCCTATCCGGACATGTTGGTCTAGATTGGTGATGTTGCATTGCATAAATGCCGGAGAAGACTCCGTGCAAATGTTTGTTTTTCGGGTTTTCTACGTGGTGGATTGCAATATGAAGCCTTGGGGATTAACCATAAGGTGTACCCGGAAAACTGGGCGGATGCGTGATCTTGCCAACTTGGAGGCCTGGGAGCCAACTTGAACATAACCGGGTTATGTGAAATGTGTGACGGAAATGGGACTCGGGAGAAGTTTGACCTGCGCATATGTTTTAAATTAACGTTGCGATGTGAGCACGGGTTAGATGGAACCGTACCCATTCTATGTCGTTCGGATTAGAGCCGTTGGCATAGATGAGGGTCTTCGGCGGTCTATGGTTTAAATTACCGTGACCTATGTCGGGAAGACAAATTGCTCATTGTTTGGCCGTCCTGGGGATGGTGGTGAGTCGGCGGGCTTAGACCGTGTTCACCGAGAATGTGCCCTGAGTGCACGGGGTGTGTGGCCGTGTGATCCTATGCCTGTGATTAAATGTATATTTATACACTGCTTGGTTATTCTAATAAGTGCAGGGAAGGAGCATCGCCGCCCCGAATTGGGGGCGGGATCGTTATAATTTGGTCAGCATTGCTGACCGTTGCTTTTGTTTGCCATCGTGCGGTGGTTTATTGCTTGCAGGTGCTGCTGGACCAAGCGGTCGATAGCGGGCTAAAGCCCAAATTGCGAAGCCGGCCCTCGAAGGCCTGATTGGAGTGTTTACTTGCTTTTGTTCATGTATGACCGTCCTGCGTGCCGTGGTATGGAAAACATGTAATAAGAGTAAACTTTTTGTAAGGCCTTAAGGCTAGTACTTGTGTATGTACTTCATTCCTATTTGGCTTTTTAGTGGACATTCATGCTTATAGCTGGGTTCTTTTAATTGCAACTTATAAAACTGCTTCGGCTAGAATGCTCTGTGTAGGACGTTATGATTGGTTGGATGGTTTCTATTGAGTAACCACCCGGTCTGTCAGTGGTATATGGTGTCGGGCCCCGGCCGGACCTACTGATATATGCTATGCGATGGATAGGGGGTGTTACACCCACCACATTGCCCTAACCCTAAGAACAATCTAAGTGAACCCTAAAGCATGCCATTAGGTCACCCATTGACCCCCAATATGACAAAGTCAACCCTAAACCTTAATTTGGTCAAACCTACACCTAAAGGCCCAAATAGTCCAAGTGGGCCATCACCATGGCCCAACCGAAGTAAGGTGGTGTCATAGGGTCCATGACCTTCAGTTGGGGTCAGCCCACTCATCAACTTGACTCAGTCAACTCTAAAAAGTCAACTAGGTCAAACATGTGGCCTAAAGAGGAAAATAAAGGCTAAGCCCATTTCCCATGGGCAAAGCCCACTAACCATTGTCCATGACCAGCCAAGTGGTCAAAGACAACTTCTAACCCCCAAAATCAGAAGAGAGAGTACATGCAAAGGGGTAGAAAAGGAAATTTGGGGGAAAATAGGAGAGAGAAGTGGAATGAAGAAGAAGGATGGCCACATGGACACTATTTCAGCTGCCAAGGCTTACTGGTCGGCCTCCTCAGGCAATTCCAGAGGAATTTGGAGCATGGTGGCCACTTGACACCATGGGTGGAGCAACCAAAGCTCAACTCGAGCTCCCCCTTGAACATATCTCCCCATACACCCTCTCTCAGCCCAGTCTAGCCACAGCGTCAGCTTCAGAGAGGGGAATCGACTGGAGAACGAGTCCTGGAATAATGAATTTGCTGAAGAATCGAGGAAACGGGGAGGAGTCGTCGGAGCAAGCTCAGCCACGGCTCACCGCCGCCAAACTCGCCGCCAAGCCTCATTAAGGGTTCGTTTCACCTCACCTCTACCCATACTAGAATCCTAGATCGATTAGGAGAGATATCAGGCTCAATTGAGCCCGATACCATGGGAGCAGAGAGCCAAATTCTCGAGCTCTTCTTCTTTCTCGGGATCGCCAGAGGAGCCACCTCCGGCTGTCTCACCGCCGGGAAACGCCAGCCACCACCTCAACGAAGGTGGTGGAAATAATCACCGGCGGTGGCGACGGCCCATGTGGCCGAAAATGATAATTCTTCTTGATCCAGGTCGGGATCATCCCAGCCGTTGGCTGGAGGTAGGGGATGAACGGATGTCGTCCGTTTCATCTCAAATGATTTATATATTTTAATTAATGAACAGTACCTATTTTTTCACACATTCATACAGTTCTTGCATGCTGAAAATAGGCCTCTTAAATGCAAAATCAGATCCAAACATCAAAATGAAAATTGAAGGCCTAGGTCTTGCCTTCAAATTGGCACCCTAAAGTTCAAATTTGGAACAGTAGAACTCCATGTAGGGCTGTTCTACTAGGACTGGTCCTAGACAAGGGTAGAAATTCAAATGCATGCCCATGCCAAACCAGAAGTCCACATGACCCAAAAGTTTGGACATGTGCTTGACTAGGGTAGACTTAAACGTTGTCCAAACATTGGAATTTTGTGGAAAACTTTTTCAATAGTATTTGTGAAAATACACAAATGTAAATTAATAAACTATTTGGAGTAATATGACTCTAAATGGCCCCAAATTTTGGTGGCATGCCCTTGGGTTCATTATAGGCCCATGATAAAAGTTTCATTCACTTTTGACTTCTGCAAGATGGGAATTCCCCCTTTCATGTGAAGGGTTAACTTAGGTTTTAGGTGCATATAGCCATATTTACCAAAATGTGAATTTACCCCTGATTAGACATGGTATGGCTACAAAACTCTGGAAATGAGTTCATAGGGATGGATTTTACTCCTCATAGAAATATTGGGATTTTTGGAATAAAAAATCCCATTATTTGGAATTTTTGAAAATTACGCCATTCAATGATAAAAAATTTAAAAATAGGTTATTTGTGAGTTAAAATTCTCCAATTTTGTCAAGGACTCAAGGGAGACATACTCAACCCCTTGAAAATTTTATGGGTCTGTTAGAAGAATATAACTTGGAATTATATAGAATTTATAGTTTTGCCCGTTTATGGAAATTATTGAAAATGATGGAAATTAGAGAAGAAATGTTATAAAAAATTCCCGGTGATTTAATTATGTGTTGATGACCTTTTGTAATTATCTTGATATTTTTGGGTGCATCTATAGGTTTAAAATCCAAATAATGGCAATTTTGTAATATTTATCATTTAATGTTTTGATGAACCAAATTATTGCCTAGAGACATGAAATTTTGTATTTGGAATTATTTCAGCAATTCACACCTGCAGTAATTGTCCTAGAATTTTTAGAGATATATTTAATGTACTTCATTTGTAAAGTGGCCAATTCATGGATTTATCTTTAGATGAAATTTAAATGGAATCATAAATGGGAAATTACAATACTTGGAAACCAGTCATAATTAGCCTAGATGATCATCAAAAAAATTTATTAGAGCAGGGGGATCACTTAATATAGTACTTCATGTATAAAGTGGTGTAGGCCACTTAATTAAATGATTTAATTTAGGGTCTTTTATGACTTAGAGAAATAGTGAAACCTCCACATAATCATCATCATACATCATACCATCCTATGATAAGTGGTCAAGATCACATTGACCAAGATATCAGAAGTCGTACCTTATGGGTGGTAGTATGTCATGGATTGTGACTAGCACAGTTAGCCTAAACTACTAGGACCACCGGGGGATATGTTTAACCATTGAGGGGAGAATTGCATTAGAGGAATAAGCTCTTGTTGGTCTCCAATAAGTCACTACTGGATCACGAGAGGTGGAGTGCAAACCATAAGGACAGTGGTTAAAATGGAGATCGGCGGAAGACCGCCGATTTCCCCGGTAATATCTTAAGTCATTAGGATTGTTCCAGAGTAACAATGAGAGCTGAGGTGAAATATGGGTGGTCATAAACTAAAGTAAATATCCTTGAGAAAGGGATCTTTGGGCATAATCCCATCATAGTTCCTAGTGCCCCCGAGAGCACTTCACCGGGTATACCCTGGGCAGTCCTGGGATTAACCTTAAATCACTAAGTATAATAACCCGTAGACAAGAGTAGTCTAATAGGATAAGACATTGTGGTTCATTCTCGCCCGTGATAGGTTTGAGGGGTTCTGAATAAAAGCACTATGTGCAATCTCACCCGCGATGTGTTGGAGGGATACAGGATGGGTTGGTCCTGCGAGCTGGCGGCTCGGGTTGGAATATCTTGCATGTATATAAACTGTGGCGGGTCATGCGGTACTGGGCCAATCGTCACACCGATGGAAGTATGGTGTCTCTGGGGAGTTGTGATGGTTTGAGTGGCCAGTGGGTTATTTTACGCTGCGGTTTGGAGGAAAAAACCCAAAAAATGCACACTCAACCAAAAAGACTGGTGGGTATCCAGCAAATAGTACACAGAGACTCTAGAGTGCACCTAGGACGAGTACAGAGACGTATGGGAGGTCTAGGCCTAGTAGTGTGATACCCTCTTAGGAGTGGAGACGCCCGCTCCACTGCTACCATAGCCACAATGATGGTACTAGAGAGTGATGCTAGCTCCGAAAAGCGGGAACTAAAGGTCTGTGATCACAGAGTCGTTGTGTGTGAGTTGCACTTGCATGACTTATAAATAACTGCATGCATTCATTCATATTAGGACATACGCTTCATGGATCCCTATCATATAAATTAGTATGGGCTCTTCTATATGATAAGTTAAATTTTGGAAACTCTAACTTATATGTTTGTATGGGCACTCATATAAATTAGGGTACTTTTGTGATGTATAATAGCACTAGATTTTTATACTTTATTTACTGCACTTTACTTACTTCCAGTTTTACTTACTTCTGTACTGTACATGCTTCTATATTTGGACTATATACATAGAACTGCTAGTGTAGATTTACTGTTTACATTCATACTTGGTAGCAAAGATTCCTTGTCACCTGCTACCCTTTTCATTACCCCTTGTTGTCCCCCGCTTCATCCTCCCGCACGGTGCCTAGGAGTTATGGGGCGAGGTGCGGAGGAAACGACTTAGTCTTTTTGACTAATGGTCGGTGACCAAACTATTTTTAGGAGCTCGAGGAGATGGAGCACCAGCACGACCGGCAGGACGAGGTGACAAGACATGAGGAGTTGATACCACCACCACCTACTACGACTACTGCAGAGTTTCCTCAGGTGACGAGTACGAGGATATGTTGGAACCCTTGTTTGGATTTGTGCTAGGTTCACTCTTAGGATATTTTGACCCCCATGTATAGCCTGGGTCCTTATCTAGTCTTAGTTATATCCTTTTAGGTCAGGATTGTGCAGACTAGCATTGCAGTGGACTCAAACTTAGATTCAAAAATATGTTGTGGATTATCTACATCAGTTCTACTATAGTCGAACTCAGCTCGACGATCGTCGATCTCCCATCGACGATCTCAGAGATCTCTACTCTGAACTGAGCTCGACGATCTACGAGCTCAGGTCGACGATCTTATGTTTCTCAGCAGTTATCTCAGATCTACGATAGTTGTTCTCAGGTCGACGATCTCTTAACCCATTTCGACGATCTCTGAACTAATCTCTACGATTTTATGCTACCTCCAGTTATCAGTTTTCTCAGATCCATCAGAAGTATTTTGGTTATGATAAATTATTTTAAGGCAAATATATTCTGATAATTAATGCTGACATTCTCAAAGCTGATAGCCGTATTTCATGAAGCATTAATTATGGTATTCACAGAATATTCTGTAAAGACAGTTATGGAAGTGCATTTATGATTATCAGCCATTCTAGACGTTTGGGCTCCTATGTTCTTGCAGAGAATTAAGTACTGTCGGGGAATTTCAATTTCAGGTCGTTGGTCGTTCTGATTAAAACAGAGAATTCAAAAAGAAAGAGACACCAAGAATCACTGAGACAGACAGTCAGAAAAACAATCGTTTTGCTCTCAAGATCTCTTGCTTTTGCTGAAACAAGGAAGAAGAAGAACTTGTTCAACACCCAATTCTCTCTTGTCTTCTTCTTTCTTCAGGCTTCAAAAATCTAAAGAGAGCTTAAATCAACATCAATCTGAAGACCTACACCCTGGACAAAGCCTCCATCTTCTTGAATCTACTCAATATCTAAGGGGGAGCTTTGGCATCATCAAAAATCCACATAGTCTTCTCATTGTGTTTGAGAAAGAGAAGACTGTCATCTACTTTTCTTTAACCTCTCTTGTACAGGCTTTTTACTCCCTTCAAAAGTAAACTCCTTAGTGATAGGGCACCTGATCAAAAACCTATTGGTTTTTATGCACCTGATCAAAAGCCTGAAGGGTTTCTAGATCTACCTGAAGCAGATCTTATAGTGATAGAGCACCTGATCAAAAACCTAAGTGAATTTCTACCAGGGTGGTAGAAGAGTGGATGTACCCAGATTTGGGGAACGACTATAAAATTTCTTGTGTCGTGTGGTTGCTTTGTGTTTTCTTTTTGTATTGTGCTGTGATAGTTTCTTGTGCTTTTCCAACTTTCAAATAAGTATCAATATTTTAATTCCGCAATAAATCTAAACAATATTTTTTTAATACTCTATTCACCCCCCCCCCCCCTCTAGAGTAAATTCTATCTATCTCTCACTTTCAATTGGTATCAGAGGGTGTGTTTTTAAGGTTGTATATGCTAACACCTGAACCTAAGATCTCTGATAGATATCTATTTACTCTACTATTTTTCCTTGTTATACGATGGCACAGTATAAGGATTTTTGAAGCACTAGACCTACAGTTTGCAACTTGCAAAAGTTTGGAATCTGGAAGGCAAGAATCAGGCTTTATATGAATTCTATTGATGAAGACATTTTTGCTTCTATCTTAACAGGAGTACCTCCAACACCAGCTGCCCTGTATGTACTTCCACAAACATGACTGCAGTACCTCCTCCAGACTACAATGATACATACAAGAAAGCAAAGATTGTTGATGCAAAATCCATGAACATACTTGCACAAACAATGTCTGATGATATATTTCAGAAAGTAGCTGAATGTGAATCAGCTAAGGCCATCTAGGAGTCCTTAAAACAGATGGTTGCAGGATCAGCAGATGAAAGGAAGGACAGGAAAGCTTATCTCATCTCCCAGTATGAGAATTTTAAAAAGGAAGAAACTGAGCAAGTTTCTGAGATGTACAATAGACTCAGTATCATTGTTAATGAGCTGAAAACTCTTGACAAAGACATCTCAATCACAGAAATAAATGACAAGATTCTCATGTGCTTCCCCAGCTGATGGGACTCTAGTATCTGTCCTATCAGAGAGACCAGAAACATACATGAGATGACTACAGAATCAGTCTTAGGAAAGCTGAAATCCTATGAACAGCTGCTGAAGACAAGAGAAGCTGAGCAACAAAAGATTGCCACACCAACTAGGAAGGAGCAGAATATAGCCTTTAAAGCTTCAGAAGAATCAGAAACTTCTCCATCAAATGAAGAGTTGATGAGTCTCTTTACAAAGAGATTCTTCAAGATGGAGAGAAAAGAATTCAGAAGGAAATCATCAAGGAGTGATGATAAACCAAGGTATGACAAAACGCCTTCTAAAGAGATTATCTGTTTTGGTTGCAGGAAACCTGGACATATTCTTCCAGAATGTCCAGAAAACAAGTATAAGGAAAGAAGAAAAGAGAAAGACTCCAAGAAGCACTCCAGCAAACCATCCTCTAGCTCTTGTGAAGATGAAGAAGAAGCAAAGGCCAAAGAAATGTGCTTAATGGCCATCAATGCTTCAGGGCATGTCTCAAAAGAAGAAGAGCCTGAAGAATGTTCAGATTGTGATCAGGTATTGGAAGACTTTTGACTTTACCTCTAAAGATTTTAAAAATAACTTTAAATCTATGTGTAGTGATCTGATTAGATCTAAGAAGGAAATCAAACTTCTCAGAGATAAACAATTTAATTATGATAGCTTAGTATCAGAAAATATTAAATTGAATAATGAAATAGACATGTATAGTGAACAAATCACTTTTCTGAAAGTTGAATTTAGTAAAGCAAAACAGCTAGAGGAATCACTGAATGGAAGAAGCAAACAGCTAGTAGAAATTACCAGCACACTTAATGCTAGACTTAATATAAGTAAGTTAGGATTAGGTTCATCATCCACTGAACCACCAATTATTAAGAAAACCACCTTTCACAACCTATAAAGTTTATTTTAGATAAAGGTAAGAAGAATACAGAACAAATTAAAACAGTTAACAAAGTTTTCAAACAAGTTAAGATAAATAAAGAAAAACAAAAAGCTAAGTCTGAACAAAAATCGTCGAACCAAGATCGACGATCTCAGCATTATGCGTCGAACGACGATCGACGGTCTCAGAACCCAGAGCTTGAGCCTAAACACTCTAGAAATGGGGATCGACGATATCATTATGTATCGTCGAACAGGGATCGACGATCGTGGAACCCAGATAATAGCCACTATTATTCTGAGAACCAAGATCGACGATATCAATGCTGGTCGTCGAATGCAGATCGACGATCTCAACTAAAATCATCGAACTCAAAACAGTTTCATCAAAACTATAATTTCAACAGAAATTTCAATAAGAATTCTAACTCTAAACCTTTCAATCCCTTAACTAACTGGATAATCCCACCTAGGAGATTTCATCCCTTAGGTTATAAAAGTCAACCTGAATACTCTTATATTTCGAGTTTTAAGTATGAAAAGAAGTCAGGACCTAAGGTTACCTGGGTCCAGAATATATAAGTTATTTTTCCCTGCAGATAAATACCTATCCTACCATACAGGATAAGTGGTATTTGGATAGTGGGTGTTCCAAGCACATGACAGGAAACAAGGCAAATCTAAGTAACTATAAGGAAAAGCTAGGTCCAAAGGTTATATTTGGAGACTCAAGCTTTAGTCAGACAGAGGGCTATGAAGAATTTACACTTGGAGTTGTCACATTCAAGAAAGTGGCATATATAAGTGGGCTGAAACATAACTTGATATCCATAGGTCAGCTTTGTGATGCAGGTTATGAGGTATGTTTTACTGAATCTAAATGCAATATTTTTTAAACAGCAATACTGTGTTGTCAGGTATTAGGTTAGGCAATATCTATTTAGTTGATTTTAATTCTGCTTGTTCAGAAATCTGTTTGTTTAACCAGGTTAGCAATAATAATACATTGTGGCATAAAAGGCTAGGACATATAAATCTTAGAAGCATTGCTAGGTTATCTAGGGACAACCTTGTTATAGGATTGCCCTCTTGCCCCTACAAAAAGGAAAGCCTTTGCAACGCTTATCAAGAAGGCAAGCAAACTAAAAATAGTTTTAAATCAGTTAATAAGAGTGATTCACCTAGGATTTTGTATCTGCTTCATTTGGACCTTTTTGGACCAATTGCTGTACAAAGCCTAGGAGGGAAGTTCTATACTTTAGTTATTGTAGATGACTTCTCTAGGTTCTCTTGGGTTTTCTTCTTGAGAAAGAAGTCTGATAATTTCAAAGTTCTTACAGACTTTCTAAAATGCATAAAGACTGAGTACTCTACTCCAGTTGCATTGATGAGAAGTGATCATGACACTGAGTTTGACTCTCTTCCTATGCAAGAATTCTGTGAGAAGGAAGGTATCATGCACTACTTATCTGCTCCCAGAACTACTCAACAAAATGGGGTAGTTGAAAGGAAAAATAGAACACTCATTGAAACTGCAGGCACATTGCTTGCTGATGCTCACATGCCTCTATCCTACTGGGCAGAAGCTGTAAGCACAGCAAATTATGTCCTGAATATAAGTTTGATATACAAACTTAAAGTCAAGACTCCCTATGAATTACTCAAAGGGAAGAAACCTAAAATAGACTACTTTAGAATTTTTGGTTTTATCAGTTATATACATAATAACAACAAAGATTATCTTAGAAAGTTTGAAGTCAAAGCTACAATGGGAATCTTTCTAGGATATTCCCAAGTTAGCAAGGCATATAGGGTTCTCAATAAATCATCCTTGAAAATTGAAGAGTCTATACATGTTATATTTGGTGAAGCTAATATGTTTTACAAGGAGAAGGAAGCTTCTACCAGTGATCATTTGCAGGTACAAAGTCTAAGTAAAAAAGCTGGATGACTTAAATCTCACCCAGAAGGTGATATCTCATCCTTCACCACAAGAAAATGAAGATAGTGAAGAAGAAACTATGGAAGAAACTGAACTTCCTCCTACAGCAGATGTAATTCCACAAGAGGAATTCACTCCAATTGTTGTTGCTGAACCAACTCCACCATCTGATTTTGTCATACTTAGGGATCACCCTAGATCCCAAGTAATTGGAGACATGTTAGAAGGTATATAGACAAGGCATCAACTCAACCATGATGTGATGCATGCTTGTTTTCTCTCTCAAATTGAGCCTTAATCCATAACTAATGCTGAGCAAGATCCCCATTGGATTATTGTAATGCAAGAGGAAATAAATCAATTTGAAAGATTTAGAGTTTGGGACTTGGTTGCAAGGCCTAAAGGCTATCCAGTAATTGGAACTAAGTCAGTTTTCAGGAATAAGCTTGATTCCCAAGGTGTAATTGTGCGAAACAAGAATAGGCTTGTTTCTCAAGGATATTGGCAAGAGGAAGGAATTGACTATGATCAGACCTTTGCTACAGTTGCCAGGCTAGAAGCTATAAGGATTTTCCTGAACTATGCTACATTCAAAAAGTTCACAGTGTATCAGATGGATGTCAAAAGTGCATTCTTAAATGGAGAACTTAAAGAAGAAGTCTATGTTGAACAACCTCCAGGTTTTATTTCTCCAACTTATCCCACTTTTGTTTTCAAATTGCATAAGGCTCTCTATGGTTTTAAGCAAGCTCCAAGAGCTTGGTAAGAGATCTTAGCCAGCTTTCTTTTAGGGCATGGTTTTTCTAGAGGCTTGGTAGATAAAATCCTTTTTACAAAATTACATCATGATAAAATTTTATTAGTATAAATATATGTAAATGATATTATATTTGGTTCTACTGATCCCAAATTGTGCAAGAGATTTTCTAATCTAATGCATTCCAAATTTGAGATGAGCAGCATGGGAGAGTTATCTTGTTTCCTTGGTCTCCAAGTGAAACAGTCTCCTGATGGTATTTTCATCTCCCAATCTAAATATACTAATGAGCTTATTAAAAAGTTTGGGATGGCTGATGCCTCTTCTATGAAGACTCCCATGGCTGCCAATTCTGTTTTAGACACTGATGAACATGGAAAACCTGTTTATCAGACCAGGTATAGGGCCATTGTTGGATCCCTACTATATCTAACAACAAGCAGACCAGATATCATGTTTGCTACATGTCTATACGCTAGGTTTCAAGTGAACCCTAAAGAATCCCATCTTATTTTCATAAAAAGGATTTTGAGATATATAAAGGGTTGTCCTAATCTAGGACTCTAGTATCCAACAAAGTTAGCATTTGAGTTGACTGGATTTTCAGATGCTGACTATGCTGGATGCAGAGTGGACAGAAAGAGCACTTCAGGAACTTGCCAGTTCTTGGGTGATAGACTTGTGTCCTGGTTTTGCAAGAAACAAACCTCTGTATCAACATCTACTGCTGAAGCTGAATATATGGCTGCTGGCAGTTGCTGTTCACAGATTTTGTGGATACAAAACCAACTCTTAGATTATGGTTTCAATCTAAATAATTCAACAATTTTCTGTGATAATACTAGTGCTATATCTATAGGACATAATCCAGTGCATCATTCTAAAACAAAGCATATAGATATAAGACATCATTTCATTAGAGAAAATGTAGACAAAAAGAAAATTAATCTAAACTTTATCCCCACTGATTTTCAAAGAGCAGATATTTTCACCAAACCTCTTGATGAAAAGAAGCACCTGTTCTTCCTGAATCAGCTTGGAATGATAAATGGGAAGGATTAATTTAATTTTTGTCTTTAGTTTTTGGATCTGTTCCTAAATCGTCGAACAGACATCGACGATCTTCGAACAGCTCCTGAGCTAAATCGTCGACCTAAGTTTGACGACAGCTCTGTGTGAAGACAAAAATCATCGACCAGAGATCGACGACTTTGCTTCTGTAAATTAATCATCGAGCTATGCTCGACTATCAATTTCCGACTGAGATCAGAGCCCAAAGATGTTATTTGTTTATAAATTAATCTTTGACCTAAGATCGACGTTTTTGATTTTTATCGTCGGACAGAGATTGTCTTTTCATATTCCAAAAACCTATAGGTAGGTTTCTCTTCGGTCTCTGTCCCGCGCTTTCATATTCTATTTTCCCTTTGCCCTTGATCTCTTCTCTCTTGAGTCTACAGATCTTCCATGTCGATTTCTATGGCGGCTCTTTCAGCGATGAAGTTCGATACTGGTTTCGACGTCGACTTCGAATCGATCAGTCACTGTGATCCTATTTTTCAAGAAATGTTACAGTTATGTGATGATCAGGGTCTGAAGCAGTTCATGTCTACAAGGATCAAACTATCTATTGCTGAAATCAAAGAATGGGTTTACTCTTCTTCAACAAATGAGTCTTCAATTATCGGTTTCATTTCAGGACAGCAGGTGATTCTAAACCCTGCAATTCTTACAGAAGTTTTTTAGTTGAAAATGAAATAGATGAGATGGAACAAGATAGTTCTGAGTATAGCAGGATGTTAATGGAGATGGGTCATGCTGAGGGCATCCCATCTAAGCTCTTAAAGAAGAATTTATCTGTTGTTTTTAAGTTCCTTGCTGATATTGTGGGCAAGGTACTGCTTGGTAAGCATTCGGCCCATGACAACATCAATAGGCAACAGTTTGCCATTATGTCCGCTCTAGTTAACAAGAAATCCATAAATTGGGCTAGTTTGTTCTTTGATTTGATTAAGAGAAAGAACAGTAAGAAGGAAGTGTGCTTAGGAAGGATTCTGGGAATCTTCCTTGAGAAGAAAGCTCCAGAGCTACTGGTTTCCACAACCATAGCTAACAATGCAAGCAAGAGGTTGGACTCCTCTCTGTTTGGGAAGTGGGAGAGGACAATTCAAAAGCCCTCCAAGGTTGGAACTTCCTCCAATATATCTGAGGACACAAGGGCTGTGACAGCCACTCCTCACCCTAATGAAGAAGTTCCTCCTCCCCCACCTCCAGCTTCCCCTGTCATTCCCAGTGTTCAAACTCCTCCCTCATCCTTAGTTATCCCTCCTTCTCCACCTACTCAGTTACCATTTACCTGTCACCCTGTTGAACCTCAAAATCTCCACACCATATCTTTTCCTAATTTTGACCTACTCTCACCTAACTCATCTCCTTCTTGTCCAAATGATTCACCCATCAACATTAAAGCCTTCACACCACAATCTCCACAAAATTCTTCTAGAGACTCCCCTATTCAGGATGACATCATGACTGATTTCATTCCTCCTCCCTCTCATCATTTTGTCTCAACTCAGACTCCAATTGAGTTTCTTCATGATGATCCCTCTTTTCTCTCTCATCTTTTGGAACTCCTCACTCCAACTCTAAAATCCTTGATAGTATAGGCTATTTCACCTCTTGCTCAATCTATCTCCTCTCCTTCTGCCTCTCTATCTTCTACCCTTTCTGCTTCCTCTGTCCCTTCTTCATCTAGGGGCCTGATTGTAGTTCTTACTAAAACCAGGTAGGGGGAGATGTCCAATGAAGATGCAGTAGGTTCAGCCTCAGCAGAACTTCAAGCTCGGTCTCCTCCAGCAGTACAGGAAGAAGAAGTGTTTCAGGAATTTTATGCAGATATAGTTCCTTATTCAGATTTTCTTATGTCAGATGAGCACACTGATGTGTCAATCCCTGATATTTATAGTTGTTACTGCTTTATAAATCCCTCCATTTATTTACAACTCCTTTTGCATTCTTTCTCTATGTTTAGATCAGTCTGGACTTCACTTGAGATAAACTATTCCAAGGCCATGGTCTGTTATACCATACCCATGAGTCCTTTAGTTGTGAAACAACTCTTGCAGATTCAGTCAGCTCCCATTGCTCCAATTTGTACAGTTAATCAGTCAGTTACAATTTGTACAGATATTCCATCCCCTATGGTTGCTAAGCCTTTGCTTGTTACAGAAGATAAGGATGAGCTTCATGCTCTCTTAATTACTGATGCACTGCTTGATCTAGTGGCTTCAGGAAATATGGCATTAGCCCTAGAGACTTGTTTAATAAATCTCTGTGAGCCTTGTGCTCCTCTTGCTGAAGTATATTATATGGATATTGATCTAGTCCCAAGTCCCCTTGGACCTTCCTATTCCATAGATGATAGCACTCTTCCCTCTTTGGATGATCTTATTGCTCTTGACATTCAGGAAGAAGCTAAAGAAAAAGCTTCTAAAAAGACTTATGATAAACAGCTGAAGGAAATAAATGACCTATATGACAATCCTCCTGATTCATCTGATGATGATGAGGATGATGATTCAGAGGATGAAAATTCCAAGAAAAAGAAAGTTTCAAAGAAAAGAAAAGCTGCTCCCAAGGCTGCTCCCAAGCCAGACAATACTAATGATACTCCTTACTACATCTTGGAAGGGATTACTCCATACCCTGTCATGGAAAGCTAGATGTGGTTATCAGAAAATGAACAGAAAGCTAGGAAGAAGAGCAGGAGATACTCACCTCCTCCTCAGAAGTTCAGAAGAGGTCCTCCTCCTCCTCCTGCTGGTGCTTCAGGAGTTGTTCCTCAAGCTTCTAATGCATATTCCAAGCCTTCCTCATTCTCTAGAACATATCAAAGGCAGGATAGATCTTCCAGATCTCATTCCCAAGGAAGCAGTCAGTAGCATAGAAATCAAAGTTCTACAGAGCAAATAAAGGAAGTTATTTATCAGAAACCCTCCTTCTCTCCTCCTCAACAACAAGTTCTTCCCAAGGTTCAGAAGACAGCTGCTTATCAGTCCAGAAGACATGATGAATGTCATAAGCCCAAAAGGAAAGTATAGTGTGGTTGCTCCTCCAAGATCTCTCTATTCTCAAAGTGATAAACAGGAAGTTGATCCTAACTTTAGGATGGTCAGGCTTCAAGGACTGATTGGTCTCTCCCATATAAGAAAAGCTGTAGCAGAAGGAGAAGATCCATCTAGGTTTTCCACCATGTCATCCTACATAGAAAAAGAGCTGGACAAACTCCAAGTTAGCAAGAAAGTCTTCAATCCAGCTGAATATATGGCATTGCATCCAGAAGTAATTGTGCCCAGGACTAGTGCTCAGACAACTATTGGTGGACAAGACCTGATGACTTCTAAGAAGGATACACCAGATCCACTCAGAAAGATAATCTTTTCTAAACCCTCCTCTGGTCCTTCATCTGATAAACTATAGTTTGTATTTATTTTTAATGCTTAACTGATTATGTACAATGCATTACTATAACATATCTGCTTATATTATGTCATCGCTACAGATATTTATGGTCTTTGTATTTTTATTTCTTTTCAATTTTGTTTTTGAGTGACCTCACACAAATAGGGGGAGATTGTTGGAACCCTTGTTTGGATTTGTGCTAGGTTCACTCTTAGGATGTTTTGACCCCCATGTATAGACTTGGTCCTTGTCTAGTCTTAGTTAGATCCTTTTAGGTTAGGATTGTGTAGACCAGCATTACAGTGGACTCAAACATAGATTCAGAAAGATGTTGTGGATTATCTACAACAGTTCGACTATAGTCGAACTCAGCTCGACGATCGTCGATCTCCCATCGACGATCTCAGAGTTCTCTACTCTGAACTGAGCTCGACGATCTACGAGCTCAGGTCGACGATCTTGTGTTTATAAGCAGTTATCTCAGATATATGATAGTTGTTCTCAGGTCGACGATCTCTTAACCCAGTTCAACGATCTCTGAACTAAGCTCTATGATTTTATGCTGCCTCTAGTTATCAGTTTTCTCAGATCCGTCAGAAGTATTTTGGTTATGATTAATTATTTTATGGCAAATATATTCTGATAATTAATGTTGACATTCTCAAGGCCGATAGCCGTATTTCATGAAGCATTAATTATGGTATTCACAAAATATTCCGTAAAGACAGTTATGGAAGTGTATTTATAATTGCCATCCATTCTAGCCGTTTGGGCTCCTATATTCTTGCAGAGAATTAAGTACTGCCTGGGGAATTTCAATTTCAGGCCGTTGGTCATTCTGATTAAAACAGAGAATTCAAAAAGAAAGAGACAACCAGAATCACTGAGACAGATAGTCAGAAAAACAATCTTTTTGCTCTCAAGATCTCTTACTTTTGCTGAAACAAGGAAGAAGAAGAACTTGTTCAACACCCAATTCTCTCTAGTCTTCTTCTTTCTTCAGGCTTCAAAAATCTACAGAGAGCTCAAATCAACATCAATCTGAAGACCTACACCCTGGACAAAGCTTCCATCTTCCTAAATCTACACAATATCTCAGGGGGAGCTTTGGCATCATCAAAAATCCACATAGTCTTCTCATTGTGTTTGAGAAAGAGAAGACTGTCATCTACGTTTCTTTAACCTCTCTTGTACATGGTTTTTACTCCCTTCAAAAGTAAACTCCTTGGTGATATGGCACCTGATCAAAAAGCTATTGGTTTTTAGGCACCTGATCAAAAGCCTGAAGGGTTTCTAGATCTACATAAAGCAGATCTTGTGGTGATAGGGCACCTGATCAAAAACCTAAGTGGATTCCTACAAGGGTGGTAGAAGAGTCGATGTACCCAGATTTTGGGAAGCACTATAGAAGAGTGGTTGCTTTGTGTTTTCTTTTTGTATTGTGCTGTGATAGTTTCTTGTGATTTTCCCTCTTTCATATAAGTATCAATATTTTACTTCCGCAATAAATCTAAACAATATTATTTTTAATACTCTATTCACCCCCCCCCCCCCTCTAGAGTAAATTCTATCTATACCTCACTTTCAGGATAGATTTGCTTCCGCATTTTTTTGTGCGAGGAGAGTTGATATTCATGTACAGGTCATAAGCCCTTTTACACTTTTATTATTACTTCTCATTGTGGACTGGATGTACTTCCATTTTATTATATGATATGTACTGTGACTGTGGACTGGTTTGTAGTTCTTTCTACATTACTGTTATACTTCTTACTCTCCTTGGCAAATAGGTTATGTGATCATTCTAGCCAGCAGAATCGGCATGTTGCGGTGTTAACTAACCCGTGTGTTAGTGTCACTGTAAGACGGCAGTTCTGGGCATAAGACCGGGAGCCTCCTTGGTAAGGGGAAGGGTCTTACAAACTGGTATCACTTGAATGAACGATCATATGAGAAAGAAGTCCACAACATTAGACCACCCCGCTGGAGCATTAGTTTGCGGACAAACTATACAGCGGAAGAAGTGGTGTGCCCATGTGTAAAAAGTCACATAAAATAGTCCATTAAATACAATGAGTTAGTCCTATTCTGTTTAAGCCTTACCATTATGCAAGCTCCACAGGTCGCTGCGCCACAGAATGTGGCTCCTCCCCCTCCGGTTGTCACTCCATTTCTACAGACAGAGATGGGGCAAACTTTGAAGGCTATCCTGGAAGCCTTCAAATCCCAGCAGTTCCCGGCTCCGCAGCCAAATCCGGGGTCAAGCTGGTTGAGTGCCTTCAAGATCCTGTCCCCGCCCATGTACCGTGGGACAAAGTATGCTGTGAAGACTTAGGAATGGCTGGAGGCCATACATGAGATATTGGCAGGCATCAGCTGCCCGGTCAGCCATGCAGTTCCTTTAGCCACCTCTGCATTAGATGCTCATGCAAAAAGATGGTGGAAGTCTGTGCGAGAGACCACTGATGCTGATTGGGAGCTGTTGGACATCTCATGGGAGGAGTTTAGTGAGACATTCTTGGAGCATTATGTGTCCACCACAGATAGAGATGCACTGGAAGAGAGGTTTCTGAACCTCAAGCAGGGGACTAGATCTGTGATCGAGTATCAAATAGAGTTCTCCCATCTGGCTAGATTTTCGGGGATCCATGACATGGATGACAGGAAGTATGCCAAGAGATTCTATCATGGGCTCAGAGATTCCTTGAGGCAGCCCCTACTATTCATCTCCCAGGGCACCCCATCACAGATTATAGAGATGGCCAAGAAGTTGGAGGCAGACCAGCTAATGGTGCAGAATAGAGGAAAGAGGCCGCTGGACGGGTCATCACCCGGGGAGAGTAGCAGGGGATCCCAGCGAGGCAGAGTCATTGGATATAAGAGGGGTGGGGGACGTCGTCGTTCCAACTTCAGGCAGGAACAGGGGCCTCCTATAGTGTTAGACCACCCCACCTCTACAGGTGCATGACCCTAAGAGGCAAGATGACCGTGGCCACTTGCAGGTTGTTTGCTTTGGATGCCATCAGCCTGGGCATATTAGATCGTAGTGTCCCATCGGTTTCATCCACCTCCTCCTCCTCCACGTCTAGTGGCCCCTCCAGTACAGGCTGGCTAATGCCGAGGCCGAGGATGAGGTCGAGGCCGAGGCCGGGGATATCACGGCCGAGGGCGAGAATAGGAGCAAATATACGCACTTGACCACGCGGAACCGAGGAACCCAGAGGAGGTCATTACATGTACTTAGATTATTATAAATTTAAGTTTCATTTATCTGATTTTATTTAAAATAACAATTTATTTGAACCCAAAAAACTCAGGCATAGTCATGATCAGCGGCAAGCCCGCTCGTACCTTGTTTGACACGGGTGCCTCCCACTCGTTTGTTTTTGAGGCCTTTATAGAAGGTCTGGAGGGTGTGGAAAGATTTCTATGCGTGGAGATGAAGGTGCGTCTGCCCGATGGGTCAGAGCTACGGACCTCTGCCCATTGCAACATGGAGGCCGAGATTGGTGGCAGGACATTTGAGGCGCCAGCGACGATCCTGCGACTTCCTAATTTCGACTTGATCTTGGGCATGACGTGGTTACACTGGAACTATGCCCAAATTGATTGCCCGTCGAGAAGGATCACTCTGAGGCACAGTGACTCCTACATCGTCGTCTATTGAAACCAAAATTGACCTCAACGGGAGTTCAAAAACAGGCGTGCAGCCAACACCTACTTCTCTCGAGCCCCGACCCTCGACAAGATGAAAAGGACCTAAGACTGACCCAAAGCCTCTGCAGGGAGGTCTCACCTCACACCCGAAAGATCTCTGAGAGATTCCCCTCCACAGCTAAAAGCTGGGCTAGGAGCCCTCAGAAAGCACTAGAGATTTGGAGGATAATGAGAGTGTGCTTTCTAAGGAGCCCTTACGGGTCTATTTATAATTTTTTGAGTTGGATCTGCAAATAACCATATTGGGTTGACATGAAAATACCAGAATACCCCTGATTGGGTCTGCCAACAGCCAAACTCCGCTATTTTGAGGAGTTATACGCAGACTACCAAGGGCAAAAGGGTAAAATTACCCGGGGTAGAAGAGTAAAACACCCTTGGGCATAAAAATGTCAAAATGGACTTTCTGTATGGTGAGTGGTGGAAAAACTATCGGCGAGACGAACCTTCCTCCTGTCTCGCCTACTTTAGACGCCGTGAGTCCTTCTCGCGCCCAAAGGCCTTCTCGCGCCCTTAGGAGGGGCGTCTCGCCTATTGTAGGGACCTCTTATCTCACCAACTGCGAGTGGACCACATGGTCCCACTCGCCCATCAATTCCACTCGCCCTACCTCGTCAATCTCGCGCTTTTGAGGTCCTCTCGCGAGACTGAGGTTGTACACAATCCCCGCTCTTTTCGAGATTAATCTAAGCTCGGAAATAACATCCAACCGAGGCTCGCTATTAATTCGTATTTTTTGATGTATTTATGAGAGAATCTTCTGAGTCCCCTCATTGAAACCTATAAATATGGGATTCCTATCTCGAATGGAGGTTGCCCCTTTGCATATCTCCACCTTCCTTATAGCAATGTTCATCATGTCTCACAGCCAGAGCTTTCGCGAGCGCCTTGCCAAAGTGCGCCGAAAGAACATGGCCGTCGTGGCTGCTTATACCTCAACCCTAGGTCGCTCCCTTCCTTCTGTGCCATCCTCTCCCTGTCACCTGTATGGGGTAAAATCTGGCGGCCCCTCTTCCCTTATCGATGGGCCTTCTCGCGCGGTGCCGGAGATCTAACCCACCCCTCCTCTCGCATCTCCCAAAGAGAAAGGGGTGAGCTCTCGCTTCTGTCTTTATTCCTATCTTTATTATTCTTTCAATATTTGCAGCCCTGTTAATTATTTGTCTCAGCGAGCCCCCACGGCTTCTCAACGACCAGAAAGCCCGTGAGACGACTCTGCCGCCCATCACGAAGATTCTGACTCGTAACCTCTTTCCACTTCTTTAACTACTCCTCCCAGCGAGAGGAGGAATGAACCTTCCCAGGCTGTCGGGACCTCTCGTCCCCTGGTAAGGAATCTTCCCTCTCGCTTCGCTGTCCCACTCGCTACTCCCACACCCTCTTGCAGCAGCCGCTCTCACCTTCTCCTTTGTTTCTTCCGCAGGCGCCCAGACCGACTCGCCTGCAGAGGAGCACCCTGGGCAACCTGTCATCCCGCCTCTTCTTCCTCTTGACGGGATTGAAGATTTTCTTGGCGACCCTGCGAACCCGGCGGAAATGAGGCACAAGACTGCCGAGCTGTTCCAAAAACACGTGCGCATCATCCACTCGCTGGCACTGGATAAGCAGGCAGCGGATAGGCGCATCGAATGGCTGGAGAGCGAGTGCGCTTGCCTATCTTCTGAGAGTAGTGCCGAGTTAGATGTTGATGGAACCGACCCTGGCACCATCATCAATGAGACTGACATGCAGCTTTGTCTCTCACGCCGTGCGCTTGAGTCCGTTCGCGCCTTCCACTCGCGCAGTAGACCTCCCTGTGCGGGAGCTCGTGGTGGTCGCTGGCAATGACACCCGTACTGAAGGCGGTCTCGCCCCTTCTCTTCTACTTTCTCTGAATGATGTAACAATAATCAAATAATGTTGTGTGCAGCCGCCTCGTCGGCGTTGTTAAAATTTTGTTGAAGCTAAAATGTTGGATGGTGTTTTTGATTTATTCATTACCGCTGTTTTAACATTATTTTTCTCTTAATTTCTTTATTTAATCACGTTGTGATTGTGATGGGTCGTGCCGATCGAGGATCAGGAGAGAGAGAGAGAGAGCCTACCGCCGACTCTTCCCCTTCCCCTATACTTTTTCCCGCCTACCAATCATTTCACCATACTTGCTATAAATACACGCGGCCCTGGATTAAAAGGATACCCGCATTCTTCTCTCCTGCCGCACCCAAACTCTTGCCCCTCTATTTCTTTCATCTCGCAGAATCTTCTCGCGGTTCTATCCCGACCCTCTCGCCGATCTTCATTCTTATTACTCCTTTCTCTCCCCTTCTCTCCTAAAGTCATCTCGCCAACACCGTATCGCCAAGGATGGGAAAGAAGAGAGTTAAGGAAGCGAGGGGCGCAGCCCCTCCGGGAAGCAGTCCCTGACCACGACTTCCCGCTCGGCAGGCTCCCTGAAGAAGACTATCGCAGATTCATCCGCGACTACCTGGCGGAGGGGATTGACTCGCGGCCTCCCAATGTTGGCGAGTACATCAACACTTATTACTCGGGAGAGCTCGCTTTCCCCGTCTCGCACTTTGAGGCAGGGTTGAGGCTGCCTCTATGGCCTGAGGTAAAACAAGATTTTAAATACTTCGGCGTTGTCCCGGCGCAGTTAAACCCTAATGCTATTTCGGTGTTGATCGAGTTCAGCTTGATGGTCTTCCGCAAGCTCTTTATCTACCACGCCAACGCTGATGGCGTCTCGTACTTCACCGGCCAAGGGCTCAAGGTGTGCGAGACGCACAACAAAAATCACCACTGGCTCATGCGGTTTGTCTTCATTCGCGGCGACCGTGGTTACTTTGGGGGAATCCCGCTCGCGCTGGTGTCTCCCCCAGAAATCTTCTATGCCACCCCGCAGGTCAGCGGCCCAGAGAAGCTGCTATATGAATATTTCATCGGCAAGAACTTCGAGGTCAACTACTTGCGGTGAGGCCTCGAATCGCTTCCTCCAGTGCTCCCTGGCGAAGGTTCTCTCGCTTTCTCGTCTCGCTGTGTCTGATTACTTCTCCGTCTCGCCTTATCATCTCCTTGCTTAGTTTTGTTTTTTTAGGGGAGCGAGTCGCCCCAGCCCATCCTCCATATAAAATCAACATCCACCATTCCAAAGGCCTTTATCTCGCCAACGCGGTAGGTGAGGCGGCAAGAGAGTCCCTGACTCCTGCCCCTCTCAAGAGGCCTCCGGGCGACACGACGCCCTCTCGCTCCAGCCCTCCAAAGAGAATGAAGAAGGCAGTGGTGGTCTACAAGGGGAAGAAGGTGACCCCAAAGGAGAAGGAGACAGCGGGGTCTCTGAACACCATTTCTGTGGATGGGTCTCCGTCGCCCCGCTCGCCTCGCCAACAGGCCGTCTTGCCTACTCACGAGACGGCACTTCCCAATCAACCTGCTGCCGCCTCCAATCAACCAGCTGCTACTGCCTCTCGCGAAGGCACTTCCTTCAGCCATCCCGCCCCCTCTTTCCACATGAATTATAACTTGGGTCCCGCGGTTTTCGATGCAACTGGGGACCCTGTTCTGCTGTGGGGGCGGGATGCTAATCGCGTCTCCATCTCCACCCTCCTTCCCCCTTGGAAGGAGCAGGAGGAGCCCACCAGTCATGCTTTCGCCGTGGGATACTTCCTCTACGGTGGTCTCGATGCAGTCTCCCCTGAGAGCGAGTCTACGCGAGACCTCGTTATGAAGTCCTCCCATGTCCAGATGCGGGCTTTGGAGTTCTCGCACCGCGCCGTGCGCCGTCTGATATATATCAACAAAAAATGGTCAGAGAGCGAGGCGAGCCTGGTGGCGGAGCGGTAGCGGTCAGAAGATCTCACCAAGAGGTTGTTTGATGCCAAGATCGTCCTCGCCAAAGCCCAAGGCGGAGTGGTAAAGCCTTATCCTTACTCTCACTCTTTTGCTTTAGACGCTGTCAACTAATAACCTGACGTTTCGCAGGATGCCCAGACGGTGGAGCGGCTGCGCTCGCGAGCAGCGGCCCTGGAGGAGGAGGTCAAGGACTTAAAATCCCAGAATACCCGCCTCCAGGCCGATGCCACGTCATCGTCTCGCCACGAGCCCTTTCGGACACCTCCGCCGCACTATTCTTTTGACGAGGTGGAGGAGCAATGCCGAGATGCTGGCATTAGGGCGGCGAAGCTTGTCCTGAAGATGATGAGGGATCTCGGGGGCGTGAAGGATGACTCGGAGACAGTAACCGTCCGCGACCTCGTGCCCCAGCTCTATGGGGAGGAGAGCGAGGATTCCTCTTCCGGCGAGGAGAAATGAAGCGCCATCTCCCAAGATCCAGAATCCCTCTCTCCTCTTCCTTTTGCCACTGCTTGTAAAACTAAGACTAATCTTTTTTGAGCCTTTTTGTGATACATAATGATGATCAAAAGTACATGTTTGTTGTTTTTCTCTTTATTATGCGAAATGAATTTCTGGTTTGCCTGGGCCTGCGAGACGGTGCTACCCATCCGTCTCGCAGCCTTGCCCTTATTCTTTAATTTGTTTTACTTTGCTTATTACGAGACGTTACTCTAATATGCTTACGCACGCGAGATGATACTACTTCTTGTCTCGCGGCTTTGTCGGAGAGTTGTCACAAGTTGTGAGTCGTCACTTCATTTACCTTTGCGCGTGAGATTTGGCTGGTATAATCTTCTCAGCTTGCCCTTAAGTACTCCCCACGCGAGTGACTCTTGTTGATGCAATCTGCCCTCTGATTATTAGAGCGAGCCTTTCACCTCGCGCGAGTTCCCGCTCGCCAAGCGAGACCATCCTTGTAACTGCAAGCTGCGAGTGCCCCCACTCGCACTACTTCAAATTTTTGCCATAGTTTATTTATTTTCTTCCAAGTTTAAGCTGGGATGTTGTTTTAAGAAGCCTTTCCAAACCATTCCATCATCGAGTGAATTTACCGCCTTGCTAGCTTGGTGAGCCCGAGCAATAAGTCCACCGGGGACCGGTCTGAGCTCGAAGTTGTGTAGAATTTCACAGGTTTGGACCTATTCCCAAGAACTTTGGACCCAACCTTCAAGAACCAGACCTCTCCACCACAGGCGAGCCTTCGGGCCTGCTAGCTCATGAGAGCCTGCGCAGCGGGTCTACCTGGGGCCGAGCCGCTCTCGGGGTACTGTAGAACCAAGGACCAAGAACCCTACCACTCCCCCACAGGCGATCCTTCGGACCTACCAGCTAGTAGGAGCCAGGAAGCGGGTCTACCTGGGGCCGAGCCATGCTCGGGGTGTCGATTAAGTTTCCACAAACAAGCCCTATCCACCACAGGAGAGCCTTCAGACCTGCCAGCTACATGAGAGTCTGCGCAGCGGGTCTACCTGGGGCCGAGCCTAGCTCAGGGTGTCGATGAAGTTTCCACAAACAATACCTATCCCCCACACGCGAGCCTTCGGACCCTGCCAGCTAGATGAGAGACTGCGTAGCGGATCTACCTACAGCTGAGCCTATCTCGGGGTGTCGATGAAGTTTCCACAAACAAGACCTATCCCCCACAGGCGAGCCTTCGGACCTGCCAGCTAGATGAGACCCTGCGCAGCGGGTCTACCTAGGGCCGAGCCTAGCTCGGGGTGTCGATGAAGTTTGTTGAAGTATTAGACCGGGCGGCTTAGCGGTCTGATCCATCGGTTTGTAGACCGAGCGGCTTAGCGGTCTGATCCAGCGGTTTGTAGACCGGGCGGTCTGGCGGTCTCACTCTACGGCTTGTTCTATCCTGCTGGAGTTGCCGAGCGGTTATCCCATCTGTCTAACCGCGCGGCCTGATCGGTCTCCATTATTCTAGCCGCTCAGCCTGTAAATGTTTAGTCCCACATTGTTTGTATACTCTCTTTCTTATCTCCTCCATTCTATATAAGGGAGGCCATACCTTTGTAAATGATATCTTTTTTGGATAATAAAATTTCAATTATTCAAAAGTTTATTCTCTTGTTCTAGTCTTTTCGCTTCTTGTCTCTACTTTCTAACATGGTATCAGAGGCCACGGTCATTTCCTCCTGATTCTGTGCGCCCTCTGTTGTTCGCGGCTTCTTTTCGGCGTTCTGCGACTTGATTCGCGGCTTGCCCTCTCTTCTATCCGCGCGGCTTGTTTCTATCCGCGCGGCTTGTTTTTTGTCCGCAGACCTGTTCGCGCGGCTTGCTCCTTCTTGGTTCTCCTCTCCTTCTTCTCTTTGTCGCGCCGACCTGTTTAGTTGTCGCCGCGCCTCTTGTTCTTTCTTGCCTCTCCGACTTCCTAGTCGCTGCGGTCTGTCCCTGTCCGCGTGTGTGTTGTCTCTCTTCACGCGGTTTGCTGCTGTGATCTGCCTGACCGTGCGGGTTGTTCCTTTCTCACCCGCATCTTGGTCGCGGTCGCCAGCTCTTCTCCTCTTTTCTGTTCGCTCGGGCTTCTCAGTTCGTGCGACTTCTTCCCCGCCGTGCCTTTGCCCGCCTTCTTGCCGCTGCTGTGATCTGCCTGACCGTGCGGGTTGTCTCTTTCTTACCCGCATCTTGGTCGCGGTCACCTGCTCTTCTCCTCTCTTCTGTTCGCTCGGCCTTTTCAGTCCGCGCGACCTCTTCCCCGCAGTGCCTCTTTCTAGCCGCTCCTGTTCGCGCGGCTTCCTCTGTTTTCTAACCGCCTCTGTTCGTGCGGCTTCTTCTGCTTCCGGGTTCTATGACTACCTCCGGTCTCACCACTACTCCTGCAGCTCCTTCTCCTCCTCCTCCTTCGGGTAACCTTGGCACCCTTTCCAAGCTTGTGGGCTCCAACTATCCCGATTGGAGCGTTTCTTTCACCTTTCTCCTTCGTTCTCAACGCAAGCGTCATCACCTCACCGATGACCCTCCTCCTCGCACCTCTCCTGAGTTTGATGACTGGGATGCGAGTGATGCTCTTGTTCGCACCTGGCTGGCCAACAGCCTTTCTGATGAGTGCCTTCCCGTCATTCGCCATGATGAGACGGTCAAGGCCGCATGGCTTCACCTCGCTGCTCTCTATTCTAAGGGGGGCCAGACGTCCCGCATTTATACTCTCTATGCGGACCTCTTCGCCCGCCCTTCCATGTCCCCCGCTGCGGCTTATCAGCAGGTCCAGGCTCTTGGGGCTGAAATCCTCCAGAATCGCCCCTTCTCTGCGGACTTGGCCGACCAGCACAAACACTTCCAGGAACTCCTGGTTGTTTGTTACCTTCTTCGTCTTCCGGACTCTTATGATATGATCCGCCAGCAGATCTTGGGTGAGGTGGAATCTCCTACTTTGGATGCCACTGCGGCCCGCATTGCCGCCGTTACTTCTCTCCTCCAGCGGCCTCTGCTGGCCTCCCCCCCTTCGCAGGACTCCTTTGCACACCAGGCTCAGCGGGGGGGCCCGAGTGGCCGTGGCTCCTCCGGCGGACGGGGTTCCTCCCGGTTCTTCTGCTCTCACTGTGGTCGTACTGGCCATACTGTTGATCGCTGCTGGCAGAAACATCCTCATCTTCGCCCTTCCGGTGATGCTCCTTCGGCCTCCGCCTCTTCTAGGCCGTCTGCCTCTGTGGCCACGACGTCAGGTAGTGCCCACGTCATTACCCAAGGTAAATGGCTGATTGACTCCGGTGCCACCAATCATATGACGGGCAACCCTCATTGCTTCTCCCGTCTGGAGACCCATGACCGCTTACCCCCAGTTCGTGTGGCGGATGGTTCCCCGTCTCCGGTTCATGGGACGGGCATGGTTCAACTCACTCCATCGCTTTGCTTGGAGGATACCCTCTATGTCCCGAAGTTCCCGTGCAATTTGTTATCAGTTACCACTTTATGCCGGCAACTTCAGTGCTCCGTTTTATTCACTCCCACTACTTGTTCTTTTCAGGACCCGAGGACCCAGCGGACGATTGCTACTGGGACTGAGAGCGGCGGCCTCTACTTCCTCGACGATGTTTCTGCTCTTTCTGCCTACTCCTCCTCTGCTGATCTCCTTCAGTGGCATCTTCGTCTTGGACATCCTCCTCCCCGGCTTATTCGTCAGCTTCTGCCCCACTTACCTCCCACCAGTTCTCCGCTCAACTGTGATGCGTGTCAGCTTGGCAAACATCATCGCTCCTCCTTCCCACCGAAGCAAGGCCGTGGCTCCTCTCGCATTTTTGATATTGTTCATTCTGATGTATGGGGTCCTGCTCCTACCCTCACTGTTGGTCGGGGCAGTTCCTATTTTGTAACTTTTATCGATGATTTTACTCGCTGTACCTGGGTGTATCTCTTAAAGGATCGCTCTGAACTTTTCTCTGTTTAGCAATTTTTTTTACTTTATGATTAAGACTCAGTTTGCTATTTCGATTAAAGTCTTACGTTCTGATAATGCCAAGGAATACCTGTCTCATGAGTTCTCCGCGTTCTTTCACCAACACGGCCTCATTCATCAAACGACTTGTGTTTACACCTCCCAACAGAATGGGGTGGCGGAGCGTAAAAACCGTCACCTGCTTGATGTTGCGCGTACTCTCATGACGCAGATGCACGTCCCTCGCTCCTACTGGGGCTACGCTGTGCTCCTCGCTTGCTATCTCATCAATCGCATTCCCTCCACGGTCCTCCACGGCCGGACTCCCTTCTCCCTTCTCTACCCCCACCAGGAACCTTTTCCTCTTCCTCTCCGTGTCTTTGGCTGTACGGCCTTTGTTCACGCTCCCTCCGCTACCCACGACAAGCTTTCCCCCCGTTCCACTAAGTGTGTCTTTTTGGGGTACTCTACCACTCAAAAAGGCTATTGCTGCTTTGACCCCCTTCTTCGCAAGAAGTTTGTCTCCGCAGACGTGACCTTTTTTGAAAATGCTTCCTATTTCTCTCCTTCCTCTTCTCTTCCTTCTCTTCCTTCTGATATCTCCGTTCATTCCACACCTCTCCCCGTTTTCCCACCTTCGTCTCCTCCTCCACCCACTCCTTCCCAGTCCGTCTCCCCACCTACCCCTCCACCCTCCTCTCCGCTGCCGTCTCTCTCTAGTCCCGGGCCAGCCTTCTCCGCCACGGACGCTCCGGTCGCTGACGCTCCCGTCGCCGCCGCTCCCGATGATCTGGATGTTCCCATTGCCCTTCGCAAAGGGGTGCGGGCGTGTACTCAACACCCGCTCACGGCTGTTGTTTCTTATGATCAGCTTTCTCCTTCTCGCAGGTGTTTTGCCTTGGCTATCTCTGCCACTTCTACTCCCCGTACCTACCAGGAGGCTCTCTCTCTCCCTCATTGGAAGTCTGCCATGGATGAGGAGATGGCTACTCTTACTGAACGGGGTACCTGGACCCTGGTTCCTCCTCCCGTGGGCACTGATGTGGTTGGCTGTCGCTGGGTCTTTGTTGTGAAGTTTCGCCCCGACGGCACTGTGGATCGCTACAAAGCCCGGCTGGTGGCCAAGGGCTTTACTCAGACTTATGGCGTTGATTACTTCGATACCTTCTCTCCAGTTGCTCGCCTCAGCACCATCCGGGTTCTCTTTTCTGTGGCTGTTAACCGGGCTTGGGCTATTTCTCAGCTGGATGTGAAAAATGCCTTTCTTTATGGCGATCTTCAGGAGGACGTCTATATGGAGCAACCTCCTGGGTATGTTGCTCAGGGGGAGACACGTGTCTGTCATTTGAAGAAGGCCATTTATGGCCTCAAGCAGAGCCCTCGGGCATGGTTCGAAAAGTTTAGTGGTATTGTGGCAACCATCGGTTTTCAAAGGAGTTCGGCCGATCACTCCTTATTCATTCGCAAAACGGCCTCGGGACTGGTGGTTTTGGCCGTATATGTGGATGATATTCTCCTTACTGGTGATGACCGAGATGGGGTGGACTTGACGAAGAAGCACCTCCGTCAGCACTTGGTCACGAAGGATATGGGCCCCCCAAAATACTTTTTGGGGATAGAAATCTCGCGGAAACCTGACTCCTTGGTCCTCTCTCAACAGAAGTATGCCCTTGATCTTCTTCGAGAAGCAGGCTTGACAGGTGCCAAACCAGCTCATCTTCCCATGGCTGTTGGAGAAGACAAAACGTGGACGGATGAATCGCCTCCTCTATCTGATGTCACACGGTATAGACGTTTGGTAGGCAAACTCATCTATCTCACGGTGACTAGACCCGACATCGCCTACGCTGTAGGAAAGGTCAGTCAGTTTATGCAAGCTCCCAGGGAGTGTCATCTTCAGTTCGCCCTGAAGATTTTAGAGTATATCAAAGCAGCACCGGGCAGAGGGTTACTCTTCCAGAAGAATGGCCATCTGAGAGTTGAGGCCTACTCAGACTCAAGTTATGCGGATGACAAAGGCGATCGTAAATCCACGTCAGGTTTCTGTACCTTTGTTAGAGGTAATCTCGTGAGTTGGAAAAGCAAGAAACAGTCTGTTGTTTCCAGATCCAGTGCCGAAGCAGAATACCGGAGTATGGCGTCAACTACGTGTGAGTTAAAGTGGTTGCGGGCTCTCATGCTTGACCTTGGCGAGGTATATGATTGTCCTCTCCCTATGTTCTGTGACAACAAGGCCGCTATACACATATCCAGAAATCCGGTCTTCCATGAGAGAACGAAGCATATAGAGGTTGACTGTCACTTCATTCGGGAGGAGATTTTGAAGAAACAGATTTGTACTCCTTTTGTCACCTCTGACAAGGAGTTGGCAGATATCTTCACCAAGCCGATTTCTACTTCCTTCTTCCGCATTTGTGACAAGCTGGGCATGATTGATATCTATGCTCCAGCTTGAGGGGGAGTGTTGAAGTATTAGACCGGGCGGCTTAGCGGTCTGATCCATCGGTTTGTAGACCGAGCGGCTTAGCGGTCTGATCCAGCGGTTTGTAGACCGGGCGGTCTGGCGGTCTCACTCTACGGCTTGTTCTATCCTGCTGGAGTTGCCGAGCGGTTATCCCATCTGTCTAACCGCGCGGCCTGATCGGTCTCCATTATTCTAGCCGCTCAGCCTGTAAATGTTTAGTCCCACATTGTTTGTATACTCTCTTTCTTATCTCCTCCATTCTATATAAGGGAGGTCATACCTTTGTAAATGATATCTTTTTTGGATAATAAAATTTCAATTATTCAAAAGTTTATTCTCTTGTTCTAGTCTTTTCGCTTCTTGTCTCTACTTTCTAACAAAGTTTCCACAAACAAGACCTATCCCCCACAGGCGAGCCTTCGGACCTGCTAGCTAGATGAGAGCCTGCGCAGCGGGTCTACCTAGGGCCGAGCCTAACTCGGGGTGTCGATGAAGTTTCCACAAACAAGACCTATCTCATACATGCGAGCCTTCGGACCTGCCAGCTTGATGAGAGCCTGCGCAGCGGGTCTACCTGGGGCCGAGCCTAGCTCGGGGTGTCGATGAAGTTTCCACAAACAAGACCTATCTCATACATGCGAGCCTTCGGACCTGCCAGCTTGATGAGAGCCTGCGCAGCGGGTCTACCTGGGGCCGAGCCTAGCTCGGGGTGTCGATGAAGTTTCCACAAACAAGACCTATCCACCACAGGCGAGCCTTCGGGCCTGCCAGCTAGATGAGAGCCTGCACATCGGGTCTACCTGGGGCCGAGCCTAGCACGGGGTGTCGATGAAGTTTCCATAAACAAGACCTATCCCCCACAGGCGAGCCTTCGGACCTACCAGCAAGATGAGATCCTGCGCAGCGGGTCTACCTGGGGCCGAGCATAGCTCGAGGTGTCGATGAAGTTTCCACAAACAAGACCTATCCCACACAGGCGAGCCTTCGGACCTGCCAGCTAGATGAGAGCCTACGCAGCGGGTCTACCTGGGGTCGAGACTAGCTCGGGGTGTCGATGAAGTTTACACAAACAAGACCTATCCCCCACAGGAGAGCCTTCGGACCTGCCAACTAGACGAGAGCCTGCGCAGCGGGTCTACCTGTTGTCGAGCCTAGCTCGGGGTATTGATAAGGTTTCCACAAACAAGACCTATCCCCCACAGGAGAGCATTCGGACCTGCCAGCTAGATGAGAGCCTGCGCAGCGGGTCTACCTGGGGCCGAGCCTAGCTCGGGTGTCGATGAAGTTTTCACAAACAAGACTTATCCCCCACAGTCGAACCTTCGGACCTGCCAGCTAGATGAGAGCCTGCGCAGCGGGTCTACCTGGGGCCGAGCCTAGCTCGTGGTGTCGATGAAGTTTCCACAAACAAGACCTATCCCCAAAAGGCGAGCCTTCAGACCTGCCAGCTAGATGAGAGCCTGCACAACGGGTCTACCTAGGGCCGAGCCTAGCTCGGGGTGTCGATGAAGTTTCAACAAACAAGACCTATCCCCCACAGGCGAGCCTTCGGACCTGCCAGGTAGATGAGAGCCTGCACAGCGGGTCTACCTGTGGCTGAGCCTAGCTCGGGGTGTCGATGAAGTTTCCACAAACAAGACCTATCCCCCACAGGCGAGCCTTCAGACCTACCAGCTAGATGAGAGACTACGTAGCGGGTCTACCTGGGGCCGAGCCTAGCTTGGGGTGTCGATGAAGTTTCCGCAAATAAGAACTATCCCCCATAGGCGAGCCTTTGGACATACCAGCTAGATGAAAGCCTGCGCAGTGGGTCTACCTGGGGCCGAGCCTAGCTCGGGGTGTCGATGAAGTTTCCACAAACAAGACCTATCCCCCACATGCGAGCCTTCAGACCTGCCAGCTAGATGAGAGCCTGCACAGCGGGTCTACCTGGAGCCGAGCCTAGCTCAGGGTATTGCAAAACACATAATTACATCCTATCATAAGAATTTCAAAACAGGAAAGAGGAAAACAAGTTAATTGATGTAGTATAACAAGCTTGATTTTGGATACATAATTACACCTTCCCCCTCTCACGGGTAGAAGCGTTTTAGGTCATCGCCGCTCCAGGTGTGGCTCAAGGTCCTCCCCTCCACGTCCTAGAGGTAGTAACCTCCTGTTCCAAGGACCTCCTTCACTATGTAAGGCCCTTCCCAGTTCGGGTTGAGCTTGCCCACGGGGGCCGACCTTCCTGCTGCGTCAACCTTTTTCAGCACCAGATCTCCTTCGGCGAACTGCTTGACCCTGATATGCTTATCGAAATAGTTAGCCATCTGCCGCTTGATCTCTTCTTGCCTGATGGCTGCCACATCCCGCAGCTCTTCCACCATGTCTAGCGAGAGGCGTAACCCCTCCTCGTTCTCCAACCTCCAAGTCTCATCTCCTTCGCCCGTGGCTGTGACCCATGGGGACCGAACCTCAAACTCCACTGGCAAGACCGCCTCACACCCGTGAGAAAGCTTGAAGGGGGTCTCGCCGGTGGCCGTGTTTGGGGTCGTTCGCAAGGCCCACAGGACCGAGGGGAGCTGCTCCACCCAATTTCCTCTCAAGTTCTCAACCTTTTTCTTGAGTAGGTTCACAATAATTTTGTTTGCCGCTTCCACCTGTCCGTTGCTTCGGGGGTGCTGGACAGAGGAAAATCTGAGATCTATCCCCAGCTGGGCGCAAAAGCTGATGAACTCTTCACTGGCAAACTAGGGACCATTAACTGTCACTATCGCTTGAGGCAGCTGTGCCTGCATATGATCTCTCCCCAGACGAAGTTCCTTATGACTTGCGAGGTGACTTTGGCCAAGGCCTTAATCTCCAGCCACTTTGAGAAGTAATCGACCATGACAAGGAGGAACCTCCTCTGCCCACTAGCCGAGGGAAAGGCCCGACCAAGTCCATCCCCCAGATGGAGAAAGGCCATGGCGATGTTATGCTTCTACGTCTTTGAGCAGGCAAGAGTTGGAGGGGGGCGTACAGCTTGCACTTTTGGCACCTTTTTGCGAACTCTGCTGCATCCTTCCTCAGAGTCTGCCAGAAATACCCCTGACTTATTCCTCCAATGTCCTTCCTCCCGAGTGGCTACCGAACTCGCCCGAGTGTACCTCCCCCAGGATCCTTGGGATCTCTTCTTCGGTTACACATCTTTCCAGGAGCCCTGACAACATCTTACGATGCAAACCCCGTTCCATTATAAGGTAATGAGCTGCCTTGCGCCTGAAGCTATTTGCATCCTTAAAATCCTCCGTCAGCCTGCCAGTGGTAAGGAAGGTTACCAACGGGTCCACCCACGAGGATCGCTGACCTACCTCCATTAACTCCCCTCCCTCAATTGCTGGCCGAAAAAGTTCAGTCAGGGTCCCTCCTCCCTGAGGTCCAAACTACGCCAACCGATCGGCGGTCGCGCTATCCTCCCTGGGGACATGCTGGATTGAGAATGATCGGAACCCAATGATGATCGTCCTTACCTTGGATAGGTATTTTATGAGGGTAGGCTCCCGAGGTTCAAAATCTCCTCGGATCTGTGACACTACTATCATCGAGTCAGTGAAAGCCTCCACGTCCTGGATCTCAAGCTCCTTTGCCAAAAAAAGGCCGGCGATCACGACCTCATACTCTGCTTGGTTGTTGGTCACTGAAAAGTGGTAAGCCACCGCCTGCTCTATCACAACTCCCTGGGTGCTTATCAGCACCACTCCTTCCTCGAGGGAATGCTTTCCTGAGGCCCCATCAACCATCATCTTCCACGCTTCCTGTGGGTGTGGCTCCCCCTCCTCGACTTCAACAACATAGTCCGCCAGAAAGTCCGCCACTGCTTGCGCCTTAATGGAGTGTGTCGGAACAAAAGAGATGTTGAACTCGCTTAGTTCGATGGACCACTTTGTTGGAACACCCTATTACTTATTTGGGCAAGGATCACTATGTCCCTTAGGAAATTTGTTTTGACCTCCTTGTATAGATCTAAAGGTCAATTAGATTGAGTATAAGGGTTAGTATTTAGGTTTGAAAGCTGCCCTCAAGACCATCAAGACCAGATATTTCAATTTAGGAGACTAAGTCATTTCATCGAGCTCAGGGCGACGAATCGTCGAACTCCATTCGACGATCTCTGAGCTCACCTCGACGAATCGTCGAGCTCCATTCGACGATCTCTGAGCTCAACTTCAACGAGTCGTCGAACTCCATTCGATGATCTTCGAGCTCAGATCGACATTCCTGTCTCTAGTTTGTTTCCCTATCTCTGAGCTCAGTTCGATGATAGTTGAGCTCAGATCGACGCTTTCTGCTTCAGTCTAAGTCCAGTCTCTGAGCTCAGTTCAAATATAGTTGAGCTCAGGTCGACATTTTTCTGTAGAGATCGACGTTTTTCAAGATTCAAATTCAGACAGTTATGGAATTACTCTCAGCATTTATGTCAAGGATTTTTTAGCCGTTTCAATTAATCTGGAGCAAGTTTCAAGGGATTTTCAAAGGAATGTTTTATTGGACTTTCCTCCAGAAGACAAAATGCAGTTAAGGAAGTCATTTATGATTCGTTAACAGCTATCTTGGACAGAGAATCATTCTAAGGAATAAAAGATATATTCATATTCTGCTGGATTACAACAACAATTACAACAACAACAACAAAAAGAGAAAGAGTTGCAAATATTCACATACAGAATTCATACAGGAACACACAACACTGAAGGAGATCAATATTCTGAAATTTCTAGATCCCTTTTTGATTCCAGTGTTCAAAGGCCAGTATCATTCAAGACTCCAGACAATACACATTTCAGCTGATGTTGGAATCATCTTTTGCTGGAGATCAAATCTTCTGAAGCCCTATCACCCTACTGCAAAGCTTCACTTCCTGAACAACTCAAGAACTTAGGGGGAGCTTTGACAACATCCACTATCATCTCTCTGATTATTGACAGAGAAGATCATCTCTCTCTCTCTCAGCTGTAAAGGGTTTATCAAACTCCATTCAAAAGTTTGTGTTGGTTTCTGAGATCTCGTGAAAAATCAGTGGTGGCAAGACACCTTATCAAAAAATCTAGTTTGGTTTTTGAGTACCCTATCAAAAGCTTATTGGTGCCCAGGACACCTGATCAACTCATCCTGTAGTGGATTCCTACCTAGGGTGGTAGAAGAGTGGATATACCCAGATTGGTTGGGGAACCACTATAGCTCCTTGTGTCATCTGGTTGCTTACTTTCTTTTGTTTGCTGGGTGTGGTTTGTGATTGTTCTGTGATTGCTTTTTGATTAGGTAGTTGTTGTGTTTGATGTATTTCATTTGCTTCCCTGCTCACTTAGGAATACAACAAGAGTTGTAAAAATTTCTTAGCAATCACCATACTCTATTCCCCCCCCCCTCTAGAGTATATCAGATCTAACCTGCACTTTCAATTGGTATCAGAGGGAGGTTGGTTAAAATATGAAACCTCAGGTTAGTTAAAATACCACACCATAGTGGTTGCACAGGCTAACACCTGAACCCAAAGATCCCTCTAGTTAGATCTGTTTTTAAGTTTGTTGTTAGATTTATTTCTTCATAGAACATGGCCCAATACAAAGATTATGCTAGCACCAAACCTCCAGTATGCAATCTATCTAAGTTTGCACTTTGGAAGGCAAGGATTAGACTGTACATGAACTGTATTGATGAAGACATTTTCAATTCTGTTTTGACAGTGTGCCCAAGACCTCCAGAAAATACAAGTACAAGTGTTGTTCTACCTCCTTCAGGAACAGATGCAGAAATCAAAAAATGGAAATTGGCTGATGCAAAGGCTATGAACATTCTAGCCCAGACTATGTCTGATGAAATATTCCAAAAGGTAACTGAATGCAACTCAGCAAAGGACATCTGGGACAAGTTATCTGATATAGTATCAGGATCTGCTGATGAGAGAAAAGATAGAAGATCTCACCTCATAACCCAATATGAGAATTTCAAGAAAGGAGAAGCTGAGTCAGTAGCAGATATGTATAATAGACTCAGTCTCATAGTCAATGAGCTGAAATCATTGGACAAAGAGATCTCATTTACTGAGATCAATGATAAAATCCTAATGTGCTTCCCAAGCACTTGGGACTCAAGGATCTGGCCAATCAAGGATGCCAGAAGCCTAAATGAGATCACAACTGAAGCTCTCTTGGGCAAGCTCAAGTCTTATGAGCTGCTCACCAAGAATAGAGAAGAAGAGCAGAAGGCTGCCTCACCAGCTACAAGCGAAGAAAAATCAATAGCTTTCAAAGCCATTGAAGATCAGCCTGAAGTCAAGGTCACAGGCAATGAAGAGTTGCTAAGCCTACTGGCCAAAAGGTTTTACAAAATGGCCAGGAAGGATTTCAGGAAAAGATCACACAGAGAGCATGACAAGCCAAGGTATGACAAATCAAATAACAAAGAGATTATTTGTTTTGGATGTAGGAAACCAGGCCACATTGTGCCTGACTATCCAGAAAATAAAAATAAGGACAAGATGGAAAGGAAAGAAAGGAGAAAACAAAAGGACTTCAAGAAGAGCAGCAATGGCAAACCCTCCTCCAACAAGAACAAAAATACAAGGAAGGGGTTTGTTGCTGAAACTTGGAGTGAGACAGAAGAAGAATCTGAAGCTTCATCCAGCTCAAGTGATGATGAAGATGATGCCGATGAAAAAGAATTCTGCATGATGGCTATCAATGCCTCACAATAAAGTTCTGATGCAGAAGAGTCAGAGTCAGAATCAGAGACTCAATTTGAAGAGGACCGGGTAATAAGTTCTTTTGATTTTAATTCTGAGGACTTCAAGTGTGAGTTTAAAGCACTATGTTTGGATTTATTAAAATCTGAGAAGGAAATCATTTCTCTCAGAAATCAGTTATCTGAACAGAGTACTTTAAAATCAGAAAACCTCAAACTCTCTAAGGAGTTGGAATGTTGTAGGGAGCAGATAGCCTCACTGAAAGGTGAGCTATCAGGGGCCAAAAAGTTTGAAGAATCCCTCAATGGGAGAAGTATCAAGCTAATGGACATCACAAGCACAGTGAACTCAAGATTCAATAGTACAGTGGGCTTGGGTGCCTCATCTAACCTATAGTATTAACAACCTTAATCATGTTTATCTCTGATAAAGGTAAGGGAGTTGTAGAGTTAGGTAGGAAGAATTCTGACTTACCCAAGAAAACAAGAGTTCAACAAAAATCGTCGAATGGAGCTAGACGATCGTCGAATGAAGATCACCGATCTCAGGCTAAATCGTCGAACTCAGGTCGACGATCTCTAAACCCTGAACTCTACCACAGTCGATCTTCGAATAGAGCTCGACGATCTGACCCAATATTGTCGAACTCAGCTCAGCGATTGTCGAGCAGAGATCAGAGTTTTGAAAACTTTTTCAAAGGTAAATCAAATTTCAAACATAGGGGTCCATCATCCCTAATATTTAACCCTTATACGGAATGGATAATACCTTCAAGGAGATATCATCCTGAAGGCTATAAGAGTCAACCAGGGATGTCTTTTATTTCTGAACTCAAAGGTTATCAACCTAGGCCCAAGGTAAACTAGGTCAAAAACAAATAAATTATTTTATGTGCAGGATGTCACAACCCGCATTTTCTCAACGAAGAAATCGTATCAGAGCAAGATAAAACACGTGTCGTGATGCCACGTCGTGCAGGGGATAACTGCACACACTCAGGCAAAACTCCAGACCTTAGATTTTAAGGAAAATCATTGATTAAATGTGAAAGAAAATTAGTTAAGTTGAATGGCCGTATCCCTCGGCACGGTGGATCAGCTAGTACACAGTTAAAATTATATTTATACGCAGCAGAAAATACTTTGGTTCAATTAAGTTGACACCCTAAATGAGCATAAGAGTCCCCGGGGGACGACTCATGGTATGCACGAATCTAAGGTGAATATAGTATGTATGAAAGATAGTGTTTTACGCTGAGGAAAAAAAATAGTGTCTTTGTTTTAGAAACATGTTATGCATGAGGTACATATAATAATACTTTCTAGATTTTAAAATATCTAACATGCAACCTAACATAAATCCTTCCCAGAAGCAGGTAACCAACCATAAAATAGGCAAAAATAGCAGTTTAAGTTCATACCCAGCATCGCAAGAAGCCACCAGTGGGCGCCAACAACCTGACACAAACCCACTGGTGAGTATGTATGTCTATACAGAAAGGTAAAGAACTACCTCACAAAATGGGGATCAACTATCTCAGCTACCCAAGAGGCCACCAACAAGCCCCTCCAAAAGAACTAGCCATTGAACTGGCTACAACCTGTACCTGAGGCATTCAAGAAAAGAACACCTCAGCAAGGAAATAATCAAAATGTAATAGAGCAATAGATTAATGAGCAATAAGAAGAAGGGTTTACCAACCCGGCAACAAACTGCTATAAGCAAAAGAAAAGGGGTGACAATAAGAAGAGAGTACTGTCTAGAGCACAGCAGAGCACACCAAGTGCGAGCAATAAAACCATTATGCCCTACCAAAAGAGTCTGCAACAGCAACAAGACATATACATATATGCCAAAAGAAAAGAAAGCATAAGCAGGAAAGGGACTAACAGTGCTAACACGTGGGCAAGTGGCAGTGGTCAAAACATGGATCTGAATACATAACCAAAATCAGAGCCAAAAAGGGCTAAGGGGTCAAACAGTGGCAGCTTTAGGGTCCCACACACTCCAACCCAAACCGGGGCAAAAGGCGGTCGCCACAACTCTCCACATAAAACCACCCCTCCAGAGGCCACCAAAACTCCACCACCTGCCACAACCCAAGAGTCGGCATGCAGAAACTAGCCGAACACCCAATGACCCCCCTAGGGAAAAAGTCACACTAACAATCCTAAGAAACACACGAACCCAAGGCAAAAACGTCGGGTCCAACCGACGGGGCCTTGCACGTATAACCCGAACCAACCCCGAGTCTTTCTGACCCCAAAACAAGCGCAGCACCCAGTGTCGACACGATATATCGACACCACGACAAGCCGGTGTCGACACAAGGTGTCGACACCACTGTGGCTGGTGTCGACACCAAGTGTCGACACCACTGCTGCTGGTGTCGACACCAAGTGTCGACACCACAGCTGCTGGTGTCGACACCAAGTGTCGACACCTCTGCTGCTGGTGTCGACACCAAGTGTCGACACCACAGCTGCTGGTGTCGACACCAAGTGTCGACACCTCTGCTGCTCGTGTCGACACCAAGTGTCGACACCACAACTGCTTGTGTCGACACCAAGTGTCGACACCTCTGCTGCTGGTGTCGACACCAAGTGTCGACACCACAGCTGCTGGTTTCGACAGCAAGTGTCGACACCACAGCTGCTGGTGTCGACACCAAGTATCGACACCACTGCTGGCCGGTGTCGACACAAAGGTGTCGACGCCCCGACTGGCCACCGGCGCCAAATCCCAGCAAACAACCAAAACGAGAACGAGGCCTCTCTCTAGAGTTCCATCATCCATCGGCAATAGCAACTACTCGACCTGAACCGAACCAAATATGTCCCTAATAAACACAATCCCTCAGGAAATCTCAGATTTAACGGGAACTTTTCTACACTAACCACTGTATGATCGGGAACGAACCCTAACGTACACCTAAGATCTAAGCAGGAAAGAGATAAAATTTAAACAAAAGAAGGCAAAGATCAACTATGGCAAGGATGAGGGAACATCACTTGCCTCAATACCAGAAAAACTTAGTCTGCGGCCTCCCCCACTCTCGGATCTAGCCGCAGAGCAGCAAGCTGAGGAGTAGAAAGAATGCAGATCCAGGCGAGGGCAGTCCAGATCCACTCTCGAAATCGAATTTTGATGACTAAATCTCCAGGAATCGGCGTCCGAAGGCTTGGGTAGTCCGGCGGTTCTCTTCCTCTCGCACAGGCGGCGGCTTCTTCCAGAAAGAGAAAATGAAAAGTGGCAAAGAACTGAGCCCTAATTTCTAACCTAAGGCTATATATATAAGCATAAGTTTAATAATAAACAATCAATACATATTAATTACTTACACGCAATATCAAAACAACACGAGACCCTAAACATCTCGGAAAATGACGAAATTCATATCGCAGCTAAAAACCCACGCTACGAACACAACTGCGAAGTCGAAATTAGCATTCGCCGAACAAAACCCGGGATATCACCACCCGAATCCAAAACACAAGCATTCCCTAAGAGGCCCAACCGAGTCATCAAACGGACTCCGGCTAGCTGGGGAATCTTGCTAATAGGCTACACAGGGAACCCTAAGAGCTAAGACCATGCTCTATAATGGCAAAGAGCTGGAAACACGTCATCGTAACGCCAGCCAAAGGTCAAACAAAACACAGAAAAATCGGGGGCGTTACAGCCACTCCCCCTAAAAGAAATTTTCGCCTCGAAACTTTACTCACAACACTCCTATAAAGAAGGAGAGAGAAAGAGCCAGGAAAGGGCTATATAATAAAACAGAGCATACTAGGCACAAGATCAGGGAAACAGATGAGGGTGAGCCTCCCTCATAGCCGACTCCAACTCCCAAGTCTCGCTTTTCACATCCTGATTCCTCCATAAAACTTTAACCATAGGAATAGTCTTCTTCCGCAACGCCCGAACTTGAGAATCCAAAATGCGAACAGGCACCTCCACATAAGAAAGATTCGGCTCCAACTGAGGCACAGAATCCAACACCTGCCTGCCATTTACCACACATTTCTGCAGCTGACTGACGTGAAAGACATCATGCACGCCAGGGAAATTTGCGGGCAAAGCCAGCCTGTAGGCTGATACCCCAATCCGCTCAACGATCGGAAACGGCCCCACGTACCTCGGGTCCAACTTCCTATTCTTGCCAAATCGCTTGACTCCAATCAACGGGGAGACCTTTAAGAACATAGAGTCCCCCACAGCAAATTCCAAGTCCGATCTACGCCGATTGGCGTTCTTCTCATATCTCTAATGGGCTATCCGAAGCTTTTCCCAAATAAGCTTCACAACGATTTCCATCTCCTCGAGCGCTTCTGGACGCAACAAAGGTCCCTCGCCAAGCTCAGCCCAAAACAAGGGAGTCCTGCAGCGCCTCCCATACAAAGCTTCAAAAGTGGCCATTTGCAGGCTTTCTTGATAACTGTTGTTATATGCGAATTCCATAAGCCGCAAGAGCTCATCCCACGCTCCTCCGTGGTCCAGAATATAGCATCGGATCATATCTTCCACAATCTGATTTACTCGCTCCGTCTGACCATTGTTCTGCGGATGATAAGCCGTGGAATATCTCAAATCTGTACCCAACCCCTCTTGAAGGCTCTTCCAAAAACGAGACGTGAACCTGGAGTCTCGATCTGATATGATACTTACGGGTACACCATGCAATCTGACAACCTCTTCCAGATACAGCTCGGCTATCTTCCTCATCGTATAATCGATCTTAAATGGTACGAAATGAGCGCTCTTTGTCAATCTTCGATGAACCAAACTCGGGTAAACACCACCAGAAACCAAAGCACAAGCATTCCCACAGAGGCTCTAACGAGTCCCCAAAACAGACTCGGCTCGTTAGGAAATCTTGCAAATATTCTAAACCCAGCCACACACAGAAAACCCAAGAGCCAAACCCCATGCTCTAACAATGGCACACACCAATCATGCATTATCATATTGCCATGACGTCATAAATATGCCAAATAAAAGAATTTACTAAACATCGAAAAAATTAGGTGCGTTACAGGAGAGTAGTGCACCAAATGAGGTGCCCACACCAGCTCCTTCTACGGAAACAATATGGTTGGTTGCTGAAGCCGTGTTCTCAATGATCAATGCGCAACCTGGAGGTCAGAGACAAACTAGTATTCTTACGGTGGTCCAGGAAATGGTTGGCGTAGTGGAGCGCGTAGCGGTGAGACAAGTGGTCGTTGAGCTAGTGGTCGCAAGGCGAGCATTGGAGAAGCAACTGAAACACGTGATGAGTTTCAATCCCCCTGGGTATATGGGTACTAGAACCCCAACACAAACCGAAGATTGGCTCTCAAGAATAAAGAGGGTCCTAACTGCAACTGAAACAGAAGGGTGGCAAAAAGTCACTGTGACTACCTTCTTGTTGGATTGTAAGGCAAGACTTTGGTGGGATGAGCTGGAGCTGCACCTGTTTGTTGGTCGGCCATTGAGTGAGATCTTAATGGAGGAGTTCTCAAGGTGTTTTCTGGCAAGATATGTTCCATCATCACAGTGGATTGTGATGGAGAACCAATTTTAAAGGTTAACTCAAGGTGAGTGGTCGGTGGATGACTACTTGCATGAGTTTACGAGATTGGGACAATATGCAGGTTTTACGCTTACATATGAGGAATGGAAAACAAATCGGTTCAATGACTGGTTGAGTGATGACCTGCGGTTGCTTCTCTCAGGACCAATGACACAGGGTTTTCTTACCTTTGTCAATACAGCCAGTTTCTCTCAGGACCAATGACACAGGGTTTTCTTACCTTGGTCAATACAGCCAGTTCCCTCGAGCTGGACATGAAGCGGGTGCAGCGTAAGAATGATTTGGCAGGGAAGAAGACAGAGTTCAAGGTACCTAGTTCATCACAGTCTGGGTTTCTATGGTGGAAAAATAAGTATAGAACTTATACATCATCTCCCTCTTCTCCTGCATTTAGAGAAACTTTGGGGAGAGGTCCTCCCGTATATTATACGTGTGTAAAGGTGGGTCATATAACTCGAAATTGCTAGAGTGGTCTTCCAAAAGGGGAGAAAAAGACGAGCGCATCTTAAGCCGAAAAGGGAAAGGCAGTGGTGGAGTTGACTGCATCCCAAACGCAACCCGAAGTCTATAATCTTGGACAACAGGCGGCCATAAAATAAAGCGAGGTCGTAACAAGTATGAGTTCAGATACAGTTTTTACTACTTTTCACACTTAGTACCTTGTACGTTGCTTGTGCATGATTGGTTTGAATTAGTCTTTGTCCTGATTTCGGAGTGTTCGGCGAGAGCACTATTCGATACAGGAGCTTCTCATTCCTTTCTTTCAGAAGACTTCGTGTGGCATATTGGAGTGCCTTCATTTACGCCGACAGATCGAGTGAATATACTACTACCTAACAAGTGTTTGATGTGCGCGGATCGAGCCCGCTGTGTTGAGGTGTGAATCGGAATTCGAGACTTTGGATTGAAAGCATCTGTGCTCCCGATATCTGAGTTTGATGTAATCTTTGGTATGGACTGGCTCTTGGAGCAGCGTGCCTTGATAGTTTGCAACACAAAGGAAGTTACACTGGGATATAACACCGAATGAGAGACTAAATTCATTGGTATGCGAGGATCGAGTAGGATATTGATGTCTGGTATCCAAGTAGTCAAGGCAGTTCAGAAGGACACAAAGTTGTTCTTCACACTGTTAGAGGCTGTTGAGTCGAGGTCCAGTATGAGTGATGTTCCAGTTGTATCAGAGTATGCTGATGTGTTTCCTAACGATCTTCCGGGGTTACCGCCTCATCGGGAGATTGACTTCGCTATTGAGTTGGTACTAGGTGCAAAACGTGTGGCCCGCTCGCCATATCGTGTTGCGCCAAAGGAGATGGAGGAACTAAAGGTTCAATTGCAAGAGTTGCATGAGCAAGGCTTTATATGCCCAAGTATGTCACCTTGGAGCGCTTCTGTCCTATTTATGAAAAAGAAGGATGAAAGCTTGCAGCTCTGCATTGAATATCGAGAGTTGAACAACCTGACTGAAAAGAACAAATATCTGATTCCATAGATTGATGACTTGTTTGATCAGCTAGTGGGATCAATTGTATACTCGAAGCTGGATTTAAAGCCTGTCTATTATCAGTTGAGTATTCGGGAGTGTGATATTCCCAAAATAGTGTTTGGTACACGCAATGGTCATTACCAGTTCACTATAATGCCGATTGGACTAACAAATGCGTCATCGGTATTCATGGACCTAATTCACCGAACGTTCCAAGATTACTTGGACTTGTTTGTCATCGTCTTTATTGACGAAATTCTAGTGTACTCTCAGCCTGAAGAAGAAAATACGAAAAATTTATGGTTGGTGTTGCACACTATGTGGAGGAATAAGCTTTATGCCAAGTTCACAAAGTGTGAGTTCTGGCTGTCATCAGTGGCTTTTCTGGTCATGTGATAAGTGGAGATGGCGTTGTGGTGGATCTGACAAAGATCGTTGCGATAGGAGAGTGTCAGGTTTTGTCTTCTGTGGCTGAAGTATGGAGTTTTGTTGGACATGCAGGCTACTATAGGAGCTTCATAGAGAAATTTTCGCGGATAGCCTTACCTCTCAACGCACTAGCGATAAAAGATTAGAAGTTTGTCTGGACGCCAAAGTGCGCCCGTGCTTTTGAGTAGCTAAAAGGTCGTCTGACTACGGCGCCAATCCAGACAATGCCTTGTGGTTCAGACTGCTATGAAATTTATAGTGATGCATCAGGGAGCTGCTTAGTCTACATTCTTCTTCGGTTTGGTAAAGTGATAGCTTATGGCTCACGATAGTTGAAATTGCATGAACGGAACTATCCCGTCCACGACTTTGAGTTGGCGGCGGTTATATTGGCACTCAAACTGTTGAGTCACTACAAATATGGCATGAAAGTTGACATCTTCACAGACCATAAGAACCTTAACTACCTTCTGGATCAGAAGGATCTAAATATGCAACAGCGGAGGGGGTTGGAGTTCCTCGGAGACTCCACCTTCCAGATTCATTATACTCCTGGGAAGGGAAATGTGGACGTAGATGCCTTGAGTCGTAGGACTCCGGCAAGAGCAAGTTGGTTGTAGATGCATGATGAACATCTAATATAGGAGTTGGAGGCCTTAGACATTTCTAGTGTGAACAAGAATGCTACTGTAAGTTCATGCCTGAACTGGATGGAGCTATAGTATGACCTTGCGGACTGTGTTCGTCGAGCAATGAAACTTGATGAAAGTTTACAACACTATGCAGTGGACGGGTCAAATGCAAAATTCTCTTGTAACGATGACCTTTTGCGGAAATGTGATCATTTGTGCCTCCTGAATTTGGGTGAATTACATGAAGAATTTTTGTATGAGACACACTTTACGAAGTATTCAATTCGCCAAAGGAGCACAAAAATGTAGAAGTACATGAAGAAATTTTTCTGGTGGCCATTGTACAACCCCGTGTCCGCCGAGTGTGTCCGCCAAGCTGAGCTGACCAAGGTGCCCGACCCGCACCAGAACAATATGCGAGTAGACAGCAGGTTGCCAGCTCGCTCCCGCCAAAGTTAGGAGAATAAGTCGTGAGAGATGGACCCTTCCCACTAGGTCGCTCGCCAATCATCGAGCAGAGTTCAAAGTTGAGCTTTGTGAGCCCAGGCCGGAAAGCCTCCCTCCAAGGCTCCCATGGTTACAGTCCTAAGCTTGGCCGCTAGCCCGCTCTCCTACAGGCGACCTGGCCTCCAACCTGCCTCGGCACGGGCATTGGCGGGTCGCGGTAGCCTGGCTCGCGCTCGTGCAAGACGAAAAGGCAAGCTACAGTAGACAGGTCACACTCGCCTCATGCGAGAAGAGAGTTGTGGCGAGCTGACCTCCATATCCCTTGGACAGGGCCAGTGGGGCCCAGAGGTGAAATTACCTGGATGCCCTTCCCATGGGTGCAAATAGCCTGTAAGAACAACGGAGTTACGCAGTTGGTAGACCAAGTTGGGCTGCACTTAACTGTTCAAAACAGCGGAGGTTGGCTATTTGGATGCCGTTTTCGGAATTCTATAAATAAGACCCAAAGGGTACCTAAGAAAGGATGCTTCTTGTGCCCCCTTGTTCCATCTCTCAAGCGCTTTCTGAGGATACCTTAGCTCGGCCTTTGGCTAAGGAGGGGAAGCACTCTAAGATCTTCTGGGCGTGTGGTGGGTCCTCACGCGGAGCCCTTGGGTTACTTCTTCTTTGCTTCCCTTGTTTTTTTGCTTGTAGGAGAGAAGAAGGTGCGCGATCACCCCTTCCACACGGGTGAACTCCACAAGAGACAGATATTTCAGTTTCAACATTTTGGTGTTGTGAGTGTGGAAAGTGGTCAGCACAAAAAACCTTCAGCGAGCTCGATAACAGGAGGACAAGGATCTGACAGGTCGAACTCACCGCACCCCCCTCCCACCTCTGGCCACGATGGGGATGTTCGAAGATTTCTGGAACGAGGTGCTGAGCCTCGTCAAGTTTGCACGCGGCACAAGGGCCGAGTGCTCTACTCCAGCTACCTAGATCATTTCCGCCCCATCTCTGGGCGAGGACGCCCCCGACAAGCGAGCTGGGATGGAGTTGGCCGAGGAAGGCCGAGGGTGCGAGCTACCTGGGCACGTGCTCTTCCCCGACTCGGCAGGAGGAGGCCGGATCGGCGAGCTGCGTGATGAGTCCCGTTTATATAGGGTTTTGCGGATTCATCTGGGCTGTTTTTCCTGACTTTGCTCTTCACTTTTCGGTTGTTTTCATTGATATTTCGTTTCTACTGTGTTTCACAATTAGTGCACTTTTCAAGCCTGTGGATGCGCAATTGCGCATTCAATTGCTGGGGGTATGCACTTGGTGCTCCCCAGGGCTAGTTCCAGTAGTTTTTATTGCATTTTGTTGATTGTTGGAGGGCCCTCCTTTTTTTGAGTTTTTATTGTGTGCAGGTGGTGTATTTTCCCCATGTCTTGAATGTAGTTTTGATGAAAATGCACGGTCGTGCATTTTCTTAGCACACGGTCCTTTGTGATCGTGTGTTTTGTATGTGCATGCGAAACGTCGAGCTTTGCTCGACAAACTGAGCTCGATGATCTTAACGTACGGTTAACGAACATTTTCTTCAGAACCGTGCGCGAAGGAAACACACTTTTTTCTGGTAGCCTTTTAGTTTTTCCCTGTTCTGTGGTTGGTCGTGCGTCTTCTTCACACACGGGCGAAAGCGCCCGTGTGCGTGTAAAACGCACGATTTCACCCGGTTGCCTACAATTTATGCTCGCTGTCGTTACCCATGCGCATTACTTCACGCATAGGCTGATCGCTCGTGTGCGAAGGAAACACACATGTCAACGCTTCTTCTTCTTCTTCAGGCGCCTTCTGGTTATTAATATCGCACGGTTCATGCACGGTCGTGCGCCAGACCGTGCGTGACCATTTTTTCTGACTTTTACTATTTAAGCCGCAGATTTCTCCTGGACCGGTACAACTTCGTTTTCCCCCGCCATTTCCGCCCCTTGGAGCGGGAACTCGCCCCTCCAGCCTTTATTTTATATCTCCTCCTTGGATGGTTGATCCGGCCACCCTTTCTCCTCCAAATAGCTTGCTAAAGCTTTGTCTCCGGTCGCCTTCGCCATTGCCGACCTCCAAGCTGCAGTTTGAGTTCTTAGTTGCAAAACTTGTGAAGCATTTTTGCTCCAATCCGAATCAACAACTACAACATGAAGAAGTCGGGTGTGAAGAAGGAAGTGATAGCCCTTCGGGATCCCAGATAACTTCCAAAGACCGAGCTAGGACGAGGCTCGTCAACCCTAGCTTTCGGCCGTGAATCTTTGAGAGTCTTCGAGTGCTTGGTTGTATTTCATCCTGTTTTTCTTGGATTTACTTTAAACTGATCTTGTGCTAGTATGCTTGATGTTTATTAACCTTGTTTTGTTCAAGGTCTTGTTACGGTTTTGTCTGGTGATTTCTTGTTCATGTTGTATGTTGATGAGTTTCCTCCTTGTTAGAGAAAGTCAAGTTTTTGAGTCATTCTAGTGACTGCTAGAAGCACGCGTTGCGAAGAGGTGTTTACCACCCTCGTTAGTTTGTTCGTCTCCGCTATTACTCTTTGGAGTAATTCACCCTGGCGACGCGGTGACGGCGACCCGCACTAGTTTGATGCTGCTTAGTGTAGGAAAACCAAAATCAAACCCCTAGATTTTACTTAGCACTTTCATTCATTTCTCTAAAAGCGAAATCCATGATCCCTACTTGCACTCTGTGTGAGATTGATACTTGGGGAAGCTACTCCTCTATTTTAGTACGTGGCCGTGAATGGAAATCTTACCGCCAACGCATCAAGTTTTTGGCGCCATTGCCGGAGAGTGCAACTGTTACGTGGATTTTGTTTCTTTTGGGAAAAGTTTGTGAGTGTTTTGGTGTTTTTAGTGTTTTCTTTTTCTGAGTGTTTTATGACAGATCTGAACCCTAGTGGAAGACGCGAAGATATGGGTGCTGATCTTGAGACTACACGAGCAAGGAGAGCTCGCTAGCATACTGCTGCAGTTGAGGGAAGGATGGATGACTTGGGCCATTTGGGAAACGGCCAAGGGGAACGAATTGTTGAGAACTAGGATGTGGCCCAGCCCCGCATTAGGACGATGCGGGATTTCACTACCCCTTCTGCGGGGAGTGTTTATCCGGGATTCGGGCCAGCCATAGCCAATAATCATTTTGACATCAAGCCTGTGATTTTGAATATGATTAGGAACAATACTCAGTACTCGGGTCTGCCGAGCGAGGCTCCTCAGCTATATTTGGCTGAGTTTTCTGAGATATGCGGTACTTCCCGCTATGCGGGCATTGCGGATTAAGTTGTGAAACTAAAGTTGTTCCCTTTTTCACTGAGGGATAGGGCCAAGACGTGGCTGCATACGATCGCGCCGGTCACCGCTACCACCTGGGAAGCTCTATCTTCCATGTTTTTGGCTAAGTTTCATCCTGTTGATAAAATTGTTAATGCTCGCAGGGAAATAGCCACGTTCAGACAGCTGGATCCAGAAACTCTTTCTGAGACATGGGAGAGATTTGCCGACCTGCAGCGCTGTTGTCCTCAACACGACTGTGAGCCTTGGAATTTGGTGGAGATATTCTATTTTGCAATTAAGCCAAATTTAAGGGCAATGATCTATGCCGCGGCGGGTGGCACGATCATGAACTTATCTCCTAAGGAAGCATTGAGATGACTTGAAGACACGACCTCCCACAACACGTACTGGACACCATGCAGGAATGCTCCTAGAGCGGCGAGAAATTTTTTCGATTTAAATGTGGTGGGGATGCACGCCAAAACGAGCCATCCTACTTTGGGCGGGACGATGATGCTGACCCGATCTACCACACTGCCTGCCCCTGTGATGAGCATATCGTGCCAGGGTTATAGTAACTCTGGCCACCACACTTATGAGTGCCCTGCGGGTGAACTGTTTGCTGAACAGGCAGGTATGTCTTGTGAAGAAAATGTTAATTTTAAAAATAATCAAAATCATGTTATGCCTTACAATAATACTTATAACCCTAACGCGAGAAACCATCCAAATTTCTCGTGGAACCAAAATGCGCCTGGTCAAAGATGGCAGGGGGCCAGCATCAATTCGATGCTCAGGCTTCTGCAAGCCAGCCGAGACCATCTCAGCTGGGTTATAATCAAAATTTGCAAGGGTCGCGAAAGAGCGCGTTAGATGAGATGATGGAAAAGTTTGTTGAAATGGCCCAGTCGAATATGGCTACTCAGACTGCTTCCATGAGGAATTTGGAAACGCAATTGGGACAATTGGCCCACGTATTTTCTGAGCGCACCCGAGGAACACTTCCTAGCGACACGGAGAAGAACCCACGTGAGCAGGGTAAGAGTGTTGAGGATGTGGGGGGATGTAATGCCCGTGAAACGACTGTTAAATGTGAGATACATGTCGTAGAAACTCTAACGCTCTGTTAAATGTGAGATACTTGCAAAGCAACATTCTTGCTTTGCAAGATGTTGAAAAGATGAATTTGAATATCGATTCTGATGGAGGGAAATCCTTAATGCTAGCTAATGGATCTGTGGTTGAGACCAATGGAGAGGTGAAGGGTGTAGAAGTGGTTTTGAATGGGGGCGGCTGTCCTCACAGACTTTTAGGTCCTTGGACCTAGGGGTAACACGTCAAAACCCATCCTTGGGGTCCCCTTCCTTAAAGCCAGTGAGGCGACGTTGAATTTTGATTCTAGTGGCATCAATGTTGTGCCCAAAGTTATTGCACCTTTACCACCTTCGCCTCCTCAATTAATTTCTATTGACCTCGTAGAACCAGTGAACTTAACTATCGTGTCATCTAATGATGTTTCTAGTGGTGCTAAGGCAGATTTTCAATCGATGGGACAACAACAGGTTGAGGAAGATGTTGAAATGCCAATGAAAACTAAAGGGAAAGAAGTGACACAGGTCCTTGATATGATGCATGATACTGCTGTGAAGATGGATGTATTGTGCATGCCGGATGTGGCTGTGCAGAATTTAGATTTAAAAACTTCAAGCTATTTAGCCAAAGACTGTAAAACTATGAAATAGCTATCGTGGGCTGATCATTCACCTTTAGCGGGTGAAGAAAGGATGCCCCAGGATTTGGATGCTAATCTAGCTACTAAAAAGCCGGGTGTGACCTTACCGCCCTGGCGCTCCTCTTTTGTAGAATTAAAACGAAAGGAGTTGCTTATGTGCAAAGCGCAGAGTTTTGCCCGCAGATGCAAGATGGAGGAGGGTAGGGGCAGGGGAGACTTGTCTTCCTTGGGCCCTAAAGCTTTCCCCTCTTCCTCATCTCGCATGTCTAGGGGGATCTATCACAAATCGACGTTTAGCTAAAAAGTGAAGGATCTTCGGGGCCGTTTCCTTCTGTCTTGCTGCTGCTAGCATTGTTTTTGCTTAATGTTGTGTGTGACTTTGAATTCTCTTTCTCTGTATATTAAACATTTGGTTACCTGAACATTATATAAAACTGTTAATACAGGTATTTGTTCCACCTTAAGGACGGTAAAGAAATGGGCTTCTGGGAGACAAACCAATTTTGCTGCATTTAATTTGTTTGCTTAGCTTTTTGAGTGTGCAGGCTTATTATTTGCTTGGTTGGAGATGAGCTTCTTGCAGTTGATTTTGTCTGGGCCGTGGGCTTATTGATCAAGTTTAAAGCCAATCTTTTGGTATGCTCATCTTCTGAGCATTGGGTAACTTCTCCCCTTTTCTCATTTTAATGTTAACTTCAACATATTTTGCTGTGCTTCTTAGATTAAGTCTGGGGGAGAGCTTGTTGATGTTACCTTTGCACGTGCACTTCATTTGCATACCAGTAGTTGTTTTTAATTTATTTGTTTAGTTTATTGCATTGTGAATCGTTGCACCCACATAAGCACGTACTTAACTTTTTGCGTACGACGAGTCAAACTTGTTTCTTTCGTTAGATTTAGGAAAATTACCTTGCTAACATAGGATTGTGAGACAGGGTAAAATGTTGACCTTGCTGTGCTCCTAGTCGAGTGCTCTCGTCTCGTGTAGAAAATTAGAGTAGAATTAATTTTTCTGCATGATTTTAGTTTTATATTTTTCTAATTGCGTAACTTCTTTTTATTCTACTCAAAAAAATTGTTCAATCCGGTGTGAATATGACGGTAGCTTAGGGATGTGTGTAGACAACCGTTAGATTCGTATTGCTCCAGTCAGGAGGATGGATAGTCTTTCTCGTAGTCTAAGAACTTGCCCCAAGCTACTCTCGAAGCATTGGTGCAAGGTTAGTTAACATGAGCATGATGTAGGCCATCATTTTGTCCAGGTTGAGCTTTGTACCCGTTCCTGTCATATTATCCTCACTAGCCCCGTTGTGTCTACCCCTCCTTTGATTCAGCTACACTTTTATTTCACCAAAGTCTTGTAACCGACCCTAGTCGCACACCCAAGTCTACCTTTACTGATTTCTAATTTCATGTTGGGGGTGTTGATGCGGTGTTGTTCTTTGTGAAATGTGTGGTTGTGCTCCCATGAATTTATTTGCTGGAATTGTGCAAAAGAAAAAGAAGAAATATGAAGAAAAGTTATAAAAAGAAAATTTTAAAAAGAAAGAAAAAGAGGAAAGAAAAGCGTAACTGTAAATCTGATTTGAGTTAGTATATTTTGTGGTGTAGGCGGTGCGCACAACCGTATTTCAAAAATTAAATCTGGGGGTGTGGTGTTCCCGCATGTTTTGTGGGTAGCGGATAGACTCTTTTGGTGCTAACTCAGCTGGGTTTTGTGCGTAGCCTTTGTTTTTATCCTTGATTACCCTGCCTTAACCCAAGCCCCATTACCACCCAAAGTCCTACGGACTTGCGCTTAAGACAAACAAGTGTCGTGGAGAGAGTGCGAACGGGCCAGCATATGGTCACCGACATTGGTGGATTCCTTTAGAGGTTGTCCTGAAACCTAATCTTTGGCAATACTCGCCTTAGCGGATAGTCTATTTTCTCCCTACGCGTTACCGAAGGATTCACCGCGATTCTGTTTTTGAGTAGTCATAGAATTTTTGTTATCCATGCTGAAAAGTATAAATTATTTTGTATGCATAGAAATTTTCTCTACTGTATTTTTATACCCACGAGCGTGTGACTTCGCATGGTACCCCGGATCATAATTACTATGTTAGTCAGTTCTTTTTCTAGTATGCAAGGAACTTCTTTGCTCGGGATGCGCAAACAGGTAAGTCTGGGGGTGTGATGAATCCCATTTATATAGGGTTTTGCGGACTCATCTGGGCTAGTTTTCCTGACTTTGCACTTCACTTTTCGGTTATCTTCATTGATATTTCGTTCCTACCGCGTTTCACGATTAGTGCACTTTTCAAGCCGGTGGATGCGCAATTGCGCATTCAATTGCTGGGGGTATGCACTTGGTTCTCCCCAGGGCTCATTCCAGTAGTTTTTATTGCATTTTGTTGATTGCTAGAGGGTCCTCCTCTTTTTGAGTTTTTATTGTGTGTAGGTGGTGCGTTTTCTCCAAGTTTGGAATGCAGTTTTGAGGAAAACTCACGGTCGTGCGTTTTTTTAGCACACGGTCCTTTGTGACCGTGCGTTTTGTTTGTGCAGGAGAAATGTTGATCTAAGCTCAACGAACTGTGCTCGACGATCTTAACGAACGATCTCTTCAGAACCGTACGCGAAGGAAACACACAGTTTTCCTGTAGCCTTTTGGTTTTTCCCTGTTCTGTGGTTGGTCGTGCTTCTTCTTCACGCACTGGCGGAAGCGCCCGTGCGGGCATAAAACGCACGATTTCACCCAGTTGCCTGCAATTTCTGCTCGCTATCGTTAACCGTGCGCATTACTTCACGCACGGGCTGATCGCTCGTGCGCGAAGGAAACACACGGGTCAATGTTCTTGTTCTTCAGGCACCTTCTGGTTATTAACATCGCACGGTTCACGCACGGTCGTGCGCCAGACCGTGCGTGACCATTTTTTCTGACTTTTACTATTTAAACCGCAGATATATCCTGGACCGGGACAACTTCGTTTTCCACCGCCATTTCCGCCCCTTGGAGCGGGAACTCGCCCCTCCAGCCTTCGTTTTCTCTCTCCTCCTTGGAGGGTTGATCTGGCCAACATTTCTCCTGCAAAGAGCTTGCTAAAGCTTTGTCTCCAGTCCCCTTCGCCATTGCCGACCTCCAAGCTGTTGTTTGAGTTCTTAGTTGCAGAACTTGTGAAGCATTTCGCTCCGATCCGAATCAACAACTACAACACCAAGAAGCCGGGTGTGAAGAAGGAAGTGACAGTCCTTCGGGATCCCGGAAACATTCCAAAGACCGAGCTAGGATGAGGCTCGACAACCCTCACTTCCGGCCGTGAATCTTTGAGAGTCTTCGAGTGCTTGGTTGTATTTCATCCCCGCTTTTATTGGATTTACTTTAATGTGATGTTTTGCTAGTATGTTTGAGGTTTATTAACCATGTTTTTTTCAAGGTCTTGTTACGGTTTTGTCTGGTGATTTCTTGTTCATGATGTATGTTGATGAGTTTCCTCCTTGTTAGAGAAAGTCAAGTTTTTGAGCCGTTCTAGCGACTGCTAGAAGCGCGCGTTGTGAAGAGGTGTTTACGACCCTCATTAGTTTGTTCGTCTCCGCTATTACTCTTTGGAGTAATTCACCCTGGCGATGCGGTGACGGCGACCCACACTAGTTTGATGCTGCTTAGTGTAGGAAAACCAAAATCAAACCCCAAGATTTTACTTAGCACTTTCATTCATTTCTCTGAAAGTGAAATCCATGCTCCCTACTTGCACTCCGCGTGAGATCGATACTTGGGGAAGCTACTCCTCTATTTTATTACTTGGCTATGAACGAAAATCTTACCGCCAGCACATCACTGGGTCCGCGAGATGCACCAGCTCGCCCAGTGGGGGGAGACAGCCACTTTAGCGAGTTTGTCTCCTCTACTCCAGTTAAAGAGGGGTTCAGGGAGACCGAGTTGTCCTACTACACCGGGAAGGGAGACCCGGTCCAACACGTCTAGTGGTTTGAGGATGTGCTCTCAATCCGGTAGATGTCAGACGGCTTCAAGTGCCGACTCTTCTCTATCACTCTCAAGGAGAAGGCGAGGGAGTGGTTTCATCAGCTACCGGCCAGCTCCATCTATTGTGATGCGTGTTAAAACTCCAAAAATTATTACGAGCTCGTGGCGCCCCGGGCGGTTTTATTTGAGAAAGCGGTGATTTGGTTTTATTTAGAAAACGGGGCGCGCAGATTTATTATTTGGATATAAAACAGGTGAAATCGAGTTTTAATGAAAGGAGGCAAGTGCACCTATCATGTGTAGTACATGATATTTCGGTGTGGAATATCGAGGTCGTATTGTTCTCGGGGTCTGGTCGATTATTTCTACTCTTCCCTAGAGGGGACTATTATTTTACCGATAATTAATGTGTCATGTTATATTTTTTTATATATAATAACAGAAAGGAATTAAAAGTAAAAGCAATTAAAAAGGTGGAGCCGATGAAGAGCTTAGCTCGAGGGGACCGAATAAAATTGAAATAAAATATACTTTTAATAAAAAGAGATCCTGAGTTTCAAATTAATTAAGGCGGAGACTTGGCCGTGGAGGTTCCACTAAAATGAGCTCACCTAGCTATAGTAATATCGCTCACCTGAACGCTAAGACTATTCGACCGGGCTCTCGTCCGACAAAAGATTCCACTTAATGCTAGCATTATTCTAAGAACACCACTATTGGATGGGGAATGCAATCTAGTAGAGTTTGCACGCCTCCTCTCTCGAGGGTTAGTACGGAACTCCATTTACCAAGGGGCGATTGTTCCATACGCACGACCTCTCGGCTAGCTAGCGTATAGACTACGGAAATATAGCCCACACATCGATTATGTGGGTCTACACTACGTAAACCCTAGGCAAACCTTAAGTTAATTTTAATTAATTAGAAAATAAGGACTTTTATTATTTAAAGCTATTTTATTTGTCCTAATGCTCTTCGATACTGAGGGCTAAGAATGGTTAGCCACTCATCGGAATGGGGACGGCTTGCGATGAAAGCAATAAAAAGAAAGCAGTAAATGGAAAGCAGTAAAGAAAGCTGGAAAAGGAAAGCAGTAAATTGCAACTCCTACTCAAACGATTGGGACTGAAATGAAAGTAGTAAAATTACAAGTCTTGGCTCAAATGAGTGGGCGGGAGAAATAAAGCGAGTCCTACTCAAACAAGTAGGAGAAAATAACTGCACACATGCACGCACTCTATTGAAATTGCAAACTCAAACACAGGCCTGCCATTTAACTCAAATGAGTAGGCGGTAAAGAATTGCTAGTACAAATACTACTCAAATAATTACAGACAAATAAAGACCTACCATTTAACTCAAATGAGTAGGCGATAAATAAAATCCTGCCATTTAACTCCTACCGAGTAGGCGGAAATAAATACTAACACTCTCGCACTCTAAAGAAAGTAAACACACTCTACTGAAAGAAAATACACACACACACACACACTGCAGAATTTAAAACGCACACGTACAAGTCCTACTCAAACGAGTAGGAAGGAAATAAAAGCACGTCATTTAACCCTTAACGAGTAGGTGAAAATAAATGCAACACACGCACACACTCTACAAAATTGAAATAAAGTTATAAAAACTAACTCATACACGCACGCACACGTACAAAAATTAAGAAAAACTAAGTTATCAAAAAATTAAAATAACTACATTTCTACCGCTAGAATGCTGTGCAAATGCATAAAAAGTTGAAATAAAAATTAAACGAGCAAAAAAGGTTGCAAATAAACGCAAAATGCAAGTGCTCGAAAAATTAAAACGAATGTATTTCTACCGCTAGAATTCGGTAGAAATGCATAAAAAGAAGACGAAAAAATTAACGAAGCAAAAAGATTTTGAAAAGAAAGCAAAATAAGAAGAGTTGAAAAATTAAAACGATGAGATTTTTATTCCTATGATTTTATAAAGGAGCTTAAAAAGTGGAAATAAAACAGAAAAAGAACAAAAAGTTTTAAAACCTAAAAAAAACTAAGTTAAAGGAAGATGAAAACCACTTTTCAGATACCTTTATACCCACATAAAATTGAAATAGAAAGCACTAAAAACTAAACTTATGAAAACTATTACGCATAAAACTAAACTCATACACTCACACGCGTATTAAAAAGACAAGAAAATAAAGCTAAAAACAAAGTTATATAAGATTGCAAAAGGGAGGGGCTTAGATCCATTCCAAAACAATATAAAGAGACAAAAATCTAAACATTTTATTAAGCTAAAATGAGTATTATAGAAAGCTAAAAACAAATATAGGAGAGGGGGAGAAAGTCACTTTACATAGTTTTGAAATGCATCTAACAACCGACCCTAAGCAAAATGGTTCAGGAAAAGAGGAATAGAAATCCTTACAGCAACTGCCAATTTATAGAAAAAAATTCATGGAACACGCCCTCTGACACGGGCGTGTCAGGGGGCGTGTTGACACTGTGCATATGGCGGCGCAGAGATTTGACGTGAAATTTGACATTGTGGTTGAAAACGTTGCTATCACGCCCCAGGTCACGGGCATGACGGTGGGCATGTCGGGGAGGTTGTACTGGGCATTGTTTGCGTCAAAAGGTCGCCGACAGCGGTTTGTCGGGCAAGGTGGAGAAGTACACGCCCGTGTCGCATATTGACACGAGGGTGTCGGGTCGGGTCGACGAATGTCGAGCGCGTTTCGTCGAGCTGGATGGTCTGATCGTCGATCGCAAATGACACGGGCATGTCATATCATGGGACACAGGCGTGTCCTTGTCGGGTCGACGAATGTCGAGCGCAAAACATCGAGCGCGGTGACACGATCTTGGAACACGGGGCGTGTCATTGGACACGGGAGTGTGGCCAGGCGTGTCACATGATTTTTCTTCAAATTCGCTGATTTCACGGGAAATTGGAATGTCACGCCCTGGACCCGGGCGTGAACAGTAAGTACACGGGCGTGTACTTACTATTTTGGGCAGAGTTTTTGTATTTTTTCTGAAAAATTAAATAAGTTAAGTTAGCAAAATATTTACACTAAAAGGAGCATTTTATTTTAGAAATTTAAATAAAAACAACAAAAGAAAACAAAATATTTTTAAATAATGTACATAAAAATAGGTATATTTACAACTCATCATATTGCTTCGAGGACCTATGCCTGGGGTTCATGCTGAGGTTCACCACCTCGAAGAGGAGGAAGAAGGAGTTAGTGTCCCTGTTCCACATCAAGCAGGGAGTGAATGAGACCCTGGGGAGCTTCGTGGACCGGTTCCTGGAGGATGTCACCCAGGTCCAGGAGATGTCAGGACAAAGGCTAATGATGGCCTTTACCATGGGGCTACAACAGGGATTCTTCAGGATGGAGTTAAAGAGAGTGCCCCCCTCTCCTACAAAAGAGATGATGGAGAGGGTGGCGAGAGAATTTGATGGTGAGGCGTCGAATCCGCAGTTCGCCCGGAAGCTGGCCGGGTGGGCCATGGAGGAGGAGAAGGAGATGAGAGGCAGAAAAGGGCAGGAGGAGAGAAGAGGCGAGCCCCAGCAAAGGGAGCAGAGGCAGCTCCAGGTGCAATAGCAGCCCAGGTGGTGGCATCAGTATCTGGATCGTCGGTTGGGCTGGAGGCCCTAGTGGCAAGAGCATTGGCCACTAAGAGGGTACTAAGGAAGGGACCACAATCAAGGGGCCCAGGATCAATTCCACCCCCCGGGTTAGAGGCAGGTGTAGAGGACTCCACTCCCCAATCAAGAATAGGCTATGGCCATAGCCATAGGAGAGAGGAGGAGAGTAGCAAGGAGGAGGAGGAGAGAAGTTAGGTTGTAGTTACCCTACTACGACTTCCATCAGAGTTACCCTACTACGACTTCCTCCAGAATTATCTGGAGGAAGTGCACGCCATAGCCATGTGCACAGAGTTCCTCGAGATGAGGGCAAACATAGAGCAGCAACAGCAGTAGGGGCGCCAGGAAGTGAGGATCGAGGAGGTCCTACCACAGGCAGAGGAGGATCGATACAAGGACCGGGTGGATGTCGGGACACAAGGGGGGATCGGGGTGATCCATGGGGGGTGGGGTTGAGGCTTCCCGGAGGGAGATCCTCCATACCATGTATCGCCGGAGCATTGTCTCCACATCCCAAACCCCACCCCCAGAAGAGAGAATTACCTTCTCGAGGAGTGATATGTCGGATCATGAGGATCCATTTTGTAATGCGTTGGTCATCCAGACAACCATCAAAAATTTCACCGTCTCCCTAATCCTCGTCGACAACGGTAGCTCCGTCAATATCATCTTTAATAAGACATTTGATGCGATGAAGGTGGTGGCGAAGAGGGTGTTGGCCTCAGATGGGCCCTTGTTTGGATTTTCTGGGGAGAGGAAGGAGGTAGAAGGAGGAGTGGGGATTCATGTCACCCTGGGGGGCAATCCCGGAACTACAGGTTTGTAATCGTGGATGCCCCCAACAGCTACAACACCATCTTCGGGAGGCCCCTTATCAGCGTCTTCTGATGCGTCCCTTCAACTTTCCATCAATGTTTAAAGTTCAATGCCGAGGGGATCCAGGTCCGGGTCCGGGGTGACCCCAAAGTAGCAAGGGAGTCCTACGTCACCGCCGTGAACTCCATCTCTTTTAAAGAGGGGGCTAAGGAGATGGAGCGAAGGATGGAGGAGGCAGAGCAGGAAGCTGGCAGGGAGGAGCTGGAGGCGGAGAGCTGCGCCAAGGTAGAGGCGATAGGAGGAGATCAGGAGGAGTCGGCCGAGTCAATGGCCATGGAGGAAGAGTTGGAGGCAGAGGTCCTCGTCCCATAGGAGAGGGATGTTGTAGAATGGGGGGAGAAGTCCAGGATGGAGGCTACAGAAGAGGTGGTGTAGCTGGAGGTTCTCACCCTTTGAAGTAGGGTGGAGAAGGTCCGCGTCAGTGGAGGGCTGACCCTAGAGGCTCATGGCTGGATGCTGGTGTGCATCCAGAAGAACGTGGACATCTTCGCATGGAGAGCTGCGGAGATGCCGGGGGTTGACACAGATGTGGCTTCCCACCGCCTCAACTTGGACCCGGGAGCACACCCTGTCCAACAGAAGAAAAGGTCTACCGCGGACAAGCTGGTCGATCCCATCAGGGAGGAGGTAGCAAAACCTCTCAAGGCCGGCTTTGTATCCGAAATCCAATACCCCGGCTGGGTCTCCAATGTAGTCATGGTTAAAAAAAGGAGATGGTCGGTGGCGTATGTGTGTCAATTTTTCCTTGCTCAATAAATCTTATCATAAGGACTGTTATCCCTTGACTCGGATCGACGCACTTGTTGACTCAGCCGTCGGTTTTTCTGTAATGAGCTTTTTAGATGCGTTTTCAGGTTATCATTGTTGATGCGCGAAAACGGCACTGCCTAGCTATTACGGAGGGGTGTTCGATATCACGGGCAAGGTGAAGAAGAGGAAGAAGGTTGCGGGGTTGAGGAGAAGGAGAGGAAGCTTCTGAGTGCTCAAGAGTGGAGCAAATGCTTGTTGGAGGGTTACGGGGTGCAACGCCCCGAAAATCATTTTCGAGCTGATCGCGTCCAAAAGATATTTTGGTGCCTGTATAGGGGAACACGGCCTAGGACACGGGCGTGCCCAATGCCGTGTCTTTCTTTGTGTTTGGCCGGCTGTGTCCAGAGAAGGACACAGCCGGAAACACGGGTTGTGCGCAGTTTTGACACGGGCGTGTCAGGGGTGACACGGGCGTGTTCATACCCGTGTCCCCACCCTTGTTCAGCAGGGACATGACGGTTGGCGTAACAGTTTTTTGTGACACACCTCCAATCACGGGTGTGTCGAGGACCCGACAAGGGCGTGTCAGGTTGAGACACGGGCGTGTCTTAGCCCGTGTGGATTTTCTGTGTTAGGCGATCATTCTTGGATCAAGGCACACGGCCTGGGACACGGTCGTGTGCAAGGCCTTGTTCGGCCCAGGTTTGAGGAATTTTGTACAGATCTGAGCCGTTCGTTTTCTTTAAGTAAGATCTGACGGCCCCGATGTGTTCCTGCTCTGTTAAGGCCGGGAATGGTGGTTTACCTCCTCATTTCTCCCTTAAGCTTTCTCTTTCCAAGGAGTTAGAGCAAGGAGGAAGAAGGAGAAGTATTTCGGCCACCGACGGAACATCAGAGAACCGTTTAGAGAACCCAGAGTGGATCCATGGAGGAAATTCCATTGCGAAGACTTATATACGGCAAGTTTTCCATGGCGCAAAAGCGTACTACATGGGTAATGATTCTCTACTTGAGCATGTGAAGATCTCTTCCTTTTTGTATAGGGAAACCCGCTCCCGCGAGTGTGCGGCGAGTGTGCGGTGTTCTCTAGGGTTGACGTGAATAGTCCCCCTTGTGTTACATATAGAGTCCGGAATCGAAGTACGGACATAGACATTGTGTGTGAAGCCTACCCGGACATGTTGGTCTGGATTAGTGATGTTGCATTTGTTATGATTTGCCGGATAAGACTCTGTGCTTTGGGTTTTCGGGTTTCTATGTGGTAGATTGCAACAGGGATCCTTGGGGATTAACTCCAAGGCGCACCAGGAAAATTGAGCGAAATCGTTGTTCTACTAAATTGGCAATCAGGGAACTAGCCTTGAACATAACTGGGTTATGTGATCATTTGGAATAGTAGGATCCGAGAGAAGCTTGGCTTGTGCGTATGTCTTAAGGTGAACTACACAGTGTGAGCAACGGGCAAGTGGAATCAGACCTGGGCTATGCGGTTCGGTGCGAGAGACCTGAACAGGGGACTGGCCGTTGGCATAGTCGGGATCCTTAGACGGTGGTCAGAAATGCTAGAATGCTCATGAGGTTGCCATCCTGGTGGTGGTGAAGAGCTGAAGAGTCAGGATTCACCGATAATGTTCCCTGAGTGCACGGGGTGTTTGGACGTGCGAGCCTACACCTGTGGCGTAGTATGTTTATTCTATATTGTTTAGCTGGGCTAATAAATTGCAGGGAAGGAGCACCGCCGTCGCGAGTTAGGGGCGGGGTCGTTATAATTTGGTCGGCTTTGGCTGACCGTTGCTTTGTTTTCCACCATGCGGTGCAATGTTGCTTGCAGGTGCTGCGGAGCCGAGTACCCAATAGCGGGCTGGAGCCCATATTGTTGCGCTGGCCCTCGAAGGCCAAAGCGAAAAGTTGTTCTTTATTTTGTCATGTGTGGTCGGCCTGTGAACCGATGTATGGAAAACATTATATTACTAAGTGAACTCTTGTAATGCCATAAGGCCAAGTATCTTTCAGTGTATTTGTATTTCATTCCAGTTGTAGTGGTTGTGGACATTCATGATTATTAGATTACTATTATGGGTTCTTTCAACTATTTAAACGCTTCTGGTAGAATGCTTTGTGTTTGTACGAGTAGTCTTCATTGGATAGTTTGGTTATTCATACGTAACCCTTCCGACTGTCTGTGGTATATGGCGTCATGTTTCAGCTGGACCTTCGGTTATATGTCATACGACGGATGAGGGTGTTACAATTTGGTATCAGACTTCTGGTTACGGTCAGGCATAAATGAATTCGTGTGCGAATTCTTTTAAGGGGTGGTGAGAACAAGTGTGCGTCATCGTTATAACATCAAAAAGAACCCATGAATGTCCACTTAGGAACGAAAAATACACTTGTTTTGTGGAACCTGAGTATTCCAATGATTGCTTTTAGTAATTGGTTTGTCATCTAATCGTGGGTCTTTGCTACTATAGGCAGCTAGGAGCGGTACTGGTCAGTCGGAGCATCTGCAATCAGCGAAAAGGAGTGCACCGAGGGATGTGCCTACAACACCTCCTTCAGCAGAAACCATCAGGTTGGTGGCTGATGCAGTCTTTGCGATGATAAATGCCCAACCTGCAGGGCAATTACACCACGCACCACCTGTTATTGATCAAGAATTGGTTAGGGAGGTAGTGTCGAGAGTGGTGGAGCGCACGACAGTGGATTCAGGTAGAGCCGAGGAGAGCTACAAAGAGACAGCTCAATCATGTAATGGGCTTTAATCCACCGAGATTCGATGGGGTTGGAATGCCAACTCAAGATGAGGATTGACTCTCTACGATAAAGAGGGTCTTGACGGCCACGTTAACTGATGATTGACATAAGACCACCATAGCAACCTTCCTTTTGGCTGGTGAGGCGAGGCTGTGGTGGGATGAGTTGGAGTTTCATCTCTTAATGGGAAGGCAGCTTGCTGATGGGCCTATGGAGGAATTCTCAAGATTGTTCTTGGCCAGATATTTACCCTCTGCTCAGAAGCTCGAGATGGAGAATCAGTATCTTGGGTTGACTCAGGGAGCCAGAAGCATGGACGAGTATCTCTACGAGTTTACACGGTTGGGTCGGTATGTGGGTGCTATGTTTACGAAAGAAGAGAGTAAGACAAGCCGATTTTATGAGGGTCTACGCAGTGACCTACCGTTACTCCTTGCTGGGCCTAAGGAGCAGGGCTTCCTAGCCTTGGTCAATTCGGCCCAGTCATTGGAAAAGGTTGTGAAGAAAGTGCAAGAGAAGAAGGACCCAAGGGTAAAGAAGGTAGAGTTCATTGTGTCAAATGCAAAGTCAGGATTCCACAGATGGAACAAGAAGCAGAGGAATTCAAACTCAGCCCCTTCATCTGGTACGTCGGGGGCAACCACAAGTCGAGACCCAGGAGATTGCTACAACTGTGGGAAGATGGGGCACTTTGCTCGTGAGTATTGGAGCAGACGTGTAAAGTCCGAGAGGAAACCTGGAGCGACCTATGAATAGAAAGGGAAGGCGGTGGAGTCAACCACGTCCCATCATGCTGCAGCCTAGCCTAGAGTTTATAATCTTGGTCTGCAAGAGGCCATAAAGCAAGCTGACGTGGTGACAGGCTTCGTGTTCATTTTCGATTGTCCTGCGAGAGCCCAGTTTGATGCGGGGGCTTCACATTCCTTCTTGTCTGAAAGATTCGTGTCGCGCATCGGGGTCCCTTCATCGATGGCAAAAGACAGGTTGGGTGTTCTGTTGCCCAATGGGTGCTCTATGCACACTGATAAGATTTGTGTAGTAAAGATATGAATCGGGGACCAGGAGTTTGATTTGCGAGCATTGGTACTACCGTTAGTGGAGTTCGATGTAATCTTTGGTATGGACTGGCTCTCGGAGCAGCAAGATTTCATCGATTGCAACCAAAAGGAGGTTAAGTTAGGGTTGCATACTGAACGGGTGACTATGTTTGCGGGCATGAAGGGGTCAGGTAAAGTTTTAATGTCGCCCCTTCAAGTGATCAAGGCAGTTCGTTCTGGGGCAGAGCTGTTTGTCACCTTACTGCAGGCTTCAATGCCTAGCACTAGTTTGGACAGTATCACAATTGTGTCCGAGTATCCTGATGTATTCCCAGATGATCTCCCAGGAGCCCCTCCTCAACGGGAGATTTATTTTACAATTGAGCTGGTACCGGGTGCCAAACCAGTGTCACGCTCTCCGTATCGGATAGCGCCGTGAGAGATGGCGGAGTTGAAGGTGCAACTGCAGGAGTTGTTGGAGCAAGGTATGTGCGTCCAAGTTCGTCTCCTTGGAGCGCACCAGTTCTTTTCGTTAAGAAGAAGGATGGGAGCTTGCGACTCTGTATTGACTATCGGGAGTTGAACAAGCTTACGGAGAAGAATAAGTATCTGATCCCCAGGATTGACGATCTATATGATCAGTTGGTTTGGTCAACAGTATATTCGAAGTTAGATCTGAAGTTCTGCTACTACCAATTGAGGATAAGGGAAAGCGACATCCCAAAGACAGCGTTCAGCACGCGGTTTGGGCATTACGAGTTCACGGTCATGCCGTTTAGGCTGACCAATGCGCCATCCGTGTTTATGGATCTGATGAACAGGACATTCAGAGAATACCTAGATCGTTTCGTGATAGTATTTATCGATGATATCTTGGTATACTCGCAGTATGTGGAGGACCATTACAAGCATCTACACATGGTGTTGGAGACGTTGAGGAGGAATTAGTTGTATGCTAAGTTCTCCAAGTGTGAGTTCTGGATATCCTCAATAGTGTTCCTTGGTCATGTTGTTAGTGGAGAAGGGATAGCGGTGGATCCGGCGAAGATAGTGGCGATACGGGAGTGACCTATTTAGACTACAGTGGAGGAAGTCCGGAGCTTTTTGGGGATTGCCGGCTACTACAGGCGCTTCATAGAGAACTTCTCGTGGATAGCGTTACCACTCACGACATTGACAAGGAATGCCCAGAAGTTTGTTTGGTCACTGGAGTGTGTGCAGGCTTTTGAAGAGTTGATGAGGCGGTTGACCACGGCGCCTATTTTATGTTCGTCGAGTGGAACCGAAGGTTTTGAAATTTATAGTGATGCTTCGGATAGTGGTTTGGGCTGTGTTCTGCTACAACATGGGAGCGTGATAGCCTAAGGTTCACGACAATTGAAGGTTCATGAGTGGAATTATCCGGTTCACGACTTAGAGTTAGCAGCCGTGATATTCGCTCTGAAGCTATGAAGGCACTACCAGTACGGTGTGAAAGTTAACATCTACACCGATCATATGAGCCTGAAGTACTTGTTAGATCAGAAGGATCTGAACATGAGGCAGCGGAGGTGGATGGAGTTCTTGGGGGACTACACCTTGGAGATACAATATGTACTAGGGAAAGGAAATGCAGTGGCAGATGCATTGAGCTGTAGGGCTCCTGCCCAGGCCAGTTGGTTGTCGGTACATGATGAGAGATTGGTCCTTGATTTGGAGGCATTAGAGATCTCCTGCGTTGATAAACGGTCTAGTGTCGAGGTGATATTGTGTTGGACAGAGGTGCAGTATGACCTGGCTGATAGAGTTCGACGGGCTTTGGTTCAGGATAGCAGCATGAAGCGAATTTTAGATGAATCTTTGGATGGGTCAAATTCCCAGTTTGCGGTTGAGAATGGACTGCTAAGGAAGGACGGTCGTCTATGCGTCCCTAGTGCGGATAATCTTCGGGAGGAGTTGATGTACGAGTCTCATCATACCAATTACTCAATCAACCCGGGAAGCACGAGGATGTATAGAGACATGAAGAAGTTATTCTGGTGACCAGGATTAAAGAAGGATGTAGCACTTTATGTGGCCAAGTGCCAAACTTGTGCCTTGGTGAAGGCGGAGTGCCAGAAGCGCGGAGGTTTCCTAAAGTCATTGTCCCATCCCGGAGTGGAAATTCGACGACATTTCTATGGATTTTGTGCATGATTTGCCAAAGTCGTAGAGGGGAAACAATGCCATCTGGGTGGTCGTAGATAGGTTGACAAAAGTGTTGCATTTCATCCCGAATAGGAAGGAAGATCCGGTGGAAAAGTTAGCCAAACTCTATGTGGATAATATCGTGCAGTTGCATGGTGTGTCCCACAATATTGTTAGTGACCAAGATGGATGCTTCACGTCGAAGGACTGGAGGCTGGTGCATAGTTTATTGGGAACTAAACTGAGTTTCTGCACAGCCTTCCATCCACAGACGGATGGTCAGACCGAGACGGTCAACAGGATGATGGAGGACATGCTTTGCATGTGCGTCCTAGATTTCGGAAAGCATTGGGAAGATCACTTGTACATGGTGGAGTTTGCGTATTGGAATGGTACCTTTCGAGGCCTTGTATGGGAGGAAGTGTCGTACGCCATTGTCTTGGTTGAAGACAGGCGAGTCGAAGTTGTATAAACGTCAAGTGGTAGAAGAGACCACTTCTATGGTACGTACAATTCAGGAAAGGTTGAAGATCGCTTAGGACAGGCAAGCAAAGTATTATAACGCCAAGCATAGGAATGTGGAGTTCCGACTGGGTTATTTAAAAATCATGCCTTTCAAATTCTCTTCGACGCTTGAAGAAGCTGAGTCCAAGATACCTTGGACCATTTGAAATCCTGGAGCGTGTTGGCGAAGCAGCGTATAGATTGAAGCTGTCGATGGAATTGAGTGGGCTACACGATGTGTTCCACGTATCGGTGTTGCATATGGTGGTACAAGAACATTCGCAGATAGTTGCGGTCGATCAAGTGCCGGTTGATTACGAGTTGACGACAAAGGTCAAGCCTATACGTATAGAAGACGTTGAAGTCAAACGACTCTGCAATAAGGAAATCTGAATGGTTAAGTTCTGTTGGGATAACTGCGGACGTGAGGAGCTTTCATGGGAGCGAAAGAAAACTATGTTGGAGGAATACCCCGAGTTATTCACTCAGGTAACATTTAATTTTGTGTACCTTTACTTAATTTCGTGATGAAATTCCTTAACGGTGGGGGGGGGAGAGATTTGTAATGCCCCGAAAATCATTTTTAAGCTGATCGCGTTCAAAAGAAATTTTGGTGCCTGTATAGGGGTACACGGCCTAGGACACGGGCGTGTCCAAGGCCGTGTCTTTCTTTGTGTTTGGCCGGCTGTGTCCAGAGAAGGACACGGCAGGAAACACAGGTTGTGCGCAGTTTGGACACGGGCATGTCAGGGGTGACACGGGCGTGTTCATACCCGTGTCCCCACTCGTGTTCAGTAGGGACGTGATAGTTGGCGTAAGGGTTATTTGTGACATGCCTCCGGTCACGGGCGTGTCGAGGACCCGACACGTGTGTGTCTAGTTGAGACACAGGCGTGTCTTAGCCCGTGTGTTTTTTTTTGTTCTGCGATCGTGCCTGGATCGAGGCACACGACCTGGGACACGGCCGTGTGCAATGCCGTGTTCGGCCCAGGTTTGAGGAATTTTGTACAGATCTCAGCCGTTCATTTTCTTTAAATAAGATCTGACGGACCCGATGTGTTCCTGCTTTATTAAGGCCGGGAATGTTGGTTTAATTCTTCATTTCTCCCTTAAGCTTTCTCATTCCAAGGATTTAGAGCAAGGAGGAAGTACGAGAAGGATTCCGGCCGCTGGCAGAGCATCAGAGCACTGTTTAGAGAACCAAGAGCGGATCTGTGGAGGAACTTCCGTTGCGAAGACTTCTATCTGGATAGTTTCCATGGTGCAAGAGCATACTACCAGGGTAACGATTCTGTACTTGAGCATGTGAAGCTCTCTTCATTTTTGCATAGGGAAACCCGCTCCCGCGAGTGTGCGGCGATTGTGCGGTGTTCTCTGGGGTTGACGTGAATAGTCCCCCTTATGTTGCATATAGAGTCTGGAATCGAAGTACGGACATAGGCATTGTGTGTGAAGCCTACCTGGACATGTTGGTCTGGATCGGTGATGCTGCATTTGTTATGGTTTACTGGAGAAGACTCCGTGCTTTGGGTTTTGGGGTTTCTATGCGGTAGATTACAGCAGGGATCCTTGGGGATTATCACCAAGGCGCACCTGAAAAACTGAGCAGAATCGTTGTTCTGCTAACTTGGCGGTCAGGGAACCGACCATGAACATAACTGGGTTATGTGATTGTTTGGAATAGTAGGATCCGAGAGAAGCTTGGCTCATGCGTACGTCTTAAGGTGAACTATGCGTTGTGAGCAACGAGCAAGTGGAATCAGACCTGGGCTATGTGGTTCGGTGCGAGAGACCCAAAAAGGGGACTGGCCGTTGGCATAGTTAGGAGCCTTAGACGGTTGTCAGAAAGGCTAAAATGCTCACGAGGTTGCCATCCTGGGGGTGGTGGTTAAGACGCTGAAGTGTCAGGATTCACCGATAATGTGCCCTGAGTGCACGGGTTGTTTGTCCGTGCGAGCTTACACCTGTGGCGTAGTATGTTTATTCTATATTGTTTAGCTGGGCTAATGAATTGTAGGGAAGGAGCACCGCCGTCCCGGGTTAGGGGCAGGGTCGTTATAATTTGGTCGGCTTTGGCTGACCGTTGCTTTGTTTGCCACCGTGCGGTGGAATGTTTCTTGCAGGTGCTCCGGAGCCGAGTACCAAATAGCGGGATGGAGCCCATGTTGCTACGCTGGCCCTCGAAGGCCAAAGCGAATAGTTGTTCTTTATTTTGTCATGTGTGGCCAGCATGCGAGCCGATGTATGGAAAACATTATATTGCTAAGTGAACTATTGTAAGGCCATAAGGCCAAGTATCTTTCAGTGTATTTGTATTTCATTCCAGTTATAGTGGTTGTGGACATTCGTGATTATTGGATTTCTGTTATGGGTTCTTTCAACTGTTCAAAAGCTTCCGCTAGAATGCTCTGTGTTAGGACGAGTAGTCTTAATTGGATAGTTTGGTTATTCATACGTAACACTTCCGACTGTCCGTGGTATATGGCGTCGGGTTCCAGCTGGACCTTCTGTTATATTCCATACAACGGATGGGGGTGTTACACGGGGATAGAGGGGAGGTTTGCTGAGAGCAGCCGGGAAGGCTGATGATCAGCGGAGGAGGTTGATCAGGAGAGGAGGTTGATCAGGAGCTGTCGAGCAGACGCTTACTTTTACGGTTGTGCTTGCAGGTGGATGCCGAGGTGAGCTGAGCTAAGAAGAAGAGAAGGGGCCGCTAGCAGCGACAACAACAAACTTCGCCCGCCGTGGCTTAAATTCCACTCTTGCAACATGATTTCTTTTGATTAATATTGAGTTATTACAGCTTGCTAATACACCTTTACAAGAAAGAAAATAAAGGGGTACAAAAGGAAGTTGGCGGCTAAGGAAGTATTGCCAGAGGAAGCCGCGCGCACTGAACTTGGAGGCCGGCAGACCGGACGGTTAAGGGACGAAAAGAGACATCGTGGACTCGAGAGTCAAGTCAGCAGGTCGCGTGACGAAGAACAGAGAGGGTGCGGACTGAGAAGAGGAGTCCGCAAAGGATGGATACTTTAGCTTGTTGTGGGCTGTCTACGAGCATAAGCACCTTGGCAATGTTATGTCCCCCACCAAATGAGAGCCATGGGGGTCTATTTGTATGCCTGAGGAGGTAACGGCTTGCGGTGATGTTACCCCCTGTGAGTCGGTAACTTGAGCGAGGATAGGATGGAGTTCGTCGAGTCCGCAATAGGCCGCACGGATTGGGGCATGCTTCTGGAGCAGGTCCTGCTGACGGCGGACTTAGAGGACAGTCCTCCCTTACTGAGCTGATCGATCCCGCCCAAAGAATGTGCGGGCTGAAGGACTATCTCCCCGCTGCTAGGAAGAGAGAGCTGGAAGCTATGCGGCGGACTGCGAGGAGAATCCGCGGAGTCCGCCGCTGCTGAACTGAACGAGCGTTAAGGGGTGCGAGCTGACGAATGCCCGCTGAGTCTACTGAGTCCGTACGAGGCTGTGCGATCTGAGACTGCCTTCTGCTGGGAGAAGCGGGTTCTAGCTGAGGATTGGCGGGTTGCATAGTGAATCTGTTGAGGCCGCGGAGTCCGCTTCTACTGCTGAGGAGAGGGATGCTGGAGGCAAAGGATTGGCGGGATGTATGGCGAGTCCGCTGTGTCTGCGGAGTCCGCGCCTGCCGCTAAGCTGAGTCCGTCTATGCCGGAATGGAGAGGCCTACTGCTGCTGAGCTGAGGTTCATCAATGTAGGAGGACTGGAAGGTTTTATTGCACTTTGAGTCCTCCCAGCTCGCGAGGAACTGGATGCTGCTGATCTTTGCGGGTAGCCGGCTAGAGTGTCCGCGCTTCTTAGGCGGACTGATGATGCTGGTTGGCCATACTTCTGGATGACAAGGGATGGGCAACCTGCCGGACTGGCGAGGCAGGCCGCGCATGTTGGCGAGGTGGAAACGAAGGTAGATGGCTGGAGGCCGGGGGGCAGGTCGCCACTTTTGTTTGGTGGTTCGAGCTGTCTAAGCGGAAAGACATTTGAGTCCAGCAAAGGGGGAATCTGTTGAGAAACATGCAGTTAAGCTGACAAGGTGTGCGGCCTGCAGGGGCAGACTACAGGAGCAGTCTGCGGCCCCTGCCGACCAAGGGAACAACACGCGGACTGGGCGGTCAGACCGCTGAGACCGCCCAAGCCATGAGGCCTGAGCGGACAAAGAAAAACATGTTCTCCCATCCTAAGAAGTGACCTCCAAGAGGTACCTGGAGCAGGCCACTATTAGCGAGCTGGCTGCCTTGGGAAGGATCGCCGATTTCGGGGTTAACATAATCCCCGTGCTTTTTTAAGTTCAGAAAAGAACTTCAAAAAAGTTCGAGAACCACGAAATCGTGATCCACCCCAAAGGAAATGAAGGGGGCAAGGAGAGATAGAACCTGATGTCTCTCCTTAGGAGTTTGGTGTTGCCTGTCTTTTTCCTGCAAGAGGAAAGTTAATGTAGGCATGTATGGGAGGTACACCTTGTGTGTATCTGTGTTTGCCTTTGCAAAACGAGGAAGATGTGCCTTCTGCTGAGTTCTGCAAAATGAAGGTGAGAGGAAAACATAGGAGCATAATAACTTGAAAGTACCTGATGGAGGCTTGCAAGTGTTTGCTGCTTTCTGCAAAAGAGATGTTAGAAGCAAATTTGGAATATAAAAGTAGCTTGCAAGTACCTGTGAAGAGACTTGCAAGTGTTTGCTGTTCTCTGCAAGAAAAGAGTTAGGAGGAGATAAAACATGTGAAAGTAGCTTGTAAGTACCTGTGAAGAAACTTGCAAGTGTCTACTGATCTCTGCATGAAAAGAGTTAGGAGGAGACAAAACATGTGAAAGTATCTTGCAAGTACCTGTGAAGAAACTTGCAAGTGTCTGCTGATCTCTACAAGAAAAGAGTTAGAAGCAGACAAAATATGTGAAAGTAGTTTGCAATTACCTATGAAGAAACTTGCAAGTGTCTGTTAATCTCTGCAAGAAAAGTGTTCGGAGCAGACAAAAAATGTGAAAGTAGCTTGTAAGTACCTGTGAAAAAACTTGCAAGTGTCTGCTGATCTCTGCAAGAAAAGAGTTAGGAGGAGACAAAAAATGTGAAAGTAGCTGACAAGTACCTATGAAGAAACTTGCAAGTGTCTGCATATCTCTACAAGAAAAGAGTTAGGAGCAGACAAAATATATAAAGAGTTTCCCTACATGTGAAGAAAGACTGGGTCAGACAAAACATGTAGGGAGACTTACTGCAATTACGGAAGGTGCCCCGGGACATGAAAACCAAGGACCAAGCCCAACCGCCCAAAGACTAAATGTCAACTCCCGTAGGCGTGACGATTGGCAAGCCCGTAGACCTGCAACACTATCCTTAACCCAGGATTATGACACCGCATGTCGACTCACACTGCATGAAATTCCACTTCACTGTGGCACGAAAGGAGCCTCGTAGAAAGCAAGAGGACCAAGCCCAACCATCCACTCGACATGGAAGGAGACTCGGGAAATGGGCACCGAGGACCAAGCCCAACCGTCCATTTATAACTCATCTCAACACTAACCAACTCAGTGTGGTCAACACTCGCACTTACACCCTTTCACAATGCTACCCGTAGGGAGATGCCACTCTAAGCATTGGACTAGTAAATTCATTCAGTTAAACAATCATTCACTTGGCCATATATTATCATCCTACATTTCATTTCCAAATGTTTTCGACACATTATTAACATGATGCACATTTCTATTGATTTACCAATTTCTACCAAATCATTTCGTTCGAGTACGCTTCATTTCAAAAATCAATTACGTGAGACCCAATTATCAATTTCATCATTCATAGAACTATGATGGTTAACATAAAAGAGTTCACCCAACCTCAAGTTAATTTACTACATTGTCACCACCGAGTCCAAACCCGACACTACTCCAACCCAGAATTTCAGGTACAAAATAAATCTGGGCAGCAAATTGGTCCGGAGATTCCCAAAGCTACATGAATCCAGTGAAGGCATGTAACCCCTCGATTGAAATTTCATTCCTTGGGTTACAACTTTCATGTTCAGGCCACAACCCAGATCCGAGAGTATCATATTTGAAATCGGTTTCAAAGTCCGCTGCGTACAGAACACAGTTTCTGCATGCTTGGTTTGCCGGCCGTCAAAATCATTCAGACTTTCCTGTGGCTATAGACTTCTCCTGAAGTTGTGCAACCACTCGTTGGAAAGGTATTTTCAAGGACTTCAACTTTCGTGTTTAGTGGAAAGCCCAGTTCTGAACATATCACACCTGAAAGTGGCCAAGAAGGTCACTACGTGGAGAACATAGATTCTGCACGCATCTTAAGGCAAAATGAACGGCATCGGTTCATCTTCCTCCTCAAGTCGATCTTCCAAAATCACCTCCAGAAATTCCCCCTCCCTTATTCACCATCATGAGGCCATTACTCTTAATGAAACTGTCCCCCATCTTCACATAGAAGGTTGGAGAGGTTGAAGACACCACTATCCTTAGAGCACAAGCCCTAGAACAGCCTCTTCCTGGAGAAATCATCATCTCGCAAGTCTAGACTCTTTTGAGTCGACATCTTGCCTAAATATAACTACAGATCTAGGACCAAGGGAGAAGGGAGGAAGCTCACCTCATTTCCGGAGTTTCCACCATTTCCGGCCAAGGATCTTGTAACTCTTCGCGGCGGCATCTTCTTCTTTTCCTCGGCGGCGACGGTTCTTCTCCCCTTGGACTTGCTCCAGTGTAACATCCCATGTTACTGCTGGACCCCTCAACTTAGATTGGGTTAGGCATGAGGTGAGATTTGAGCAGATCAACTAGGTTTGACCCTAGGTAGTGGGTGGTAGCCATGTGGGGCCCACTATAAGACCTTAGTCAAACTAGGTCAAACTAGCCTGAGTGGGGACCCTAGCCACACCATGACCCCACCACATTGCCCTAACCCTAAAAACAATCTAAGTGGACCCTAGGGTATGTCACTGGGTCAACATTTTGACCCCAGTTGACCAAGGTCAACCTTGGGCTTAATTTGGTCAAACCCACACCCATAGGCCTAATTAACCTAAGTGGGGCACCCCTTGACCCAAACTAAGTTGGGTGGTGCCACTAGACCCATTTCCACCAAGTGGGGTCAGTCCACCCACCATGGTTGACCAGTCAACCCTAAAAGTCAATTTGGTCAACAAATTGACCTAAAGAGTGAAATGAAGGCCAAGCCATTTCCCCTTGGACCAAGCCCACCATAATTGGCCCATAGTCAGCCCAAGTGAACAAGACCAGTCCTACCCCTCTAAATCAGGAGAGAGAGTACATGCAAGGGGGTAAAATTGAGATTTTTAGGAAAAGAGGAGAGAGAAAGAGGAATGAAGGGAATAATGGCCACATGGCCACCCCATCAGCTGGTTTTGGCTGCCCAAAACCAGGTGGCTGACCTCCCCTCTTCATTTCCAGCAGAATACCAGTGTTGAGAGCCACATGGCACCATGGGTGAAGCCTCCAAAGCTCAAACCGAGCTCACCTTGGAGTTAACTCCACTTATAGCCCACCTCAGTCCAAACAGACCTCACCATTAGCTTCAGAAGGCCGAAAGGAGTGGAATTCGATATCTGGATCAAAGCTTTTGGTGGAGAATCGGGTTCGGGAGCAAGCTCGTCGGAGAGGAAAACTTCCATGGCCAACCGCCGCCAAACCCGCCGCCAAGCCCCAATCGAGGTCCGTTTCACCTCACCTCTACCCGTACTAGTTTCCTAGATCTATTAGGCGAGACATCGGGCTCAAATGAGCCAGATCCAAGGTGAGCTTTTTCATGGATTTTGGAATTTTGATGGAGTTCAAGTTCGCCGGAAACCGCCGCCTCCGGCCACCATTTCGCCGCCAAACGTTGGCCACCACCTCAACGGAGGTGGTGGTGGTGGTAGCCGGCCGTGGAGGCTAAGGGGTGGCCGGGAAATGAGGTTTGAAGGTGCTCCAGGTCGGGACAATCTCGGCCCTTGGCTGGAGGAAGAAGATGAACAGATGTCATCCATCCTGCTTTAAGATTCGTGCTACATCAAAATTTAATTTTCTGTCCCTGTTTTTGCTGTTACTTGCAAGCTACGTTTAGGCCTCTTAGAGGCATTTGCAGAACTTAGCCCCTTAATGAAAAATGTAGAATAGGGTCTTACCTTTACAATGCCACCCTAAACATACATTTTGGTGTAGTGTACAGTCCTGTAGGACATTTCCCCTAGGACTGGTCCTAGACTAGGGCAGCAATTATATTGGATGCCCTGGTCTCAATATTAGTCACCATGGCCCCAAATTTTGGGCACATGCATGATTAGGACATACCTAGCTCCTGCCAAAATTAGGAATTTTTAGAGAACATTTTCCTATAGTTTTTGGTAAAATATCAAAATTTAAATAAATGGCATATATGGAGTTCTACTCCTCCCCATGGCCCCAAATTTTGGTGGTGGGTCAGTGGGGTCATCCTTGGTGCATGATAAAATTTTCAGCACCTTGGGTTCACTGCATGTGGGAGAAACCACTTGCATGTGCTAGCCTATGTTAAGGTTTGGTGTGCAAATAGCAAAAATGCAAATTGGTGTATTTAGCCCAATGGTGGCATGCAAGAGTTATGAAATTAATTACAGTGGTTCATTAGGATAAATTTCCCCCCCCCCCCAAATTAATGAGGGAATTTTTGGAATCAAAATTCCATTTATTGGAATTTATTTTAATTATAGCTATTTTGGAAATAAAATTGGAAAATAGGATTTATTCAAGTACAAATCCAAACCACTTTGCCAAGGCATAGATAACATCACATTTGACTTAGGAAAAATATGATTCCTCTGGTTTGAAGAATTTTTGGAATAAATACCCTAAATTTCCCATTTTACCCTTATTTTGTATATTCTTGAATTGATGGATTTATATCTCTGAAAAATTTGGAAATTTTTCTACTGTCATAAAATGTTATTATTAGTCTTGCACAAATTTCTCGGAATTTAATGGATGCATTATTTGTGTTAAAATTAGTATAATGGCATTTTGGTAAATACCTTATAATGGAATCCTATAGGACATCTTACATTAAATGTTGATGATTCTCTGCCAATAGTCATCAATTAGTGTCCTAAAAGCTCTGTAATATTTCTGGAATTTTTGTGTAAATAATGCCTATACCTCATTTGGAAAAATGGAATTTTGTGGAATTGATATTAAATTGAAAATGATAATAAATAATTTAAGGAAAATTATGAAATTCTGTAGGCAGTAATATTTTGTCAATATACCTCTCAGGAAAATTTCCCTAGGTCAGTGGATGCCTAATCAAACCACTTCATGTGTAAAGTGACCTAGCATTTGAATTAAAAGAATTAATTAAATGACTATTTGGCCAAGAAAAATTATGAGAATCCTTAGGGTAGTTCCCTTAGTCCATAATACCTTAGGATAAATATTTAGAGGCAAGATGACTTAAGTGTTGGAAGATCACAATTCTAGGGTAGGCATAGGTCATGGTCTGCATATAACACAAATAGGTCCTGCCTTAGGGAATTACCAGGGGATTGATTATCGGCAGAAATAAGAGAGAGTTCAACATGAGTAACCCTGGTGGGTAGAGTTGTCTTAGTGAGAGATTAAAAGTGCAAGTCTTAGCTAGCAACTGGAGCGGGGATCGGCGGAAGACCGTCGGTTTCCCGGTAATACCTTAAGTTACTAGGGTTATACTAAAGCAATAAGGAGAGCTGGGGAGATACATGGGTAGCCATCAACTAAAATAAATATCCTTGCGAAAGGGAACGCTGGGCGTAATCCCAACACAGTTCCTAGTGCCCCTTGAGAGCCCTTCACAGGGAATACCGGGGGCAGTCCTGGGATTAACCTTAAATCTCTAAGTATAATAAACTGTAGATAAGAGTAGTATAATAGGTTAGGACATTATCGTACCTTCTCGCCCGTGTGGGGTTGGAGAGATTCATGATATATGCTCACCCGTTTTGGGGTTTGAGGGAGTTGGCATAAAGGCACTGATGTGCGTTCTCACCCGGGTTTGGGTTTGAGGGATTCAGGATGGGTTTTGGTCCTGCGAGTGGAAGGCTCGGTATGAATTACTTGCATGTGCATAAATATCGTGGCGGGGCATGCGGTACTGGCCGTTCGTCACACCGATGGCAGTACGGTGCACCAGGCGGTTGTGGGAGTTAGAGGGGCCAGTGGGTTGTTTTACACTGCGGTCTGGAGGACGACCCCCGATAACACACATCCGACCCAACAAGACTGACGGGTTTGTCAGCAAAGTACGTACGCAAGACTCTAGAGTGTACCTTGGACGTGTACAGAGGCGTATGAGAGGGGTCTAAGGCTTGGTAGTGTGCATACCGGTCTAGAAGCGGAGACGCCCGCTCCGCTGCTGTCGTAGCCACAGCGGTGGTACCCGAGAGTGATGCTAGCTCTCAAAAAGTGGGAACTAAAGGTCTGTGATCACAGAGTCGTTGTGTGTGAGTTGCACTTGCCTGTGCATAAAATTGCATCATATCATTCATTCATATTAGGTCATACGCTTCATAGATCCTTATCATATAAATTAGTATGGGCTCTTTTATATGATAAGTTAAATTTCCTGGAAATCCTAACTTATATATTTGTATGGGCATTTATATAAGTTAGGGTACGTTTGTGATGATAGCATAGTGGTAGCTTAGCTTATTTACTTGTTCATACTGCTGCTTCTTTACTTTTCATTACTGCACTACTCTTACTTGTTACTTGTACCGTACATAGAATTGCTAGAGTAGAACTACAGTACTTATTACAGCATTAGTTAGATATGTCACCTGCTTCCACTTTGTTACCCCTTGTTGTCCTCCGCTTCGTCCTCCCGCTCGGTGCCTAGGAGCTGCGGGGCGAGGTGCGGAGGAAACGACTTAGTCTTTTTGACTAATGGTCGGTGACCAACTATTTTTAGGAGCCCGTGGAGATGGAGCACCAGCACGTCGAGGAGGCAGGACATGAGGAGCAGATACCACTTCAGCAGGCTACTACCACTACTGTGCGTCCTCAGGTGGGACGAGATCTGATGATCTAATTTAGCTTCCGCATTTACTATTTTGTGAGAGAGAGATTTGATGTACTGGGCATAAGCCCTTTTTACTCTTTCTTCTGTACCATTCTGTGGACTATTGATGTACTATTCATTTCTTTTATATGATTGTACTGTGGCTTGTGGACTGGTAGTTTTATATATATAGATTACTTCTTATTTCTCATATTGGCCTACAGGTTTATGATCGTACTAGCCGGCAGAATCGGCGTGTTGCGGTGTCGACTAACCCGTGAGTTAGTGCCACCGTAAGACGGCGGTTCTGGGCATAAGATCCGGTAGCCCTCCTTGGTAAGGGGGAGGGGGGTCTTACAAACTGGTATCACTCGAACAACGATCATATGAGAAAGAAGTCCACAACATGGCACCACCCCCGCCCCAGCATTAGTTTGCGGACAAACTATGCAGCGGAAGCAGTGGTGTGCCCATGTACAAAAGTCACAGAAATGGTCCACAAAGTACAATTTGATAGGCCAATTTTGCCTTAACCTTACCTTTATGCAACCTCCACAGGTCGCAGCGCCGCAAAATGTGGCTCCTCCCCCTCCAGCTGCCACTCCATTCCTACATACGGAGATGGGGCAGACCCTGACGGCGATTTTGGATGCCTTTAGAGCCCAGCAAGTCCCGGCTCCACAGCCAAATCCGGGGTCGAGCTGGCTGAGTGCATTCAAGAGCCTGTCCCCACCGACGTACCGTGGGACAGAGGATGCAGTGAAGACAGTAGAATGGCTGGAGGCCATACACGAGATCTTAGCGGGCATCAGCTGCCCAGTCGGCCAGGCAGTACCTCTAGCCACCTCCGTGCTAGAGGCCCACGCGAAGAGATGGTGGAAGTCAGTCCGGGAGACTACTTATGCGGACTTTGAGTTGTCAGAGATTTCTTGGGAGGAGTTTGGCGATGTGTTCCTGGAGCACTTCGTCTCTACTACAGACAGGGATGCTTTGGAGGAGAGGTTTTTGAACCTCAAGCAGGGGACTAGATCAGTGATAGAGTACCAGAGGGAGTTCTCCCACTTGGCCAGGTTCGCGGGGATTCAGGACACCGACGACAGGAGGTATGCGAAGAGGTTCTACCGGGGCCTTAGGGATGATCTGAGGCAGGCTCTGTTATTCATTTCACATGGCACATCCAGACAGATCATTGAGATGGCGAAGAAGCTGGAGGCTGACCAGCTGATGGTACGAGCCGGAGGGAAGAGACCATTTGATGGATCGACATCTGGTGAGAGCAGTAGGGGCTCTCAGAGAGGCAGGACCATCGGATACAGGAGGGGTGGGGGACGTCGTCGTCCCAACTTCAGGCAGGAGCAGGGGACTCCTCCAGCTTTGGCTCCCCCACCTCTACAGATACATGATCCGAGGAGACAGGATGACCGAGGCCACCGACAGGTGGTTTGTTACGGATGCCGCCAGCCTGGGCACATCAGGTCGGAGTGCCCGCACCGATTCCATCCCCCTCCTCCTCCTCCACCTCCAGTGGCCCCAGTACAGCAGGGCCGAGGACGAGGCCGAGGACGAGGCCGAGGCCGGGGATATCATGGCAGGAGGCGCGAGCAGGAGCAGATATACGCCTTGGACCTCACAGAGCCGAGGAATCCCGAGGAGGTCATTACAGGTACTTGAAGTTAATTTTGAGTTTCCTTAAATTTTTCCAATGATATATATATATAGTACCTGGAACCATAGGATAACAATTAACCTTCACATAAACAAACCTCAGGCATAGTCATGATCAGCGGCAAGCCTGCCCATACTCTTTTCGACACGGGTGCGTCACACTCGTTCGTATCCGAGGCCTTCATCGACGGACTCGAAGGCGTGGAGAGGTTCCCTGGACTAGAGATGAGGGTACGCCTACCCGATGGGTCGGAGCTGCGGACTACTGCACATTGCGACATGGAGGCCGAGATTGGCGGCAAGGCTTTTGAGGCGCCGGCGACTATTCTGAAGCTGCAGGACTTTGACTTGATCTTGGGCATGGCCTGGTTGCACCGGAACCATGCCCAGATAGATTGTCCGTCCAGGAGGATCACGCTGAGACATGGCGACTCTCATGTTATCGTTGAAGGTATCCAGCCTATCTGCCACCTACTATTATCTTCTATACAGGCTGTGAAGGCCCATGAGTAGGGTGAAGAAGTCTATATTGTCTGCTTCGAGATGGTGGGAACAGAGGCGACTATCTCAGATATTATGGTGGTTCGGGATTTCGCCGACGTATTCCCGGAGAAATTGCCCGGGCTACCGCCTGCTAGAGATTTGGATTTCAGGATTCAGCTGGTACCGGGAGCGAAGCCGGTGTCCCGGGCACCCTACAGGATGGCTCCTAGGGAGTTACCAGAGTTCAGGACTCAACTACAGGAGCTAGTCGAGTCAGGATTTGTGCGACCCAGTTCACCGCCTTGGGGAGCACCAGTTCTTTTCGTGAAGAAGAAGGACGGATCACTTCGATTATGTATAGATTACCGGGAGCTGAACCGGTTGACGGTCCGCAACACCTATCCTCTGCCTCGGATAGATGAGTTATTTGACCAGCTACAGGGAGCATTCTGGTTCTCCAAGTTAGATTTGCGATCCGACTATTATCAGCTCCGTATCAGGGAAGAAGACATACCAAAGACGGCTTTCAGTTCGCGCTATGGATTATACGAATTCACGGTGATGCCTTTTGGGCTCACGAATGCTCCTGCTGCATTCATGAGTCTGATGAACCGTGTTTTCGAGCCTTTCTTAGATCGCTTCGTGATAGTATTCATCGACGACATCCTTATTTATTCTCGGACTCAGGAGGAGCATACGGAGCACTTGGCACAGGTCCTGCAGAGGTTGAGGGAGACACAGATGTACGCAAAATTTTCGAAGTGCCAGTTCTGGTTGCAGGAGGTGGCTTTCCTGGGGCACACGATCAGTGGGGCTGGGTTAGCTGTGGACCCAGCCAAGATAGAGACGGTGAGGGATTGGCCACAGCCGAAGACCGCATCTGACATCCGCAGTTTCTTGGGACTAGCAGGCTATTACCGCAAGTTCGTGGAGGGGTTCTCGAGGATAGCACTCCCCCTCACGTCCTTGACGAAGAAGGATGCAGATTTTGTTTGGTCAGAGCGGTGTGAGACGGCTTTTCAGGAGCTGAAGGACCGACTCATCTCATCCCCTATTCTTGCGCTTCCATCCGGGAGCGAAGGATTCCAGATCTACACGGACGCCTCTTATCAGGGGATGAGTGCAGTCCTGATGCAGCATGGACACGTTATTGCTTATGCTTCGAGACAGTTGAAGAAGCATGAGCATAACTATCCAGTACATGATCTAGAGCTCGGGGCTGTGGTTTTCGCCCTAAAGATATGGAGACATTATTTATACGGGATTCATTGTGACATCTTTTCAGATCACAAGAATCTCAAGTATATTGATACGCAGAAGGACCTAAACCTGAGACAGAGGAGGTGGCTGGAGTTCCTCTGTGATTATGACTACAAGATCCACTATCACCCGGGGAAAGCGAACACGGTTGCGGATGCTTTGAGCAGGAGGTCCGGCACTTCTGGACCGGAGCCCCGATTGATGTCTATAGAGCTGCTACAGATGATGGAGGACATGCACATTACCATGGTGTCCGAGACTGAGCCAGTTGTTTATAGAGAGTATTTGAGCTCAGTGATCAGCGGAGATGATATACAGGAGCGCATCCGAGCACATCAGAGGCTGGATGCTGCGTTACAGCCGATTTTCAGTGCCCTAGAGAGGGGCAAGGTCGAGGACTACACGTTACAGGATGATCTTCTTCGGTTCCGGGGGCGCATCTACATACCAGCAGGAGGCAGTATCCGGGAGGACATACTCCGAGAGGCACATTGCTCGAGATATTCAGTGCACCCCGGCATCACCAAGATGTGGGCAGATTTGCGGAGATCTATGTATTGGCCCGGGATGAAGAGGGAGATCACGGATTTTGTGACCCATTGCGAGACCTGCCAGCGTGTGAAGGCAGAATGCAAGAGCCCGGGAGGTTTACTACAGCCACTGCCAGTTCCAGAGTGGAAGTTCGAGGACATTGCTATGGATTTTGTACACGGATTGCCTCTCTCCCACTCTGGGCATGATTCTATATGGGTTATAGTGGATAGATTGACCAAGGTAGCGCAGTTTATTCCAGTTCGGAAGGATGCCCCAGTTGCAGTTCTGGTGAGACTATTTGTGGAGCACTACGTCAGATATCATGGTATCCCGAAGCCTATTGTTTCGGACCGTGATGGTCGGTTCACTTCGAGCGAGTGGAGGGCCGTGCATGCTTACTTGGGATCTCGGCTTACTTTTAGTACCGCCTTCCACCCGCAGACCGACGGACAGACCGAGCGGACCATCCGGACCATGGAGGACCTGCTCAGGTTATGCATATTGGATACGGGGAGGCCTTGGGAGAGGCTGCTACCATTGATTGAGTTCTCGTATAATAACAGCCACCAGGCTAGCATCAGGATGGCTCCGTACGAGGCGCTTTATGGGAGGAGATGCCGGACACCGCTATCATGGGTTCAGGATGTGGATACCAGGGCTCTGGGATCTGATTATATAGAGGACACTGAGGCTCAGATTCGATTGATCAAGGATCGACTACTGGAGGCCCATAGCAGGCAGGCAAAGTATTATGATGCTCGGCACCGGAAGGTGGAGTTCCAGGTTGGAGACAGGGTATTCTTGAAGATACGTCCAGTACACGGTGTTTCTCAGGTGCGGAGGCACAAGAAGCTCAGTCCACGATACATGGGGCCATACCTGATCCTGGAGCGGATCGGCCCCTTGGCTTACCGACTGCAGCTGCCACCGGAGTTGGGTGCATTACATGACGTCTTCCATGTCTCTTCCTTGCGAAGATCTCTCCTTCGGCCGGAGCAGCACATCACTACTACAGCCGGACCGGTAGAGCCTGACAGATCAGTGAGATTGGAGCCGATCCGGATTGACGATACAGCCATCCGAGTGTTGCGGAAGAAGAAAGTCCCTCTTGTGAAGGTGCTGTGGTCCAACCATGGACGGGAGGAGCACACTTGGGAGCCGAGAGATCTGATGCTGGAGCAACACCCGGAGCTATTCGCATCAGGTACATTTAAGTTATGCTTTTAAATTTCTTGATGATTCTTGCAAATTGAACCCCGTAGACCCGAACTTAAATTTCGGGGACGAAATTATTTTCTTGTTTATTGGAATTTGTAACATCCCATGTTACTGCTGGACCCCTCAACTTAGATTGGGTTAGGCATGAGGTGAGATTTGAGCAGATCAACTAGGTTTGACCCTAGGTAGTGGGTGGTAGCCATGTGGGGCCCACTATAAGACCTTAGTCAAACTAGGTCAAACTAGCCTGAGTGGGGACCCTAGCCACACCATGACCCCACCACATTGCCCTAACCCTAAAAACAATCTAAGTGGACCCTAGGGTATGTCACTGGGTCAACATTTTGACCCCAGTTGACCAAGGTCAACCTTGGGCTTAATTTGGTCAAACCCACACCCATAGGCCTAATTAACCTAAGTGGGGCACCCCTTGACCCAAACTAAGTTGGGTGGTGCCACTAGACCCATTTCCACCAAGTGGGGTCAGTCCACCCACCATGGTTGACCAGTCAACCCTAAAAGTCAATTTGGTCAACAAATTGACCTAAAGAGTGAAATGAAGGCCAAGCCATTTCCCCTTGGACCAAGCCCACCATAATTGGCCCATAGTCAGCCCAAGTGAACAAGACCAGTCCTACCCCTCTAAATCAGGAGAGAGAGTACATGCAAGGGGGTAAAATTGAGATTTTTAGGAAAAGAGGAGAGAGAAAGAGGAATGAAGGGAATAATGGCCACATGGCCACCCCATCAGCTGGTTTTGGCTGCCCAAAACCAGGTGGCTGACCTCCCCTCTTCATTTCCAGCAGAATACCAGAGTTGAGAGCCACATGGCACCATGGGTGAAGCCTCCAAAGCTCAAACCGAGCTCACCTTGGAGTTAACTCCACTTATAGCCCACCTCAGTCCAAACAGACCTCACCATTAGCTTCAGAAGGCCGAAAGGAGTGGAATTCGATATCTGGATCAAAGCTTTTGGTGGAGAATCGGGTTCGGGAGCAAGCTCGTCGGAGAGGAAAACTTCCATGGCCAACCGCCGCCAAACCCGCCGCCAAGCCCCAATCGAGGTCCGTTTCACCTCACCTCTACCCGTACTAGTTTCCTAGATCTATTAGGCGAGACATCGGGCTCAAATGAGCCAGATCCAAGGTGAGCTTTTTCATGGATTTTGGAATTTTGATGGAGTGCAAGTTCGCCGGAAACCGCCGCCTCCGGCCACCATTTCGCCGCCAAACGTTGGCCACCACCTCAACGGAGGTGGTGGTGGTGGTAGCCGGCCGTGGAGGCTAAGGGGTGGCCGGGAAATGAGGTTTGAAGGTGCTCCAGGTCGGGACAATCTCGGCCCTTGGCTGGAGGAAGAAGATGAACAGATGTCATCCATCCTGCTTTAAGATTCGTGCTACATCAAAATTTAATTTTCTGTCCCTGTTTTTGCTGTCACTTGCAAGCTACGTTTAGGCCTCTTAGAGGCATTTCCAGAACTTAGCCCCTTAATGTAAAATGTAGCATAGGGTCTTACCTTTACAATGCCACCCTAAACATACATTTTGGTGTAGTGTACAGTCCTGTAGGACATTTCCCCTAGGACTGGTCCTAGACTAGGGCAGCAATTATATTGGATGCCCTGGTCTCAATATTAGTCACCATGGCCCCAAATTTTGGGCACATGCATGATTAGGACATACCTAGCTCCTGCCAAAATTTAGGAATTTTTAGAGAACATTTTCCTATAGTTTTTGGTAAAATATCAAAATTTAAATAAATGGCATATATGGAGTTCTACTCCTCCCCATGGCCCCAAATTTTGGTGGTGGGTCAGTGGGGTCATCCTTGGTGCATGATAAAATTTTCAGCACCTTGGGTTCACTGCATGTGGGAGAAACCACTTGCATGTGCTAGCCTATGTTAAGGCTTGGTGTGCAAATAGCAAAAATGCAAATTGGTGTATTTAGCCCAATGGTGGCATGCAAGAGTTATGAAATTAATTACAGTGGTTCATTAGGATAAATTTACCCCCCCCAAAATTAATGAGGGAATTTTTGGAATCAAAATTCCATTTATTGGAATTTATTTTAATTATAGCTATTTTGGAAATAAAATTGGAAAATAGGATTTATTCAAGTACAAATCCAAACCACTTTGCCAAGGCATAGATAACATCACATTTGACTTAGGAAAAATATGATTCCTCTGGTTTGAAGAATTTTTGGAATAAATACCCTAAATTTCCCATTTTACCCTTATTTTGTATATTCTTGAATTGATGGATTTATATCTCTGAAAAATTTGGAAATTTTTCTACTGTCATAAAATGTTATTATTAGTCTTGCACAAATTTCTCAGAATTTAATGGATGCATTATTTGTGTTAAAATTAGTATAATGGCATTTTGGTAAATATCTTATAATGGAATCCTATAGGCCATCTTACATTAAATGTTGATGATTCTCTGCCAATAGTCATCAATTAGTGTCCTAAAAGCTCTGTAATATTTCTGGAATTTTTGTGTAAATAATGCCTATACCTCATTTGGAAAAATGGAATTTTGTGGAATTGATATTAAATTGAAAATGATAATAAATAATTTAAGGAAAATTATGAAATTCTGTAGGCAGTAATATTTTGTCAATATACCTCTCAGGAAAATTTCCCTAGGTCAGTGGATGCCTAATCAAACCACTTCATGTGTAAAGTGACCTAGCATTTGAATTAAAAGAATTAATTAAATGACTATTTGGCCAAGAAAAATTATGAGAATCCTTAGGGTAGTTCCCTTAGTCCATAATACCTTAGGATAAATATTTAGAGGCAAGATGACTTACCAGGGGATTGATTATCGGCAGAAATAAGAGAGAGTTCAACATGAGTAACCCTGGTGGGTAGAGTTGTCTTAGTGAGAGATTAAAAGTGCAAGTCTTAGCTAGCAACTGGAGCGGGGATCGGCGGAAGACCGTCGGTTTCCCGGTAATACCTTAAGTTACTAGGGTTATACTAAAGCAATAAGGAGAGCTGGGGAGATACATGGGTAGCCATCAACTAAAATAAATATCCTTGCGAAAGGGAACGCTGGGCGTAATCCCAACACAGTTCCTAGTGCCCCTTGAGAGCCCTTCACAGGGAATACCGGGGGCAGTCCTGGGATTAACCTTAAATCTCTAAGTATAATAAACTGTAGATAAGAGTAGTATAATAGGTTAGGACATTGTCGTACCTTCTCGCCCGTGTGGGGTTGGAGAGATTCATGATATATGCTCACCCGTTTTGGGGTTTGAGGGAGTTGGCATAAAGGCACTGATGTGCGTTCTCACCCGGGTTTGGGTTTGAGGGATTCAGGATGGGTTTTGGTCCTGCGAGCGGAAGGCTCGGTATGAATTACTTGCATGTGCATAAATATCATGGCGGGGCATGCGGTACTGGCCGTTCGTCACACCGATGGCAGTACGGTGCACCAGGCGGTTGTGGGAGTTAGAGGGGCCAGTGGGTTGTTTTACACTGCGGTCTGGAGGACGACCCCCGATAACACACATCCGACCCAACAAGACTGACGGGTTTGTCAGCAAAGTACGTACGCAAGACTCTAGAGTGCACCTTGGACGTGTACAGAGGCGTATGAGAGGGGTCTAAGGCTTGGTAGTGTGCATACCGGTCTAGAAGCGGAGACGCCCGCTCCGCTGCTGCCGTAGCCACAGCGGTGGTACCCGAGAGTGATGCTAGCTCTCAAAAAGTGGGAACTAAAGGTCTGTGATCACAGAGTCGTTGTGTGTGAGTTGCACTTGCCTGTGCATAAAATTGCATCATATCATTCATTCATATTAGGTCATACGCTTCATAGATCCTTATCATATAAATTAGTATGGGCTCTTTTATATGATAAGTTAAATTTCCTGGAAATCCTAACTTATATATTTGTATGGGCATTTATATAAGTTAGGGTACGTTTGTGATGATAGCATAGTGGTAGCTTAGCTTATTTACTTGTTCATACTGCTGCTTCTTTACTTTTCATTACTGCACTACTCTTACTTGTTACTTGTACCGTACATAGAATTGCTAGAGTAGAACTACAGTACTTATTACAGCATTAGTTAGATATGTCACCTGCTTCCACTTTGTTACCCCTTGTTGTCCTCCGCTTCGTCCTCCCGCTCGGTGCCTAGGAGCTGCGGGGCGAGGTGCGGAGGAAACGACTTAGTCTTTTTGACTAATGGTCGGTGACCAACTATTTTTAGGAGCCCGTGGAGATGGAGCACCAGCACGTCGAGGAGGCAGGACATGAGGAGCAGATACCACTTCAGCAGGCTACTACCACTACTGTGCGTCCTCAGGTGGGACGAGATCTGATGATCTAATTTAGCTTCCACATTTACTATTTTGTGAGAGAGAGATTTGATGTACTGGGCATAAGCCCTTTTTACTCTTTCTTCTGTACCATTCTGTGGACTATTGATGTACTATTCATTTCTTTTATATGATTGTACTGTGGCTTGTGGACTGGTAGTTTTATATATATAGATTACTTCTTATTTCTCATATTGGCCTACAGGTTTATGATCGTACTAGCCGGCAGAATCGGCGTGTTGCGGTGTCGACTAACCCGTGAGTTAGTGCCACCGTAAGACGGCGGTTCTGGGCATAAGATCCGGTAGCCCTCCTTGGTAAGGGGGAGGGGGGTCTTACATCCAGCACTTTCTCCCTCTCTACAGTAGTTCTCTCAGGAAAAAGGGTTGGAATGAGGAGTGAAAATGGCTAGGGTTTTCACATCCCTTATAAGTGAAAAGTGGCACGGGTAGTGTAACGCCACCGGTTTGTTTTGTGATTGTTTAATCTTTGTTTGGCGTTAAGTTGACGTGTTTTCGGCCATTGTTGTTGTTAGATCATGGTCTTAGATCTTTAGGTTCTCTGAGTGGCTTGTTTTGTAGCAAGTTTGCTAGATTCCCTAGCGAGCCGCAGTCTGTTTTGGTGACTCGGTGGAGCCCCTCCGGGAATGTTTGTGTTTTGACTTCGGGAGGTGTTAGCTTGAGTTTTGTTCGTCAGATGTTGATTTCAAGTTCGCCGTTCTTCTCGTAGCATGGGTATTTAGCTACGGTGTGAATTTTGTGAAATTCCGAGATCGTTTGTTTTTCGCATCGTTTTGGCGTTTTATTTAAATGACTGATATAATGTTATATCAGGGCAATTGTTTTGGCTGTATGTGGCTATTATGCTATATGAATAGCCTATTTTTGTTTTATTTTTTTTTGTTGGTTCTATAAGTGACCGGTTCTGTTTGTCTTGTTTGTGGCTAAGTGTTTTTAGCTTGATTTTAAATTTATATATATGTATATATAGTGGTTGTGTTAGCTATGTGCTTAAGCAGGTAGCAGAAATTTCTTGCTTTGTTTAGTGGCTATAGCTTATATATATTATTGAATTAGTTTAGCTAGGTGAGTGGAGCGTGAGTATACATAGCTATTCTTTAGTATTCCTCTCATTTCCTTTTCCCCAAGCCTTCAGCCAGCTAGCCTCCAGCAAAAGGAGCTTGGGCGACGGGAGTAGCTGGGGCTCCAGCTGTTGATTTCTTGCTAGTTATAGCCCAGATTTCTTGTGTAAGGGCAGATATGGACTGCTCTCGCCCGGATCTACCTTCCTAGGGTAAGTATTTCAAGTTCTAGGTTTGTCTTTGTAACTAGGGTTTTGCGGGTTAGCTTGTCTTCCCTCTAAAAGATCCAGATTTTTGTTTTCTTAGGTGGCCAATCTTGCTGTCGGTGCCTAGTGAGGAGTGTAGCTGCCGATTCCTGGAAAGTAGAGGCAAGTGGTACTCTTTGCCCTTGCCAAGTTGATTTTTTTCATCTTATTCTTTTTTGTTAGCTAGTTTTTTTGTTGTTGTTGTTGTTGTTCTCTTCTTAGAACTTAGGGCTGCTGTAGATCTTGCCCTGAATTAGTCTGATGTATAACTCGTTCAGGCTTAGTTTTAGTCGATTGTAGAGTTTGGCTTCGCTTAAAGTGCTGTTAAGGTAGAATAGGTCGAGCTAGTCCATGAAATAAGAGGAAATTGGTTTTTTGGGAAGCTGTAGCTTAGCGGGGTAATTTTGGGTGGAATATTATAGTTGCCAACTCTCTGTGAGCATGCATTGAGTGTTAGCTTACGGCCGAAGTTTAGTTTTTGCGGCTAAGTCTTTTGGCGTTGAGTGAGTGGAGCTCACTCGACGCGGCATCGAGTAAACTCGATGCCTTTCCTGCTAAATGTTTGGCATTGAGTGAGTGGTACTTACTCAACGCGGCGTCGAGCGGACTCGACGTTTTTTTTCTTCCTTAGGCTGGTGTTTTCTCCCGAGTTTGTTAGTGTGGGTTTTATTTCAGTTTGGTGATGTTTTCGGCTAGTTTTGAAGGCCGAATTGTCAATCATGGCAGGTGGTTATTCTAGTTTTTTTTCTTGACAGGGATGTTTGGGTGTAGAGCTGTGGCCACCACTAATTTAGCCCCAGTTTGGGCCAGTGCGTTGGACCCCAAGGATGCACCAGTGGCCCCTGAGTTATTAGGATTTGGTTGCTTGGATGAGGGCTGTATTTGGCGACCAACCCAGATCCATAGTTTTACCACTGCTAATAATTCACAAGTTAGGACTGTTAGTTCCTTTCCCTTTTAAAATTATTATTTTGGCATATGTTTGTCTTGTTGCTGTTGCAGGGTTTTTAGCAGGGCATGTTGCTAATTTCTTGCACTTGGTGCGCTTTGATTATTCCTTGGACAGTGTCTTACTTTGTTGTCTCATTTATTTCCTTTTCCTAAGTTTGATAGCATTCTATTGTAGGGTTTGGTAAACCCCTTCCTTTTTACTGCTTATGATCTAATGCACCATTTCTATTTGATTATATTCTTGCTAAGATGTTCTTTCTTTGAATGCCCCAGGTTCAGAACAATAGCCGGTTGAGCGACTAGTTTCTTTTTGAGGCTTGCTATTGATCTCCTGGGTTATTGAGATTCCTCTTTCTTATCTTTGGGAGGTAGATCTTTTCTTATTTCCTTCTGTATAAACATGCATACTCACGAGTAGGTTTGTGTCAGGTTGTTGACGCCCACTGGTGGTTTTATTTGGTGATGCAAAGTATGTGACTTAAACTGCTATTTTTGCTTTTACGAAGGTTGTTTACTTGCTCTCTGGGAATGCTTTATGTTAGGCTGCATGTTATGTATTTTTAACCCATAAAAGCATTACTATATATACTTCATACATGCCATATTTCTAAACCTAAAGTACTACTTTCCAAAGTAACGTAAAAACTATTTTCATATTATATTAAATTTAGAGTCTTGCATTTCATGAGTTGTCCTTCGAGGACGTTTACGCACATGTAGGATGTCAAATCACCTTAACCAAGGTATTTTCCACAACGTAAATATATTTTACTTGTGGAATAGTTGATCCACTGTGCCGAGGGACACGGCCATCCAACTTAATTGGATTTATTTCATAATAACTTAAGATTTTCTGTTAAAACATAGAGTTTGGAGTTTTGCCTGAGCGTCTGTAGTTATCCCTTGCACGACGTGGCATTACAACGCATATTTTCCCCTACTCTGATATAATTTTATTGATGAGAAAATGCGGGTCGTGACAGTTGGTATCAAAGCCAGGTTGCTTGACAATTGGTCGGGCAACCTTCCCTTGATTTGTGTTAGTTGTTTAGCATCATATCATACACACACCGATGTGTCATCAATACGTCTTGGCTGAAGCATGAACACTACACTCATAATCATGACAAGAAGTATACGAGACATATTATGTAGTATGAGATGCATAATATGTGTTGGTATATGGATCCACCATAGGTGGCAACATGTGAGGGTTATGTAGTATGGGATGCATAACCTCAACACATGGATGCCCATTAGCACGTCTTCTCTTTTTGTTGCATGCAATGTTATGTAGTATGGGATGCATAACATTGCATGTGTGCGCCGCTCATCACATGCATTAAGGTTTTTTTTAGAATGCATAACACAACATGAATAGCATAACATAGCATAAGCACAACGTGCCAAGCTAAATATTTACATGATGACATATGTACACACATGGTTTTGAGTCAAAAGGAAAATAAATTCATGCATTCATGGTATAAGCACATGAGTTAGTGTGATGATGGTGAATCATCCTAGGTTAAGCATAACATCATTATTAAAAAAAAATACCAGAGCAAGTTAGCAGTTGAAGCTCATACTTAAGTATGTTTTGTCTGTACTAGGTTGTCTAGTTGTAGCGGTTGGGCTAGGTTCTGACTAGTTATTTGTATGTTGATAGGATGTCGAAGTGTCCTTCGATGAGGTTGACTCCCCAATCTGAGGGCGAGTCTAGGAGTGCAAAGCAATGCGATGATAGAGAGTCTGCGATAGAGCAATGAGACATTGTCAAGATAGATGGTGGATATGCAATCCCAGATCCAATCGCTATTATCATTTGTGTCTAGGCTAGCTCCGAGAGTACAGGACCCTAATGTGGGTCTAGCTGTTCCTGCCCCTCCTGCTCCTCTAGTGCCTTTGGTAGTGGTTCCAACAGAGATGACGTTTATCTCGCAGTGTCAGCGACTCAGGCCTCCTACTTATGATGGAAAGGCAGATTTCATGATCTTGGATGATTGTCTTATATCGATCGAGGAGATGTTTTGCTACTCTGGAGTTACTGACGATCAGAGAGTGATGATCACCGCCTACCAGCTCAAAAGGTTAGCAAAGAGCTGGTGGCTAAGGGAGAAGGAGGGCATGAAAGAAGCATGCTCTTGGGAATCTTTTAAGGAGATGCTACCGGGAAAGTTTCTGTCCTCGGTCGAGCGGGACCGTCTGATGAATGAATTCTTATACTTAAAGCAGAGGAAACTCATAATCAGTGAGTATGAGATTGAATTTAGCAAATTAAGTCGGTTTGCTCCTGTTTTGGTGAGTATTGAAGCAGATCGAGTTAAACGATTTCTGGGTGGTCTAAGAAGTGACATCCGGCAGCTAGATGGTGCTCATGGAGCAGTCGAGGCAATCGAAAATGCTGCGAATACAGGCCATCAAATGAGAAGAGATAAAAGGAAATCCATTGAAGGAAAGATCCCCCGAGTATTCGGTGCTACTTCAAGGAAGAAGGGTAAGGAATTGTGTAGTTTTTGTGGCCGACCGGGCCACCCTTTGGAGAGATGTTACCAGAGAATTGGAGCTCAGAAGAAAGAGCAGGTTCATGGGATTCAAGGTGTTTCCAGGAAATTTTTAGTCTGTTCTGCATGTAAATGGGTAGGGCATGATGTTTCCAATTGTTGGGGAAAGAATAAAACAAGAGGTTGTTTTCTATGTGGTCAAGAAGGGCATATCAAGGCTCAGTGCCCGCAGCTCCAGCCTATACTACAACTAGTCCCACTTCAAGCATTGCCACCACCTCAGTGATTGGATAAAGAAAATGGAAAGCTGAATGTGATTTCCTCAGAGGAAGCTCAGACTTCTACTCAAGTTATTTCAGGTTAGACTTTCTCCCTAGTTTTAATGTTTTACATCGTAGTTATAGTTTTAGCAGTTGTTTCCTTAGATGCATGTGCAATTTTATAGGAAGATTTAAGGTAAAGAACCGTTGGGCGTGTGTTCTCTTCGACTCCGGCGCTACCCACTCGTTTGTGGTTAGAGCCTTCGTGGAGTGGTATTGTTTGGATCTAGATCGAGTTGGAGGCTCATTTTGTGCCAAGTTTCCTTCCGGCGATTCTGTTTTTTCGGACCAGGGCATTCAGAGTTGTCCGATTGTTTTAGGGGACTTTCTAGCAAAGGCAGATCTGAAGGTGATCGACTTTGAAGACTTTGATGTTATCTTAGGAATGGACTGGTTGTCTAGGTATGATGCTATTATCCAGTGCAAGGGTAAGCGCTTGGACTTCAAAAAGGACAACGGTCACACTGGGAGTGTTTATTGTGATCCATGCCAGGATTCTCCAGTTATTTCTGCGATATGTGCTCGGAAGCTGCTAGATTCCGGCTGCTTTGGTTGTTTGGTCTCAGTTTTGGGGACCGTTGGTACTTTGCCGCATTTAGAGGAGATTCATGTTGTGCGCGCGTTTTCCGATGTGTTTCCTGATGATCTTCCTGGTCTTCCACCTGATAGAGATGTTGAGTTTGCGATAGATTTGGAGCCTGGCACGCATCCTATTGCGAAGGCACCGTACCGGATGGCCCCGCGAGAGCTGGAGGAGTTGCGTATCTAGCTGGATGAGTTGTTAGAGAAGGGTTTTATCAGTACGAGTTTGTCGTCTTGGGGTGCTCTTGTTCTGTTTGTTAAGAAGAAAGATGGATCGACGAGGCTTTGCATTGATTATAGAGAACTAAATAAGGTCACTATTAAGAACAGGTATCGCCTACAAAGGATTGATGATTTGTTCGATCAGTTGCGCGGTAGCGCTGTGTTTTCTAAGATTGATCTTCGTTCTGGCTACCATCAACTCAGGATCTGTGAGTCAGATATCCCACAGACTGCTTTTCGATCTAGGCATGGGCATTTTGAATTTCTGTTAATGTCGTTTGGTTTGACCAACTCGCCCTCAGCGTTTATGGATATGATGAACTGTGTGTTCAGGGACTTCCTGGACAAGTTCGTTGTCGTGTTTATTGACGACGTTCAGGTATATTCCCGCAATGCTGAGGAGCATAACCAGCATCTGCGATTAATATTATCTGCTTTGAGGGACCACAAGTTGTTCGCCAAGTTGAGCAAGTGCGAGTTTTGGTTGCCTCAGGTCTCATTTCAGGTCCATGTGGTTAATAAGAATGGGATTTCAGTCGAGCCATAGAAAATAGCTGCTGTGATGGAATGGAGTAGGCCTGACACACCCAAAGAGATTAGGAGCTTCTTAGGGTTGGCCGGCTATTATAGGAGATTTGTGGAGGGTTTCTCTACCCGGGATGCGCCTTTGACTAAATTGACATAGAAGAATGCAGCCTTTGTTTGGAGCGAGAAGTGCGAGGAAGCCTTTCTAGAGCTCAAGAATTGGTTGTGCACTTCTCCCGTTTTGATATTGCCCATGGAGGGCATGGATTATGATGTTTATATGGATGCATCACATGTGGGGCTTTGGATGCGTGCTAATGCAAGAAGGGAAAGTGATTGTGTATGGGTCAAGACAACTGAAGACCCATGAGAGGAACTACCCGACACATGATTTAGAGTTCGCAGCCGTGATTTATGCGCTAAAGCTGTGGAGACATCTACTTTATGGCGCACAGTGCAAGATTTTTACCCATCATAAGAGCTTAAAGTATGTCTTCACCCAGAAAGAATTGAATTTGCTCCAGCGGCGATGGTTGGAATATGTTGCCGATTATGAGGTTGAGATCCAATACCATTCGTGCAAGGCTAATGTGGTAGCCGACGCCCTAAGTTGGAAGATGGGGAAGATTTTTAATCTCTTCGTCGAGCTGTTAGTAGAAGAATTCCTCTTGATGAATATTTTTGTGGGGAGCTGTGGCTTGTAGAGTAGTTTGGTAGTAGCAGAGCCTTCTTGGATTGCACTTACAAGGCTACATCAGAAGGATGATCCGAATCTACTGCACATGTATATTAGGACCGAGAAAGGGGAGTTACCAGATTTCTCTAATGATGATGCGTGTACTTTGAGTTACAGCGGCAGATTTTGTGTCCCCGCCGTTATGAATATCCGAGTTAAGTTGTGCAGAGAAGCGCATGGATCTAGTGTTGCCTACCATACAGGATCTACCAAGATGTATCAAGACTTAAAGCAAATTGCCTGGTGGTATGGTATGAAGGGTGATATAGCCAGATTTGTTTCTGAATACTATACCTGCAAGCGTGTTAAGGCCGATCATGGAAGGCCTGGTGGCAAGTTGACTCCCTTGGAAATTTCAAGTTGGAAGTGGGAGAGTATTTCAATGGATTTTATCACGGGTTTACCGATATCTCCTCGAGAACATGATTCAGTCTGGGTTATTGTTGACAGATTAACGAAGTGTTCTCACTTCGTCCCTTATAAGATCGATTACCCCATGAAGAAGATTGCTGAGCTATATTTGAATGAAGTCATCTGGTTGCATGGAGTTCCTGTAAGTATAATATCGGACCGAGACTACAGGTTTACGTCTCGCTTCTAGAAGAGTATGCAAGAGGGTTTGGGTACAGATTTGAGGTATTCTACCGCATACCACCCACAGACTAATGGTCAGACAGAGCGAGTTAATCAGATTGTCGAGGACATGATCAGATGCTACATTTTAGAACACGGAGGAGCGTGGGATGAGAGTTTGAGGCTAATGGAGTTTACTTTTAATAACAGTTATCAATTAAGCTTGCAAATGACTCCTTTCGAAGCTCTATATGGGAGACGCTGCAGAAATCCCCTATTTTGGATTGAGGTTGGCGAGAGATCTTTGTTGGGTCCGGATGCACTTGAAGAAATGGAAGTTGTTGTGAAGCTTATTCGAGAGAAGCTTCAGATAGCCCAAGAACGATACGAGAAGAAAGCCAACCGGCGAAGATCTGATTTTGAGTTTGTTGTAGGGGACTTGGTATTTCGTAAAGTTTCCCCGATGGTTGGAGTCAAGAATTTTGGTAAGAACCGGAAGTTGGACCCAAGGTATGTGGGACTGTTTAAGATTGTTGAGCGGATTGGTGTGTCAGCTTATAGGCTGGATTTGCCCGCAAACTTTCCTGGCATGCACGATATTTTCACGTAAGCCAACTGCGCAAGTGTGTGCTAAGTGACAGGCAAGTTTTGAATTTTGTGCCTCAGTTAGAGCCAAACCTTTCTTATGTTGAGATGCCTGTCCGCATTCTGGATGCTCAAGATCGGGTGTTGCGGAGGAAGTCATTCCGGATGGTTAAAGTTTTGTGGAGAAATCTGGGCGTGGAAAGCGCGACTTGGGAATTTGAATCGGCTATGAGAGAGGCTCACCCTCATCTGTTTCCCTGATTTTGCTTGGTATGTATTCTTCTTTATAACTCTTGGTTTGTTATTTCCCTTCTATAGTAGAAGTGTTGTGTGTAATGTTTCGGGGCGAAACTTTCTTTTAGGGGAAATGAATGTAACGCCCTCATTTTTTTGTGATTGTTTGATCTTTGTTTGGCGTGATGTTGATGCGTTTTCGGCCTTTGCTGTTGTTAGAGCGTGGTCTTAGCTCTTTAGGTCCTCTGAGTTGCTTGTTTTGTAGCATGTTTACAAGATTCCCTAATGAGCCGGAGTCTGTTTTGGTGACTCGGTGTAGCCCCTCCGAAAATGCTTGTGTTTTGTCTTCGGGAGGTGTTAGCCCGAGTTTTGTTCGTCGGATGTTGATTTCGACTTCGCCATTGTTTTCATAGCATGGGTATTTAGCTACGATGCAAATTTCGTCGAATTCTGAGATCGTTTGTTTTTCGCATCATTTTGGCGTTTTATTTAAATGGCAGATATAATGTTATATCAGGGCAATTGTTTTGGCTGTATGTGGCTATTATGCTATATGAATAGCCTATTTTTGTTTTATTTTTTTTGTTTCTTCTATAAGTGACCAGTTCTGTTTGTCTTGTTTGTGGCTAAGTTTTGTTAGCTTGATTTTAAATATGTATATGTATATATACAGTGGCTATGTTAGCTAGGTGCTTAAGTAGGTAGCAGAATTTTATTGCTTTGTTTAGTGGCTATAGTTTATATATATTATTGAATTAGTTTAGCTAGCTGAGTGGAGCGTGAGTATACATAGATATTCTTTAGTCTTCCCCTCATTTCCTTTCCCCAAACCTTCAGCCAGCTAGTCTCCAGGGAAGGAGCTTGGACGACGGGAGTAGCTAGGGCTCCGGCCGCCGATTTCTTGATAGTTAGAGCCCAGATTTCTCGTGTAAGGGTTGATCTGGACTGCTCTCACCCGGATCTACCTTCCTAGGGTAAGTATTTCAAGTTCTAGGTTTGTCTTTGTAACTACGGTTTTGCGGGTTAGCTTGTCTTCCCTCTAAAAGCTCTAGATTTTTGTTTTCTTAGGTGGCTGATCTTGCTTCCAGTGCCGAGTGAGGAGTGTAGCTATCGATTCCTGGAAAGTAGAGGCAAGTGGTGCTCTTTGCCTTTGCAAAGTTGATTTCATTCATCTTATTCTTTTTGGTAGCCAGTTTGTTTTTGTTGTTGTTCTCTTCTTAGAACTTAAGGCTGCTGTAGATCTTGTCAAGAATTAGTCTGATGTATAGCTCATCCAGGCTTGTTTTTAGTCGATTGTAGAGTTTGGCTTCAGTTAAAGTGATGTTAAGGTAGAATAGGTCCAGCTAGTCCATGAAATAAGAGGAAATTGGATTTTTTTTGGAAAGCTGTAGCTTAGCGGGGTAATTTTGGGTGGAATGTTATAGTTGCCAACTCTCTGTGAGCAGGCTTTGAGTGTTAGCTTAGGGCCGAAGTTTAGTTTTTGCGGCTAAGCCTTTTGGCATTGAGTGAGTGGAGCTCACTCAACGCAGCGTCGAGTAAACTCGACACCTTCCCTGGTTAGTGTTTGGCGTTGAGTGAGTGGTACTCACTCAACGCGGTGTCGAGTGGACTCGACGTTTTTTTCTTCCTTAGGCTGGTGCTTTCTCCCGAGTTTGTTAGTGTGGGTTTTATTTCAGTTTGGTGATGTTTTCGGCTAGTTTTGAAGGCCGAATCGTGAATCATGGCAGGTGTTTATTCTGGTTTTTTATATTGACTCGGATGTTTGGGTGTAGAGCCGTGGCTGTTGGATCCCTAGTTTGATTTGGGCTAGGTTCCCTAAGTTAGGATCATCTAACCCAGCATGTATAGCCAGGGTTATGGTTATGTCTTATAGTATAGGCCAAGTCCTTAGAGTTAACACTACATGGACCGGCCATCAACAGACTGCATAAAGACTCGAGACTTAGAGAAATATCAAAGACTCAGGAAATGAGTTCGACGTTCGTCGAACTCAGGTCGACGAAAGCCGTGCTAACCTCGACGATCTCAGAGAAAATTCTCTGAGTTGAGCTTGATGTTCTTGGGACTCAGGTCGACGATTTATGGACACTACTTCAACATTTCAAGTCCAGAATTTCTCTGAACTCTACTCGACAAACTTGGTATTCAGGTCGACGATCTATGGGTATTTTACTTCAACATCTTATCCTAGAAACAAGTAAATATTCTAAGTCCAGGATCATACTCTAGTCGACGAATTCACCTTCTCAGCTCGACGAACTTAGACCATATTCCTTGCAAGACTTATCTAGTAGTTAGAAGTTCTCAGGTCGGCGAATCTAGTTCTCAGGTCGACGATTTCTGGAAACTCCACTTCAACACTTCATTCCAGAGAAATCTAGAACATTCTATGTCCAGAAACACTTTGCTGAACTCCAATCGACGAACTTAGATTATCAGCTCGACGAACTTCATGCATAGAATTGGCAAGGTTCTGGAGAAAGCAGTCGTCTGTCCACAGGTCGACGATCTTCGATCTCAGCTCGAAGAACAACTATTATTAGATTGATGAACTTAACTTCTCAGCTCGACGAACTGTGGACTCAGCTCGATGAATTTTGTTCTCTGTTCGACGATTCCAGACTTAGTTATTTTCATCCACCTGTCCTTACTCTATTGCAATAATTACTGAGTAATTAATGCTAAAATATTCTCTGAATATTACCGTTAGACGGGGCATTGATTATGGTCTTCTTCAGGATAATTGTTTGCCATTTTTCAATGGGACAGTTGGGGAAATAATTCAATGCAAAATATTCTCCAGGCCATCAGCAATGAATGCAGAAGAAATTGAAATTTCAAAAGGAAGATAATCTAGAAAATATAAAAGGATTTTTCTTCCTTCTCTCACAGAAGAGAATGAGAAATAATATACAGACAGAGAAGACAATACACTGGCTCTGCAACATAACAACAATCATACAGAATACAGTGACATAGAGAAACAAGCTATAGACCAGAGACACCAGTAATCTGAAGAAGGAAGAAGAACAACCATTCAAAATCAATAGTCTTTCTCCCTCTTCTTCCAGGGATTCTTCAAAGTACAACAATTACAATATCTGTCAAGAAGTTCCGGGAGCTCATCTGGTCAAAGCAATAGTTTGAAGGCCTATCACCCTGTAGCAAAGCACAAATTTCCTGAACCATTCTACATCTCAGGGGGAGCCTTTACTAACATCAAATCCACAAAAATATTCTCAGTTGTACATTGAGAAAGTGAAGACAAAATCAATCTCTCAACCCCCACTGTATAAAGGGTTCTTAACTCCCTTCAAAAGTTACCCCTGGTTGCAAGTCACCTGACCAAAAGACTTTAGATTTGGTTTTTGAGCACCTGATCAAAAGCTCATTGGTGTCAGACACCTGATCAAAAATCTGAGTGGATTCCTACCAGGGTGGTAGAAGAGTGGATGTACCTAGGTTGGGGAACCTCTATAAATTTCTTGTGTTGTCTTGTTGCTCTTTTCTTTTGTTTCTTGTTGTGGCTGAGCTAGTTAGGATAACTGTGTTTGTGTTTGTTTAGTTTATTTTCTACAGCATCTGTGATAGTATAACAGGACTAATCAACTCTGCTGAAATTTTTATTTACAACAAAAAGTTGTAAAGTTTTGTAAAGATACTCTATTCACCCCCCCCCCCCCCCCCCGCTAGAGTATTCCTGATCTAACCCCTCACCTTCAATTGGTATCAGAGCCTGGATTCCTTTAGTTGTACAAGCTAACCCTTGAACCAAATATCCTGAGTTAGATCTATCTTTTCATTTTTATTAGATATTTACACAACATGGCATAGAACAAAGACTATGCAAGCACCAGACCTACAGTTTGTAACCTAAATAGGTTTGTCATCTGGAAGTCAAGAATAAATTTATATATGAACTCTATTAATGTGGATATTTTCAATTCTGTTGTGGTAGGCCCTCCCCAAGCATCTACCTCTATAGCAACCTCAAGCTCAAATGCAGTTCCACCACCTGAGTGGACTGAGGCCCAGAAGAAGGCAAAAATTGTTGATGCCAAGGTCATGAATATTCTGGCCGAAACAATGTCAGATGATATTTTTCAAAAAGTGGCTGAATGCACATCAGCCAAAGCCATCTGGGATTCCCTCAATCAAATGGTGGCTGGATCTGCTGATGAAAGAAAGGATAGGAGATCCAATCTCATATCCCAATATGAGAATTTCAAGAAGAAGGAAGCAGAATCAGTAACTGACATGTATAATAGGTTGAGCTCAATCATCAATGAGCTAAAGACCTTGTATAAGGACATCACCCTCACAGAGGTGAATGACAAAATTCTTATGTGCTTCCCAAGCTCATGGGATTCAATGATCTGGCCCATCAAGGAGGACATGAGCCTAAATGATATTTCCACTGAATCTCTTTTGGGAAAGCTAAAGTCCTATGAGAAGCTCATCAAATCTAGAGAGGCAGCTGAGCAAAGAACACCTCCACTATCAAGGAAGGAGCACAACATTGCATTTAAGGCTGCTGAGGAGACATAAACTCCAATAATAAATAAAGAGTTGATGGGTCTACTTCCCAAAATATTTTACAAGATGGCAAGGAAAGACTTCAGGAAGACATCATCCAGATTGGATGACAAGCCAAGGTATAACAAAACCCCCACTAAAGAAGTGGTTTGCTTTGTCTTCAGGAAACCTGGACACTTCCTCTCAGAATGTCCAGAGAATCAGAAGAAGGAGAATAAAAGAGAGAAGGATACAAGAAGACAGCAAAGTAGCAGGCCTTCCTCAAGCAGACACAAGAAGAAGGAGAAAGGCTTTATAGCTGAATGATGGAGTGAAACAGAAGATGAATCCTCATATTACAGCTCCAGTGAAGAAGAAGATGTGTTAAGGGCCAAAAAAGTGTGTGTAACACCCCCATCCGTCATATGACATACAGTAGAAGGTCTAGCTGGAACCCGACACTGTATACCACAGACAGTCGGAAGGGTTACATATGAATAACCAAACTATCCAATTAAGACTACTCATCCTAACACAGAGCATTTTAGCAGAAGCTTTTAAATAGATGAAAGAACCCAAACTTGTATCCAAATAACATGAATGTCCAACACCACTATAACTGGAATGAAAACAAATACACAGAAAGGTACACGGCCTTATGGCCTTACAGAGCTTCACTTAATTAAATAATGTTTTCCATACATCGGCTCGTAGGCCGGCCCCACATGACAAAATAAAGTACAACTATTCGCTTTGGACTTCTAGGGCCAGCACAACAACATGAGCTCCATCCCGCTATTTGGCACTCGGCACCGCAACACCTGCAAGTAACATTCCACCGCACGGTGGCAAACAAAGCAACAGTCAGCCAAAAGCCGACCAAATTATAACGACCCTGCCCCTAACTCGGGACGGCGGTGCTCCTTCCCTGCAATTCATTAGCCTAGCTAAAATAATATAGTACAAACATGCTAGCCGCAGGTGTAGGCTCACACGACCAATCACCCCGTGCACTCGGGGCACATTATCGGTGAATCCTGTCACTTCAGCGTCTTCACCACCACCCCCGAGATGTCAACAACGTGAGCATTTTAGCCTTTCTTACCACCGTCTAAGGCTCCCGACTATACCAACGGCCAGACCCCTTTTCGGGTCTCTCGCACCGAACCACATAGCCCAGGTCCAATTCCACTTGTCTGTTGCTCACAACGCGTAGTACACCTTAAGAAGTACGAAAGAGCCAAGCTTCTCTCGGATCCTGTGTTGGAACACCCTATTATTGATTTGGGTCAGGATCACTATGTCTCTTAAGAAACCTGTTTTGGCCTCATTGTATAGATCTAAAGGTCAAGTAAAATTGAGTCTAAGGGTTAGTAGTTAGGTTTGGAAGCTGCCCTCAAGACCAGGATTTTCAGTTTCAGAAGACTAAGTCATTTCGTCGAGCTCAGTACGACGAATCGTCGAACTCCATTCGACGATCGTTGAGCTCACTTCGACGAGTCGTCGAACTCCATTCGACGATCTCTGAGCTAAACTTCATCAAGTCGTCGAACTCCATTCGGCGATCTTCGAGCTCAGTTCGACGATCTTGAATCCAGTTTGATCCTCTATCTCTGAGCTCAGTTCGACGATAGTTGAGCTAAGATCGACGATCACTGTTTCCGTCTAAGTCCAAATCTCTGAGCTCAGTTCAACGATAGTGGAGCTCAGTTCGTCATTTTTCTGAAGAGTTCAACGATTTTCAAGATTCAAATTCATACAGTTAAGGAATTACTGTCAGCAATTAATTCAGAGATCTTGTAGCCGTTTTTAATTAATCTGGAGCAAGTTTCAATAAATTATCAAGGAATGTTTTATTGGACTTTCTTCCAGAAGACAAAAGCAATTAAGGAAGTCATTTATGACTGGCCAACGGCTATCTTGACAGTGGATCATTTCTATTCAGATAAAAAGGAATAAAAGATAAGATTTTTCATTATTCAGATAGTAGAAGAACAAGAAGTTAGAAAAATATTCTCTGCAACAACAGCTCTCACAACAACAATTACACAAGAGAAAGAGAAAGAGTTGCAGACATTCTCAGTCTCAAAGATTCATACAAGAACACCATCACCAAAGGAGATCAACAAACTGAAATCTTCAGATCTTTTTTGATTTAAGTGTTCAAGGACATCAAAATTCAAGACTCCAGACACCTCACATTTCAGCTGTTGCCGAAATCATCATTTGCTGGAGATCAATTTTCTGAAGGCCTATCACCCTACTGTAAAGCTTCACTTCCTGAACAACTACAGATCTCAGGGGGAGCTTTGACAACATCCACTATCTTCTCTCTGACTGTTGACAGAGAAGATCATCTCTTTCCCTCTCTCTCTCTCTACTGTAAAGGGTTTTTCAAACTCCCTTCAAAAGTTTGTTTTGGTTTTTGAGCACCTTATCAAAAGCTCATTGGTGGCAAGACACCTGATCAAAAAATCTGGTTTGGTTTTTGAGCATCTTATCAAAAGCTCATTGGTGCCCAGGACACCGGATCAACTCATCCTGCAGTGGATTCCTACCTAGGGTGGTAGAAGAGTGGATGTACCCAGGTTGATTGGGGAACCACTATAGCTCCTTGTGTCATCTGGTTGCTTACTTTCTTTTATTTTCTGGATGTGGTTTGTGACTAGGTAGCTCTGTGATTAGATAGTTGCTATGTTTAGATTTACTTTATATTATTTGCTTCCCTGTTCACATAAGAATACAATAACTGTTGTAAAAAGTTTTTAGCAAGCAACATACTCTATTCACCCCCCCCCCCCCTCTAGAGTATATCAGATCTAACTTGCACTTTCAATTGGTATCAGAGCGAGGTTGGTTAAAGATACCACATCTCAGTGGTTGCACAGGCTAACACCTGAACCCAAAGATTCCTATAGTTAGATCTGCTTGTTTTGATTTTGTTATTAGAATTATTTCTTCACAAAACATGGCCCAAAATAATTATTATGCTAGCACCAGACATCCAGTGTGCAATCTATCCAAGTTTGCACTTTGGAAGACAAGGATTAGACTCTATATGAATTCTATTGATGAGGATATCTTCAATTCTGTTTTGACAGTGTGTCTAAGACCTCCAGAGAACACAAGTACAAGTGTTGTTCCACCTCCCTCAGGAAAAAACGCTGACATCAAGAAATGGAAAGTTGCAGATACAAAAGTTATGAACATTCTTGCTCAGACTATGTCTGATGAAATTTTGCAAAAGGTAGCTGAATGCAACACAGCAAAGGAAATCTAGGATAAGCTATCTGAGATAGTCTCAGGATCTGCTGATGAAAGAAAAGACAGAAGATCTCACCTCATAACCCAATATGAGAACTTCAAGAAAGGAGAAGCTGAGTCAGTAGCAGAAATGTATAATAGACTCAGTCTGATAGTCAATGAACTGAAAACTTTGGATAAAGAAATCTCATTGACTGAGCTAAATGACAAAATCATAATGTGCTTCCCAAGCACTTGGGACTCAATGATCTGGCCAATCAAGGATGCCAGAAGTCTCAATGAAATCACAATAGAAGCTCTCTTGGGCAAGCTCAAGTCTTATGAGCTGCTCATCAAAAATAGAGAAGAAGAGCAGAAGGATGCCTCACCAGCCTCAAGAAAGGAAAAGTCAAAAGCTTTCAAAGCCACTGAAGATCAGCCTGAAGACAAAATCCCAGGAAATGATGAGCTGCTTAGTCTGCTGGCAAAAGATTTTACAAAATGGCCAGAAAGGATTTCAGGAAGAGATTATACAAAGAGCATGACAAGCGAAGGTATGATAAATCAAACAATAAAGAAATTGTTTGCTTTAGTTGCAGGAAACTAGGCCACATTGTGTCTGACTGTCCAGAGAACAAAAACAAGGACAAAAAGGACAAGAGAGAAAGAAGAAAAGACAATGACTTCAAGAAGAACAACAATGGCAAACCCTCCTCAAGCAAGAACAAACACACAAGGATGGGATTTGTTGCTGAATCTTGGAGTGAGACTGAAGAGGAATCAAAAGCTTCATCCAGCTCAAGTGATGATGATGATGATGCTGAAGAAAAGGAATTCTGCATGATGGCTATCAATGCCTCACAACACAATTCTGATGCAAAAGATTCAGAGTCAGAATCAGAGACTCAACTTCAAGAGGACCAGGTGATAAGTTCTTTTGATTTTAATTCTGAGGACTTTAAGTATGAATTTAAAGCACTGTGCTTAGACCTATTAAGATCTGAGAAGGAAATCATTTCTCTCAGAAATCAATTATCTGAACACAGTACCTTAAAATCAGAAAACCTCAAACTATCTGAGGAGTTGGAGTGCTGTAGGGAGCAGATAGCTTCACTAAAAAGTGAGCTATCAGAGGCCAAAAAGCTTGAAGAATCCCTTAATGGGAGAAGCATCAAGCTAATGTACATCACAAGCACAGTGAACTCTAGATTCAACAGTACACTGGGCTTGGGTGCTTCATCCAGTCAACCTATAATACTAACAACCCTAATTAAGTTTATTTCTGATAAGGGGAAGGGAGTTGTAGAGGTAGCTAGGAAAAATTCTGACTTACCTAAGAAACCAAGAATTCAACAGAAATCGTCGAACGAAGCTAGACGATCATCGAATGCAGATCGACGATCTCAGGCAAAATCGTCGAAATCAGATCGACGATCTCTAATCCCCGAACTCTGCCACAGTAGATCATCGAACGGAGCTCGACGATCTGACCCAAGATCGTCGAACGCAGCTCAACGATCGTCGAGCAGAGATCAGAGATTTGAAAACTTCTTCAAGGGTAAATCAAATTCCAATCCTAGGGGTCCTTCATCCAGACTTAACCCTTATACTGAATGGATAATACCTCCAAGGAGATATCATCCTGAAGGTTATAAGAGTCAAACAGGGATGTCATTTATTTCTGAATTTAAAGGTTATCAACCTAGGCCAAAGGTAAACTGGGTCAAAACAGGTAAATTATTTTATGTGCAGGTGAAGACCTATCCAACATCAAACCAACAATGGTATCTGGATAGTGGGTGCTCAAAGCACATGATAGGAAGCAAGGACAATCTCACATCCTTTAAAGCCAAGTTTGGACCCAAAGTCATATTTGGTGATTCAAACTTTGGACTAACAAAAGGATATGGGGCAGTCCAAATTGGGACAGTCATATTCAAGAAGGTAGCCTATGTGGAAGGACTGAAGCACAACTTGATCAGCATCAGTCAGCTATGTGATGAAGGCTACCAGGTGACTTTCAACAAATCCTTATGCAGGATCAAATCAGAGGACAACACAACTGTGTTGACAGGTAAAAGGAAAGGTAACATCTATTTAGTAGACTTTCTTTCAACTGATGTAGATATTTGCCTGTTTAACTCTGTTAGTAGACCTAATGTATTATGGCATAAGAGATTAGGGCATATAAACCTTAGAACCATTGCTAGGCTATCCAAGGACATCCTTGTTAGAGGACTACTGATTGTCTCTTAGATATCTGCAAGGAGAAAATAACCAAACTAACAATTCATCAAGACAAGTATACCTATCGAAATGCAGCTAGGGGACACAAGTGTCGTATTGAAATCCGGGAACAGTTGAGTAAGCTTACACACACGAAATCTATTATTTTATCGACGGAGAAATTAAGTTTTTGAGAAGAAAGCTAAACGTGTTAAAGGAAGAGAACTACTTGCAATAAAAGAGAGCTACTTGCATGAAAAGTTAAAGAGAGCTAAAAGAGGAATTAACTTAAGCTTAGTAACGATGAAGGGGAAAATGCACTCGATCAGAAATCACCTCGGCAAGAGTGGTTAGAAAAATACGATAAATAAACCTAAGCTAATTAGGGTAAAGGTCCTTGACCGTGGAGGTTCCATGAATATTGACACGCTTCTCTCGAAGGCCGTGCCTAACTGAGTTTAGGAATGTCCGACCGACTCTCGCCTAAATCGGAGGCCTAAAACTCGCTTTACGCGGTGAACCCCGCTATTGGATTTTACTCCAATCCGGGAGATTTGAATGTCTGCCTCTCTCGAGGGGTGCGAACAACTCCCTTTACTCTTGAGTTCCCATTTCAAACTTTCGGCCTCTCGGCTAGCCCAGAATGAAAGCAAAGGTGGAGAGTATATATCGATGATATACCTCCAACCCGTGATAAATCAAGAGTAATTCAAAGCTAAACCCTAAACAGAAAAGGTAAGATTCAAAGCATCATAACCTAATCACTCGAACCTCGGATCATTAAGATCGAGTATATGGAGGATTAGTTAGTCATGGTGAGGTGGAAGAGGGGGGATGAGTAGAAGAAGAAAATGAAAACCGAGCATAAACATAAAAGAAAACAACACTTTTTATTAATAGAAACAGAGATCTTACAGCTTGAAAACCAGAGATTACAAGTGCATGGAAAGGTAAACTACGCTATCATTAACATGATACTACAGAACGAAGCTAGGAACTAATACAGGGAAAGCATAAAGCTAGAGCTACGAACTAAAAATGAAAAGACATGCTTAAAAAGTTCAGAAATATAAAGGACAGAACCTCCCCTCTCAAAGCAAAAAGTGTCCCTGAACCCTTAGAGTTGGGCTCTATTTATAGAATTTTTCAGGTCGGGTCACGCCCCCCTGTCACGCCCTGGTCGGGCGTGACCCTGGGGCGTGACACATTCGGCGCGACTTTTACGGGCTGGAATTGAATTCTGACGAAGTTGTTGCGGTACACGCCCACAAGTTACGCCCTGGTAGGGCGTGTACCTGGGGCGTGTTCTTTGCGGCGTGATTTTGTTGAGCTGAAATTCAATGCTGGAGGTGACGGGCGGAATTGCTGAAGTACACGCCCATATGTCACGCCCGGGTCAAGCGTTACCCTGGGGCGTGACACTTTCGGTGCGACGGTGGAGCGGGAAAAACGAGCGTGCTGCGGCGATTCCTCGGAACCTGGGGACACGCCTCTAGAACACGCCCGTATCGGATGTGCCACGGGCGTGACAGAGGGCGTGAACACTAAGTTTCCACGGAATGCAGTTTCAGACCAATTGCTTCATTCCTCTGGGGTACACGCCCTAGGTACACACCCTGGTAGGGCGTGACCTTGGGGTGTGTCACAGCAAACTTCGGCTGAAAGCCGTGAAAACCTGCAAAAAGCAGAAAAAATGCATTAGCGACAAAAATATATACAAATGGGAATTAAGATAAGTACTTTACAAGACATGATTTGCTTTAAAACCCCAAAAATATCCTAATAAAATTGACTGCAAACTGTATTATCAAATTCCCCCAAGCTTAAGTTTTGCTTGTCCCCAAGCAAAGATATAAAGACTAGCTAATCATAAAAGTGATTAATTCAAAAAGTTTTAATCATACTTACACAAGTACTATGCGAAATTCTAGGTAGGGAGAATGTAAAACGTAAATCTAAAACAATTATTTAGGTATGGTTTAACTTTTATAAACTTTACTTAATAAAAATAAATCATCCAGAATTTTGACGAAATTCTTTAAATAGATTTAAGCAAGGCAATGAAAATGAAAAGAACGTATTGAGCTATTACTAGATCCAAGCAACGCATTATAATTATATCAATTAAATAACAAAAATCTAAGTTTAAATCCAAAACTAAAACTGATTTACTTTTCTTCTTTTCTTAGTTGTTAAATAAAATTAAAAAAGGGCGTGAATCAAAAGGACTTAATAGGACCGAAATGTTTGGTTTAGGAATATGAATAGGAGTGAAATTCAAATATAAACATGGAGGCTTAAAAATCACACTAAACCAAAACAACGAGTTTCAAAAAAAATAAATTTATTTTAAACAAAATATGTATAAATAAATTTATTTTTTTCTCTTTATGATTATTGATCTCTTTTTTTATTATTATTTTCATTCATTGTTATTTTTTTTCTTTTTTTTTCAATGTATTGCTTTTGAGTACACCTTTTTCAACAATTTCTCCAAAGATAACACAAAATTTCCTATCAAAAAAAATTAGCGTGATTAGATAGGTAGGAATTTGGGCTTTGGTGAAAATGAAATGCTGTGTGGAGTTTATCAAATGAATTTGGAAAAAAGGCTCAAAAGCGGCTAACTAGTGGTAAAAGAGTTTAGGTTGGCAGGAAAGTTCAAACGTAAACAAAAATGGCCTAAATCATTTTCACGTTTTTTTTAAAATTTATTTAAAACATAGAGTCGATAATTTTCAAAAAGCAAGTTCGAGATAATAAAAGAAGATGGATGAAATTATCTTGAAAATAAAAAATAATATGTGACTTGGATCGTTCATATCTACTACGTTATTCAAAATTTGTTCTTACAAAAATTATCTAAAGACGAAAAAGAAAATAGTGGATGATAAATTTTTAGAGAAAGTAAAGAAAATAAAGAACGGAAAACCATAATAGAAATCACGTTTTAGAGAAATATTTTACCTTAACATGCTACCGTGAATTAGAAACATAGCATGGCCAACATTTTACTTGTGAGATATGATTAAAAAAATGATTAGAAAAATTATAATTAACTACGTTGTTTATAAAGAAGTTTGAGAAAAACAAAACATAAACATGGGGTACTTATTGAAATACCAAAAAGCAGCTATATATACATATTTTGTTTTGGGGTACTTATTGAAATACCAAAATGCAGCTATATATATACATATTTTGGTTTGGATTTTTGGATATTTACAAAAAGCAAAAAGGAGGAACTCATCCCCCAAGCTAAAAATCTACATTGTCCTCAATGGAGAAGGAGGTCGGAGAACGAGAGAAAAGGAAAGTACAGAAATGAAAGACAGAATTGAAAAACAGGTACTTCCCCGGTTTTATGTGGCAGGGAAAGCTGAGTGATGCCGTTCCTCCATGCGTGCGCTGTGGATCTTCAGGAAACGTCGTCTTGTGGACTTTGTCATGGAATCAGAACCGGTGGAGCAGGCGATCACAGAATTTTTAGCTTGCCGGAGCCATTTGGGGCAAAAATTGTAAAATAAAGAAAACAGAAAAAGATAACTTGGGTTGCCTCCCAAGAGCGCCCTTTGTTTAAAGCGTCGTTTGAGCTCGACGCATCAAAATAAAATTGTCCCAAATATTGTTCAAAACTAAAGTTCGAATAAAGTTCAAAGTTTATGAGAAAAAGAAAGTTAAGTTTAATCAAATTTCAGGACCGGAAAGATAGAGTTAACAGGGTTTAGACTGACATCATCACAGAAATACAGTTTAAGACGCTGACCATTCATTTTGAAAGTACCCTTATCAGGGTGGGAAATTAAAACAGTACCATAAGAAAAGACTTCTAAAACAGTAAAAGGCCCAGACCAACGTGATTTTAATTTACCCGGGAATAAACGTAAACAAGAATTATAAAGAAGCACTTGGTCGCCCGGCTTAATGATTTTTGGGTGCCTAAGATGTCGATCGTGTAAACGCTTCGTCCGCTCTTTATAAAGTCTGTTATTTTCATACGCGTAAGAGCGCCACTCGTCGAGTTCATTAAGTTGAAAATTTCTAAAATCGCCGACAGAGTGGGGATCGAAGTTTAAAAATCGCAAGGCCCAAAAGGCGCGGTGCTCTAACTCTACGGGTAAATGACACGATTTTCCATAAACCAACCGATATGGCATACATCCGAGGGCGGTTTTGTACGCTGTTCGGTAGGCCCATATAGCATCGTCTAATTTGGCGGACCAGTCTTTTCTAGATGTTGAAACAGTCTTTTCTAAAATTCTTTTTATTTCCCTATTGACTACTTCGACTAGTCCGTTAGTTTGGGGGTGGTAGGCAGTGGAAAGATTATGAGTAATGCCATATTTAGTTAGGATTTTTGAAAATTGTGTGTTACAGAAATGGGAACCCCTATCACTAACGATAGCGCGCGGCGTACCGAATCGAGAAAATAATTTTTTTAGGAAATTAACTACAACTCGGGCGTCATTCGTAGGAAGAGCTTGGTCTTCGGCCCAACGCGAAACATAATCAACGGCAACTAAAATATACTTATTCCCGAAGCTAGAAGGAAAAGGGCCGACAAAATCAATCCCCCAGAGGTCGAAAACTTCGCACTCTAGGAAATAATTTGTGGCATTTCATTTTTATTCGAAATATTCCCCGACCGTTGGCAACTATCACACCTACTCACAAAGGCATGCGCTCATTTAAACAGGCTGGGCCAGTAAAAACCCGGGCTTAACACTTTGTGAGCGGTGCGAGCAGCTTGATAGTGCCCACCTGTCGGTCCTTCATGCAAATGTTTAATAATATCTAATCCTTCATCGAAAGAAACACACCTCCTGATCACTTGGTCGGCACAAATTCTGAAAAGATGCGGGTCCTCCCAAAAATATTTTTTTAGCTCAGAAAAGAATTTCTTCTTTTGGGAGCAAACGGGCCACTAGATAGATGGCGATGCGGGCAAACCAAGGAGAAGTAGATGTGTTAATTATGAACAGCTTCTCATCAGGAAAACAGTAATGAAAAGAATTTTCGTCTAATTGTTCTATAAACGGGTTGTCTAAGCGCGAAAGGTGGTCGGCGGCCAAGTTCTCGGCACCTCGCTTATCACGGATCTCTAAGTCAAACTCCTGGAGGAGTAAGACCCAGCGAATCAAGCGAGGCTTGGCATCCCTTTTAGAGAGAAGATATTTGAGGGTCGAGTGGTCCGTAAAAACAATAATTTTCGAAAGAGTAATATAAGGGCGAAATTTGTCAAAAGCGAATACTACAGCTAAGAGCTCCTTCTCGGTTGTGGTGTAATTTTCCTGTGCAGATGTGAGTGTTTTACTAGCGTAATAAATGGGGTGGAAGTTTTTGGAAATACGTTGACCTAGTACGGCTCCCACCGCATAACTACTCGCATTACACATTATTTCAAATGGAAGATCCCACACCGGAGCTATCATGATTGGCGCATTAACTAATTTTTCATTTATTAAATTGAAGGCAGCTAGACAGAGGTCATCAAAGATGAATGGGGCGTCTTTTTCTAAGAGATGGGTAAGGGGCTTGGTGATTTTGGAAAAGTCCTTTATGAAGCGGCGGTAGAAACCCGCATGACCCAGGAAACTTCTTATGGCTTTTATGTTCGTAGGTGGCGGTAGTTTCTCGTTAACTTCTATTTTCGCAACGTCTACTTCAATACCCCTTTCAGAAATTTTATGTCCCAAAACTAACCCTTACCTTACCATAAAATTACATTTTTCCCAATTTAAGGCGAGGTTAGTTTCTTCGCATCGCTCTAAGACTTTTTCAAGGTTCTCTAAGCAACTATCGAAGGAATTTCCGAAGACGGAGAAATCATCCATGAAGACTTCCATAATGCTTTCTACGTACTTGTCAAAGATGGCGAGCATACATCGTTGGAATGTAGCCGGCGCATTGCACAATCCAAATGGCATTCTTCGGTAGGCGAAGGTGCCGAAGGGACAAGTAAACGTATTTTTCTCCTGGTCCTCGGGGGAGATGGGGATTTGAAGATACCCCGAGAGGCCATCGAGAAAACAATAAAAGCTATGTCCGGAAAGTCGTTCTAAAATCTGATCAATGAACGGCAAGGGGAAGTGATCCTTGCGGGTGGCGTCATTCAACTTATGGTAATCTATACACATTCGCCATCCGGTCACCGTCCGAGTCGGGATTAATTCATTATTTTCATTACTTACGACCGTTATCCCTCCCTTCTTTGGTACTACCTGTACTGGGCTAACCCACTTACTGTCGGATATAGGATAGATAATTCCTGCGTCTAATAATTTCATAACCTCGCCCTTAACTATGTCTTTCATGTTTTAGTTTATACGGCACTGAGGTTGTATAGAGTTACGTGAATTATCTTCCATTAAGATTTTATGAGTGCAGAAAGATGGGCTTATGCCCTTGATATCAGATATCTGCCAAGCAATAGCTTGGCGATGCTTTTGTAAAATTGAAAGGAGTTTATCCTTTTGTGCATCCGTGAGGTAGCCCGAAATTATGACAGGCAGCTTGGAGTCCTTTTCTAAGAAAGCGTATCGAAGGTGCGCTGGTAGTTCTTTCAGTTCCAAGGTAGTGGGGTCATCATACGAGGTTTTGGAAATTTGTTCTTTTTCAAAAACTATGTCCTCGTACACTTTTTTATATGTAAAATTAAAAGGGGTGTTGCTAGCGGCCATGGCGGCTTCGTGCAGCGATTCAGTTGGAAAAGTAGAAGAGGAACAGAAATCAAAAAATTCTTTCTCAAAATCAGAAAGGCGGGTGGAGGATTCTTTACTTAGGTGTAGAGATTCAGTTGGAGGAGGAGGAGAGGAACAAAAATTGGAAAATTCTTCTTCAAAAGCAGAGGTGTGAGAGAAGGATTCTTCACTTACGGTATCCATGAAAAAACAGGAGTCATCATTAGCTAGTGTGTTCTTCATCGAGGGGGTGATAGAGAAAGTTACCTCATCGTCGCCCACTCGAAGGAAGAGCTTACCATTGCTTATGTCAATGATAGCTCGGGAGGTGGCAAGGAAGGGTCGACCAAGGATCAGGGGAACCTCGACGTCTTCTTCGATGTCCAAAATGACAAAGTCCACCGGGAAGATGTACTTGTCAACTTTGACTAGGACGTCCTCCACTATTCCTAACGGGTATTTGACTGACCTGTCGGCTAGCTGGATACTCATGCGTGCGGGGTTGAGACTACCAATTCCTAACTTTTTAAACAACGAGAGGGGCATAAGATTAATACTCGCACCTAAGTCGGCTAAAGCGTGTTTGACAAAGAGATCACCAAAGACACACGGGATAGAGAAACTACCCGGGTCACTGATTTTCTTTGGTAATCCGTTTGTCAAAACCGCCGAGCACGCGACATTTAACGTGACATGAGAAAGGTTCTCTAACTTCTTCTTGTTGGTTAGGAGGTCCTTAAAGTATTTTGCGTACTTAGGCATCTGGGATATGGCTTCGTGGAAAGGCAGATTTATGTGGATTTGTTTAAACATTTCTAAAAAACGGGTGTATTGATCATCCTGTCGTTGTTTATTAAGTTCGGAAGGGTATGGCGGGGATGGATTGTTTTTAAAGGTGGGTGGTGGAGTGAGTTGTTGTTCTAAAATAGGAGTGATACTTTCTTCGGCAGAGGGTGGAATTTTTAAGACGGGAACGGAGCTTTGATTTTTTAAAGCGGAAGCGGAGATTGCCTCGGGCTCTTCACTTATCATACCGGGAACTTTCTTCCCACTCCGAAGAGTTATAGCTTTCGCTTGCTCTCTTGGGTTGGGCTCGGTATTGGAAGGAAGAGAACCTACGGGTCGCTCAGAAATCATTTTAGCGAGCTGTCCTACCTGATTTTCTAAATTTTTAACACTTCCGGTTAAGGTCCTAATCGTAGCGTCATTAACATTCATGTATTTTGAAAACACTTCCTCCAAATTTGGAGGTTTTGGAAAACTTTGAGGAGGTGGTGGTGGTGCAGAAAAATCACTTTGCGGTGGCGGGCGCACAGCATTCGATGGATTGCTCCACGAAAAATTCGGATGATTTCTTAACGCAGGATTATAACTATTCGGAAAATTAAAACCAGGAGGATGATAATTCGCAGCAGAAAAATTTTTAAAAGCAGTTCTAGGCATATTATTTACATAATCCAAATGTTCGGCGGGAGGAGTTGCAGATTCCCATACCTGAGGGGCGGAGGCAGCAGTCATCTCCGTAATTTTTTTGCTTAATATTTCAACTTACAGTGCGAGTTGGGAGACATTGTCCACTTCAAAGAGACCTGCAGGTTTGTTTGGGCGGGACATAGGCACATTCCACTGGTAAGTGTTCATGGTCATGTCTTCAAACAGCTCAAGAGCTGCTTCCGGGATCTTATGGTTTAAAGTACCGCCAGAAGCTGCGTCTATCATTTGCTTCGTGCTTTGATTTAGCCTATTATAAAACGTCTGCACCTGCAACCATACAGGTAGAGCGTGATGTGGGCATCGTCTTAATAATTCTTTAAATCTTTCCCAGGTTTCGTAAAGGGTCTCTGAGTCTATTTGTCCAAAGGCAGAAATGTCATTCCTAAGTTTAGCAGTTTTAGCAGGCGGAAAATACTTGGCCAAAAATTTTTCAGTTAATTGCGTCCAAGTAGTTATGCTATTTTTAGGAAGGGTGTTCAGCCACTGCTTAGCCTTAATTCTAAGAGAGAAAGGAAATAATCTTAGCCTAATAGCATCATTTTTGACACCATTTATCTTGAAGGTGTCACAAATCTCAAGAAAGCTGGCTATGTGTGCGTTCGGGTCTTCATCTTGAAGCCCGTCAAATTGCACATACTGCTGCACCATTTGTATTATGCTAGGCTTCAGTTCGAAATTATTATTATTTATTGCAGGGCGAACTATACTAGTTTCTGTACCCTCGAGATTTGGTCATGCATAATAGGACATAGGCCTATGCACGGCTTCCTCCACGTTGGGTTCTGCCATTCTTAAGGTAGAAAATGACTCGGAATCCTCAACCGGCACTTGGGTAGTAGGGCCTTGAAATCGCGATCTTCTCCGAAGAGTACGCTCAATTTCGTGGTCCAGGTCCAAAGTAACCGAAGGACTACCGCGGGTCATACACTAGAAGAAGAGAGGAGAAGAAAGACTAGAAAATAAAAGAGCTAGTGAAGTTCGAAAAAAAAAATTTTTGAAATAGATTTTTTATGTTTTAACTCCCGAACTTCCCAAGGGCTACCTGGTGAAGGGTTCGCAAGGTACTAGACAAGATAGTGGCATTTAGAGCCACTTTGCCCTTTTCGAGAGAGTTAGGTGGTGTAGAAAAATTTGTGATGTGGGTTTCTATTAAGTAGGCGGTAATTAAAATCCAGCCATTTAACTCCAAGCGAGTGGGCGGAAAATAAAAGCTACACTCACGCACTCGACAGAAAATTAAAACACACCCACTCTACAGAAAGTAACACACTCTACTGAAATAAAGCCTGCCAATTAACTCAAGTGAGTAGGCGGAAAAATAAAATACGCACACTTGCTTGAATAAAATCCAGCCAATTAACTCAAGTGAGTAGGCGGAAAAATTAAAAATACGCACACTTGCTTAAAGAAAATCCATCCATTTAACTCAAGTGAGTAGGCAGAAAAATTTTAAGAAGGAGGGTGAGAAAGAGAAGTGATAAAATTAATATATTCGTGTTTTCAATTTATCAACGAGCGTTGCCTCCCCGGCAACGACGCCAAAAACTTGATTGTCTCTTAGATATCTGCAAGGAGAAAATAACCAAACTAACAATTCATCAAGGCAAGTATACCTATCGAAATGCAGCTAGGGGACACAAGTGTCGTATTGAAATCCGGGAACAGTTGAGTAAGCTTACTCACACGAAATCTATTATTTTATCGACGGAGAAATTAAGTTTTTGAGAAGAAAGCTAAACGTGCTAAAGGAAGAGAACTACTTGCAATGAAAGAGAGCTACTTGCATGAAAAGTTAAAGAGAGCTAAAAGAGCGATTAACTTAAGCTTAGTAATGATGAAGGGGAAAATGCACTCGATCAGAAATCACCTCGGTAAGAGTGGTTAGAAAAATACGATAAATAAACCTAAGCTAATTAGGGTAAAGGTCCTTGACCGTGGAGGTTCCATGAATATTGACACGCTTCTCTCGAAGGTCGTGCCTAACTGAGTTTAGGAAGGTCCGACCGACTCTCGCCTAAATCAGAGGCCTAAAACTCGCTTTACGCGGTGAACCCCGCTATTGGATTTTACTCCAATCCGGGAGATTTGAACGTCTGCCTCTCTCGAGGGGTGCGAACAACTCCCTTTACTCTTGAGTGCTCATTTCAAACTTTCGGCCTCTCGGCTAGCCCAGAATGAAAGCAAAGGTGGAGAGTATATATCGATGATATACCTCCAACCCGTGATAAATCAAGAGTAATTCAAAGCTAAACCCTAAACAAAAAAGGTAAGATTCAAAGCATCATAACCTAATCACTCGAACCTCGGATCATTAAGATCGAGTACATGGAGGATTAGTTAATCATGTTGAGGTGGAAGAGGGGGGATGAGTAGAAGAAGAAAATGAAAACAGAGCAGAAATGTAAAAGAAAACAACACTTTTTATTAATAGAAACAGAGATCTTACAGCTTGAAAACCAGAGATTACAAGTGCATGGAAAGGTAAACTACGCTATCATTAACATGATACTACAGAACGAAGCTAGGAACTAATACAGGGAAAGCATAAAGCTAGAGCTACGAACTAAAAATGAAAAGACATGCTCAAAAAGTTCAGAAATATAAAGGACAGAACCTCCCCTCTCAAAGCAAAAGGTGTCCCTGAACCCTTAGAGTTGGGCTCTATTTATAGAATTTTTCGGGTCGGGTCAAGCCCCCCTGTCACGCCCTGGTCGGGCGTGACCCTAGGGCGTGACACATCCGGCGCGACTTTTACGGGCTGGAATTGAATTCTGACGAAGTAGTTGCGGTACACGCCCACAAGTCACGCCCTAGTAGGGCGTGTACCTGGGGCGTGTTCTTTGCGGCGTGACTTTGTTGAGCTGAAATTGAATGCTGGAGGTGACGGGCGGATTTGCTGAAGTACACGCCCATATGTCACGCCCGGGTCAGGCGTGACCCTGGGGCGTGACACTTTCGGTGCGACGGTGGAGCGGGAAAAACGAGCGCGCTGCGGCGATTCCTAGGAACCTGGGGACACGCCTCTAGAACACGCCCGTGTCGGATGTGCCACGGGCGTGACAGAGGGCGTGAACACTAAGTTTACACGGAATGCAGTTCCGGACCAATTGCTTCATTCCTCTGGGGTACACGCCCTAGGTACACGCCCTGGTAGGGCGTGACCTTGGGGCGTGTCACAGCAAAATTCGGCTGAAAGCCGTGAAAACCTACAAAAAGCAGAAAAAATGCATTAACGACAAAAATATATACAAAGGGGAATTAAGATAAGTAATTTACAAGACATGATTTGCTTTAAAACCCCGAAAATATCCTAATAAAATTGACTGCAAACCGTATTATCAACTACATTCTGGCCCCTACAAGAAGGAAGGACTCTCCAGGGCTTGTCAATTAGGCAAGCAAACTAAAAATAGTTTCAAGTCACTTAATAAGAGTGATTCACCTAGGATTTTGTATCTGTTACACATGGATCTTTTTGGACCCATTACAGTACAAAGCTTAGGAGGGAAATCTTACACTTTAGTAGTTGTGGATGACTTCTCTAAATTCACATGGGTGTTCTTTCTGAGGAAGAAATCTGATAACTTTAAGTGTTTGACAGAGTTTCTCAAATGCATACAGACTGAGTTCAGTACTCACATTGCCCTGATCAGAAGTGATCATGGGATAGAGTTTGATTCTCTTCTTATGCAAGAGTTCTGTCAGAGTGAAAGGATCAGGCACACTTTCTCAGCTCCTAGAACTCCTCAACAAAATGGGGTAGCTGAAAGGAAAAAATAGAACCCTTATTGAATCTGCCACTACATTGCTGTCAGATGCTCACCTTCCTCTATCCTTTTGGCAGAGGCAGTGAACACCTCCAACTATGTGCTGAACAGAAGTCTAATACACAAACTGAAGGGGAAGACTCCCTATGAATTACTCAAAGGGAAGAAATCTAAAGTAGATTATTTTAGAATTTTTGGTTGTATCTGTTACATACACAATAATGACAAAAGTACTTAGCAAAATTTCAAGCTAAAGCTGATGAAGGAGTGTTTCTGGGATACTCCATGATCAGTAAGGCTTATAGGGTATATAATAAATCAACTCTTAAAATTGAAGAATCGGTTCATATATCTTTTGATGAATCTAACATGTCTTTCAAGGAGAAGAATACTTTTACCATAGAACCTTTGCAGGTACATTCTCTTGCTGAATACTTGGACAGATTACAAATCATTCAAAAAGAGGAAAGCAGTGAAGATGATGAAGACATTCAACATCCTGAAGAGAAACCTCTTGAAGAGGCAGTTGTTGTACCACAAGAGGAAACAACAACACAGGTTGGTGAACAATCAACACTTCCTGTTGATTTAGTAACATCAAGAGACCATCCAATTTCCCAACTAATTGGAGACATCTCAGCTGGTGTGCAAACCAGAAATTAGGTCAACCAAAACCTGTTGCACACTTGCTTCCTTTCTCAAATTGAACCTCAATCCATTCAAGATACAAAGCAAGATCCACACTGGATCATTGCAATGCAAGAAGAGTTACATCAATTTGAAAGGAACAAAGTTTGGGAACTAGTACCAAGGCCTAAGGATCACTCCATTGTTGGAACAAAGTGGGTGCTCAAAAACAAATTGGATGATCAAGGAGTAATTGTAAGGAACAAGGCAAGGCTAGTTGCTCAAGGGTACTCTCAAGAAGAATGCATAGATTATGACCAGACTTTTGCACCAGTTGCAAGGCTTGAGGCCATAATAATCTTCTTAGCATATGCATCACACAAAGGCTTCAAAGTATACCGGAAGGATGTAAAGAGTGTTTTTCTCAATGGGAATATCAATGAAGAAGTCTATGTCAGACAACCTCGAGGTTTTATCTCTTCATCTCATCATGATTATATTTTTAAACTGAATAAAGCATTTATGGTCTCAAGCAAGCTCCTAGTGCATGGTATGAGACCCTAGCATGCTTTCTCCTGAAAAATGAGTTTATAAGGGGTAGAGTAGACCAAACTCTTTTTATTAGAACTCATAAGTCTAATACCCTACTAGTACAAATCTATGTAGATGATATTATCTTTGGTTCTACTGATTCAAATTTGTGCAGAAGGTTGTCAAATCTAATGCATTCTAAATTTGAAATGAGTACCATGGGTAAGCTATCCTTCTTTCTAGGATTGCAAATCAAACAACATGCTGAAGGCATATTTATTTCTCAAACCAAGTATGCAAAGGAATTGGTTAAGAAATTTGGTATGTCTGAAGCATCATGCATGAAAACACCTATGCCTACTAATGCTGTATTAAATGCTGATGAACATGGGAAACCTGTTGGTCAGACAACATATAGAGCAATGATTGGCTCTTTATTGTACCTTACAGCTAGTAGACCTGACATAATATTTGCTACATGCATCTGTGCTAGATTCCAAGTGAGCCCTAGAGAGTCACACCTAACATTAGTAAAAAGGATTCTCAGGTATGTTAAAAGTTGTCCAAATCTAGGTCTCTGGTATCCAAAAGATTCAGCATTTGACTTAACTGGATTTTTTGATGCTGATTATGCTGGATGCAGAATTGATAGGAAAAGCACCAGTGGAACATGTCAGTTTCTTGGTAACAGACTTGTCTCTTGGTTTTGCAAGAAACAAACATCTGTGTCAACTTCAACTGCTGAAGCTGAATATATGGCTGCAGGTAGTTGTTGTTCACAAATCTTGTGGATTCAAAACCAACTCCTAGACTATGGCTACAAGTAAGAGAATTCTAAAATCTTTTGTGATAATACCAGTGTTATATCTATAGCTCAAAATCCAGTCCTCCATAGTAGGATAAAACACATAGAAATTAGGCATCACTTTCTAAGGGATAATGTTGAGAAAAATAAAATTGAAGTTCAATATATCCCAACTGATTTACAAAAGGGAGATATTTTCACCAAACCCTTGGATGAAAAGAAACACACCTTCTTCGTAAATCAGTTAGGAATGTTAGATGGAGGAAGTTTAAAATAAGTTCCAAGATTTTAAAACTCTAAAAATGACCAAGACTAGGGAAACATTTTAATTTTTCTAGTGTATAGAGTGTTTCTGATCTATAAACTGCGCTCGATGATTTTCCCCCCAATCGTCGAACGGAGATCGACGCTTTACAAAATCATCGACCAGAGTTCAACGCTTCTCAGATAGTACTCAACTATCTCTCGAGGTCAACGATCGTCGAACGAAGCTCGATGATTTTGTTTTCTGAGCTATCATCGAACGGAGCTCGACGCTCTCCAATATCATCGAACGGCGATCGACGATGTTGATGACCTTTCAGGTTCCTTTAGAAGCCCCGATCATCGAACTGAGATCAACGATCTTTCCTTTTCTGCGCCGAACCCTAATATAAAACTCTTTTTTTGGCCGTCGTTCTCCTTTTGCGCTTTCATTCTCTCTACAAAAAATTCTCTTTCCCTCCAAACTTCTCTACACTTGGTCGTTTGTTTGTTGATTTTTGCAGGAAACAATGGCCGTCTCATTTGTAGTCCTGGCCGCCATGAAATTTGATGCAGGATTTGATATAGATATGGACTCTTTCAATAACAGTGATCAGATTTTCCAAGACATTCTAGAACTTTTCAAGTAGTAAAAGCTAGTTACTATAATGTCCACCAGAATCAAATTGCCTGTTGATGAAATAAAGGAATGGGTATATACTGCCCACAACCACGATCAAAATACAGTTGTTGGAACAATTTCTGGAACCCAGGTACCTCTAACACCTACTATCTTGACAGGGGATTTTCAATTAAATTCGGGAGAAGATTCTGCTGAGATGTCTGGAGAAGAATTTTCTATTATGCTTGAAAGAATGGGTCAATGTAATGCAAACCCTAGCAAGCTGCTGAAGAAGAATCTATCTGTGGAGTACATGTTTTTGGCTGATGTTGTTGGAAAAGTACTATTGGCCAAGCACTCAGCCCATGATACCATCTCCAGGTATCAGCTGTGTTTGATGGGTGCTATTGTAGATAAGAAACAGTTAAACTGGGGAGAAGTTTTCTTGACCTGATTAAGAAAAAGATCAACAAGAATTTTGTCAACTTTGGAAGGATACTAGGGCTATTTCTTCAAAACAGATGCCCTGCACTGCTAGTCTCAAATGGGATGCACATCAATGCCTCTAAGAGGCTCTCCTGTACCCTGTTTGGCAAATGGGACAGGCAGATAGTGAAGCCCAGCAGACCCTCTGCATCTACTACTTCAGGCACAAGGACTGTTGCAGTCTCTTCCCCTCAAGTCTCTGCCCCTGCAGAAGACTTGCCTGCTTCTTCCTCTACTCCTCCACCTCTTATTTCATCTCCACAAGTCACCTCCACCATTCAAATTTCCTCCACAATCATTATTTCAACCCCATCTCCAACTTCAACTTCTCCACCTCCACCTCTCCTAGAAGAAATCTTCCATCCTTTACATCACTACCCTCACCTAGAAATTGAATCATCATCTCACATTTTATCTTTCAATTTGATAGATGATTCCTTTATGGATGATTCTCCTTCATCCCCTCCTGATCTACCCTCTTCATCCACATCTTACCAATAGTTACTTCAAGATATCATTGCACAACCCTCCTTCACACCCTCTATTTTCATTCCATTATCTTCAATTTCCACAATCCCCATATCTCAACCCTCCTTTCCCCCATCCACCAGCTCTCCACCAACTTCTCCAGCTGCTCCACCTTCATTCTCTACCTCTGCTCAAGTCCCTATTGAGCTTGTAGATCTTCCAGCCTTAGCAGACAGACTTTATGAGCTGATAGCTCCAAGGCTATCCCTCTTGTTGGAGACCTCCTAGGCTCCACGTTTAAAGTCAGTTGCAGACCTGTCTGCCAGGCTCTCCTCTCTTATTCCTCCTCAGGCAATCCCTTCATCTGGGTGCCTTTATCCAGTCCTAACTGAATCTAGGCAGGGGGAGATGCCTCATGAAGTGGTTAGATTGCCTGCTGCTGCTGCTGTTACCTCAGTTCAAGCTCAAGCCTCAACACCACAAGTTGCAGTTTTCTCAATGGACCTCAGGTCATTATTATCATATTTTGATTATATATACTTCAGCTGTCTTCTAGAGCATACTGCAGTCCAGCCATCTGAAGATCTGTCTAAGGCCATTATGCATATTTCAAGCTGTGACACTAGCTTAATTCATTCTTTTGTACAGTCCCTCTCTGCTGCTGCTCCTTCAATTTCTGGTACTGACATTGTTGATATTGCTGCTAATTCTGATGATTTAATATCTGAGGATATACATATGACAGAGGCATTTGACCTTGAGCCTACTGTTATTGCTGGTGTTATTGCTGATGCTGAAACTGTTGTATCTAAAAGTATTGTATATGAATCTGCTGCCCCAGTTATTACTGTATCTACTGCTGCTGTACCTTCCATTTCTGAGAATGTTACTTCTGAAAGTTTTGTATCTGCTGATGTAATCTCCTCTGCTAGTGTTGCCTCTATTCCTCCTTCTACTGTTGCTGCCACAACTGCTGTCACTACTGTTACCTCTGCTCAATCCCAACAACAGATAGACTATCTCAAAAGGATTGATGCACTGTATGATGAACAAAGCTCAGAAAGTGATCAATATAGGACTGATTCAGATGACTCCTCTGCAACTATTGCAAGGAAAAGAAAAGCAAGAAGCAAAGTTATGAAAAGAGTTCCACCAGCAAAAGTAAAAGATACCAATGATAATCCTTACTACATTCTGCATGACTGCCCTATCACAGAACATTGGATGCAATACTCCAAGAATCAATTAAAGGCTATGAAAAAGAAAAGAAGATATGACAAAGGATCTTCTCAATATCATCACCCTCCTCCTCCTCCTCCTTCACCTGGTGCAGGTGCAAGTGGTAGCTCTGCATCTCAACCCTCTGCCAGAAGGCAAACCCCTTATCAATCTCAAGGTAGATCTCAATATAGGGGAATCCAATCCAGAGGGTATCAGTCAAGGAGAGGAAACTACAGAGGAAATCAAAGAGAACTTCAAGTTTATTCCAAAGGTTATTCCAGGCAGCATCCATATTTAAGGGAAGGACAAGGTCCATCTGATATAACTTCAGGTCCTTTTCCTTATAAGTTGAAAGAGTTAGTCTCATCAAGAGCTCCTCCAGACAATCCCTCAAACAGATATGAGCCTCTAGTTCCCTTTGAGGATCCAGAGAACAATCCAACTTCATGGACAGCCAGGATGAAGGAATTAGCTGCTTTGGATCAGATTAAGAAAGCCAGAGAACAAGGCAAAGACACTTCCAATATTACTACATTATCTGATCAAAGGAGAAAGGAACTTGAAAGATATGCTTCCAGCAAGTTCTTTGATTCTGAAAGCTACATGAAGCTACACCCTGAAGCTGTAGTGCCCAGTCCTAAGCAACAAACCTCTTTAGGTGCATCTGATGACATGAGATCTAAAAAGGAAGCTCTTAATCTAAACAGGGAAATAGTACTTATAAAGAGCAAAGAAAAGGAGTAATTCTGTAAGGTGACAATATATGCTGTTTTATGATCTGTCTGAGATTACATGTGTGATTCTGCAATGTCTTGTTTATTGCATTTGTTTTCTTTGTATATTGTTGTTTTTATTTCAATATCTGTAAATAGTAATCCTAACCCAAATAGGGGGAGATTGTTGGAACACCCTATTACTGATTTGGGTCAGGATCACTATGTCTGTTAAGAAACCTGTTTTGACCTCATTGTATAAATCTAAAGGTCAAGTAGAATTGAGTCTAAGGGTTAGTAGTTAGGTTTGGAAGCTGCCCTCAAGACCAGGATTTTCAGTTTCAGAAGACTAAGTCATTTCGTCGAGCTCAGTACGACGAATCGTCAAACTCCATTCGACGATCGTTGAGCTCACTTCGACGAGTCTTCAAACTCCATTCGACGATCTTTGAGCTCAATTTCATCAAGCCGTCGAACTCCATTCGGCGATCTTTGAGCTCATTTCGACGATCTTGACTCCAGTTTGATCCTCTATCTCTGAGCTCAGTTTGACGATAGTTGAGCTCAGATCGACGATCTCTGTTTCCGTCTAAGTCCAAATCTCTGAGCTCAATTCAACGATAGTGGAGCTCAGTTCGATGTTTTTCTGAAGAGTTCAACGATTTTCAAGATTCAAATTCAGACAGTTAAGTAATTACTGTCAGCAATTAATTCAGAGATCTTATAGCCGTTTTTAATTAATCTGCAGCAAGTTTCAAGGAATTATCAAGGAATGTTTTATTGGACTTTCCTCCAGAAGACAAAAGCAATTAAGGAAGTTATTTATGACAGGCCAACGGCTATCTTGATAGTGGATCATTTCTATTCAAACAAAAAGGAATAAAAGATAAGATTTTTCATTATTCAGATAGTAGAAGAACAAGAAGTTAGAAAAATATTCTCTGCAACAACAGCTCTCACAACAACAATTACACAAGTGAAAGAGAAAGAGTTGCAGACATTCTCAGTCTCAAAGATTCACACAAGAACACCATCACCAAAGGAGATCAACAAACTGAAATCTTTAGATCTTTTTTGATTCAAGTGTTCAAGGCCATCATCATTCAAGACTGCAGACACCTCACATTTCAGCTGTTGCTGAAATCATCATTTGCTGGAGATCAATTTTTTGAAGCCCTATAACCCTACTGCAAAGCTTCACTTCCTGAACAACTACAAATCTCAGGGGGAGCTTTGACAACATCCACTATCTTCTCTCTGACTGTTGATAGAGAAGATCATCTCTTTCCCTCTCTCTCTCTGCTGTAAAGGGTTTTTCAAACTCCCTTCAAAAGTTTGTGTTTGGTTTTTGAGCACCTTATCAAAAGATCATTGGTGGCAAGACACCTGATCAAAAAATCTGGTTTGGTTTTTGAGCACCTTATCAAAAGCTCATTGGTGCCCAGGACACCTGATCAACTCATCCGGCAGTGGATTCCTACCTAGGGTGGTAGAAGAGTGAATGTACCCAGGTTGATTGGGGAACCACTATAACTCCTTGTGTCATCTGATTGCTTACTTTCTTTTTGTTTCTGGCTGTGGTTTGTGACTAGGTTGCTCTGTGATTAGATAGTTGCTGTGTTTAGATTTACTTTATATTATTTGCTTCCCTGTTCACATAAGAATACAACAACTATTGTAAAAAGTTTTTAGCAAGCAACATACTCTATTCACCCCCCCCCCCCTTTAGAGTATATCAGATCTAACTTGCACTTTCATTCTTCCATTTCCAAACAATCACATAACCCAGTTATGTTCAAGGCCACTTCCTAGACCGCCAAGTTAGCAGAACAATGATTCCGCTCAGTTTTTCGGGTGCACCTTGGAGTTAATCCCCAAGGATCCCTGCTACAATCTACCGCGTAGAAACCCGAAAACCCAAAGAACGGAGTCTTCTCTGGCAAATCATGAAAAATGCAACATCACCGATCCAGACCAACATGTCTGGGTAGGCTTCACACACAATGCCTATGCCCATACTTCGATTCCGGACTCTATATGCAACACAAGGGGGACTATTCCCGTCAACCCCAAGGAACACCGCACACTCGCCGCACACTCACGGGAGCGGGTTTCCCTATTCAAAAAGGAAGAGAGCTTCACATGCTCAAGAAGAGAATCATTACCCATGTAGTACGCTTTTGCGCTATGGAAAATTACACGGATAAAAGTCTTCGCAACGGGATTTCCTCCACAGATCTACTCTCGGTTCTCTAAACGGTGCTTCGATGCTCCGCCGGCGGCTGTAATCCTCCTCCTTCTTCCTCCTTGCTCTAACTCCTCGGAAAGAGAATGCTTAAGGGAGAAATGAGGAGTTAAGCAACCATTCCCGGTCTTAACAGAGCAGGAACACACCTGAGCCGTCAGATCTTAATTAAAGAAAACGAACGGCTCAGATCTGCACAGAAATCCTCAAACCTGGGCCGAACACGGCCTCGCACATGGTCGTGTCCTAGGCCGTGTGCCTCGATCCTGGCACGATCGTCAAATGTAGACAACGGTCTTCCACCACTTGGCGCTTATACAACTTCAACTCGCCTGTCTCCAACCAAGACAACGACATACGATACTTCCTCCCACACAAGGCCTCGAAAGGTGTCATTCCAATACTCGCTTGAAATCTATTGTTATACGCAAACTCCACCATGTACTGGTGATCTTCCCAATGCTTTCCGAAATTTAGGACGCACATGCGAAGCTTGTCCTCCATCGTCCTGTTGACCCTGTCGGTCTGACCATCCATCAGTGGGTGGAAAGTTATGCTGTAACTCAGCTTAGTTCCCAACAAATTATGCACCAGCCTCCAGTCCTTTGACGTGAAGCGTCCATCTCGGTCACTAACAATACTATGCGGCACACCATGCAACAGTACGATATTATCCACATAAAGTTTGGATAACTTTTCCACTGGATCTTCCTTCTTATTCGGGATGAAATGCGACACTTTCGTCAACCTATCTACGACCACACAGATGGTGTCGTTTCCCCTCTCCGACTTTGGCAAACCATGCACAAAATCCATAGAAATGTCGTCGAATTTCCATTCCGGGATAGGCAAGGACTTTAGGAAGCTTCCGAGCTTCTGGCACTCCGCTTTCACCAAGGCATAAGTTTGGCACTTAACAACATAAAGTGCTACATCCTTCTTTAGTCCTGGCCACTAGAATAACTTCTTCATGTCTTTATACATCTTCGTGATACCCGGGTGAATTGAGTACTTGGTATGATGAGCCTCGTACATCAACTCCTCCCGAAGATTATCCGCACTAGGGACGCATAGACGACCGTCCTTCCTTAGCAGTCGAACCTCAACCGCAAACTGGGAATTTGACCCATCCAAAGATTTATCCAAGATCTGCTTCATGATGCTATCCTGAATCAAAGCTCGTAGGACTGTATCAGCCAGGTCATACTGCACCTCTGTCCAACACTATATCGCCCCGACACTAGACTGCTTATCGGCGCAGGAAATCTCTAATGCCTCCATATTACGGACCAATCTCTAATCATGTACCGATAACCAACTGCCCTACGGAGGAGCCCTGCGGCTTAATGCATCCGCCACCGCGTTTCCTTTCCCAAGTACATAATGTATCTTGAAGGTATAGTCTCCTATGAACTCCATCCACCTCTGCTGTCTCATGTCCAGATCCTTCTGATCTAGCAGGTACATCAGGCTCTTATGGTCGGTGTATATATCGACCTTTACACCGTATATATAGTGCCTCTACAGCTTTAGAGCAAATATCACGGCCCCTAACTCTAAGTCATGGACCGGATAATTCCTCTCGTGAACCTTCAACTGTCGTGAACCATAGGCTATCACGCTCCCATGCTGTAGTAGAACACAGCCTAAAACACTGCCCAAAGCATCACTATAAATCTCAAACCCCTCGGTTCCACTCGGCGAACATAAAATAAGCGCCGTGGTCAACCGCCTCTTCAATTCTTCAAAGGCCTGCTAACACTCCAGCGACCACACAAACTTTTGGTCTTTCCTTGTCAATGTCGTGAGTGGTAAAGCTATCCGCGAAGAGTTCTCTACGAAGCGCCTGTAGTAGCTGCCAAGCCCCAGAAAGCTCCGAACTTTCGCCACTGAAGACAATACATGCCACTCCCGTATCGCTGCAATCTTTGCCGGATCCACCGCTATCCATTCTCGTCTAACAGCATGGCCAAGTAACGCTACTGAGGATAACCAGAACTCACACTTGTAGAACTTTGCATACAACTGATTCCTCCTCAAGGTCTCCAACACCATGTGTAGATGCTTGTAATGGTCCTCCTCACACTGCGAATATACCAAGATATCATCGATAAATACTATCACGAAATGATCCAGGTATTCTCTGAACGTCCTGTTCATCAAATCTATAAACACAGATGGCATATTGGTCAACCCAAATGGCATGACCGTGAACTCGTAATGCCCAAACCGCATGCTGAACGCTGTCTTAGGGATGTCGCTTTCCCTTATCCTCAATTGGTAGTAACCAGACTTCAGATCTAACTTCAAATATACTGTTGACCCAACCAATTGATCAAATAAATCGTCAATCCAGGGGATCAGATATTTCTTCTTCTCCGTAAGCTTGTTCAACTCCCGATAGTCAATACAGAGTCGCAAGCACCCATCCTTCTTCTTAACGAAAAGAACCGGTGCGCTCCAAGGCGACGAACTTGGACGCACATACCCTTGATCCAACAACTCCTGCAGTTGCACCTTAAACTCCACCATCTCTCGCGGCGCTATCTGATACGGAGAGTGTGACATCGGTTTGGTACCCGGTACCAGCTCAATGGTAAAATCAATCTCCCGCTGAGGAGGGGCTCCTGGGAGATCATCTAGGAACATATTCGGACACTCGGACACAACTAGGATACTATCCAGATTTGGCCTAGGCGATTAAGATTGCACTAAGGTGACAAAGACCTCTGCACCAGACCGAACCGCCTTAATCACTTGAAGGGACGACATTAAAACTTTACCCGACCCCTTCATGCCCGCAAACATAGTCTCCCGTTCAGTATGCAGTCCCAACTTAACCTCCTTTCGGTTGCAATTAATGTAAATTCGCTGCTCTGAGAGCCAGTCCATACCCAAGATTATGTCGAACTCTACTAACGGTAGAACCAACGCACGCAAATCAAACTCATGGTCCCCAATCTAAATCTTTACCACATAGAACTTGTCCGCTCGCATTGAGCACCCATTGGGCAACACCACATCCAACCCGTCTTTTGCCATCGAGGAAGGGACCCCGACGTGAGATATGAACCTTTTGGACAAGAAGGAATGCAATGCTCCCATATCAAACAAGGCTCTTGTCGGACAATCGAAAATCAACACGAAGCCTAGCACCAACAAACATAAGCAAACATATAAAAAGGTAACAACTACAAAAAGTTAAACTGTTATAATTTAACTCATACCTGTCACCATATCAGCTTGTTTCATGGCCTCTTGCAGACCAAGATTATAAACTCTAGGGTGGGCTGGAGCATGATGGGATGTGGTTGATTCCACCTCCTTCACTTTCTCTTCATAGGTCGCTCCAGGCTTCCTCTCGAACTTTGCACGCCCGCTCTAACATTCACGAGCAAAGTGCCCCGCCTTCCCACAGTTGTAGCAAGCTCCTGGAACTCTACTTGTGGTTGCCCCCGATGCACCAGACGAAGGGGCTGAGTTTGAAGTCTTCTGCTTCTTGCTCCATTTGCGGAATCCTAACTTTGCATTTGTCACTTTGAACTCTGCCTTCTTTTCCCCTAGGTCCTTCTTCTCTTGGACTTTCTTCACAACCTTTTCCAATGACCGGGACGAATTGACCAAGGCTAGGAAGCCCTGCACCTTAGGCCCAATAAGGAGTAACTATAGGTCACCGCATAGACCCTCATAAAATCGGTTGGTCTTTCTCTCTTCTTCCGTAAACATAGCACCAGCATACCGACCCAACCGTGTAAACTCGTGGAGATACTCGTCCACGCCTCTGGCTCCCTGAGTCAACCAAAGATACTGATTTTCCATCTCAAGCTTCTGAGAAAAGGGTATATATCTGGCCAAAAACAATCCTGAGAATTCCTCCATAGGCACATCAACAAGCTGCCTTCCCACTAAGAGATGAAACTCCAACTCATCCCACCACAGCCTCGCCTCATCATCTAAAAGGAAGGTCACTATGGTGGTCTTCTGACATTCTTCCGTTAACATGGTCGTCAAAACCCTCTTTATCATAGAGAGCCAATCCTCGGCTTGAGCTGGCGTTCCAACCCAATCGAACCTAGGAGGATTATAGCCCATTACATGCTTGAGCCGTCTCTCCGTAGCCCTCCTCGGCTCTACCTTATCCACCAACAAGCGCTCCACCACTCTTGGCTCTGCCGCCATAACCGGTTCTTGCTCATTCACAGGAGGTGCGTGATGCATTTGCCCTACAGGTTGGGCATTTATCATGGCAAAAACTGATTCAGCCATCAACCTGATAGTTTCCGCTGAAGGAGGTGTTGTAGGCACATCCCTCGGTGCACTCCTTTTCGCTGATTGCGGATGCTCTGATTGACCAGCACCGCTCCTAGCTACATATAACATCAAAGGACCTAGATAGACGACACACAAAATGCTAAAAGCAATCATTAGAATACTCAGGTTCCACAAAACATGTGTATTTTTCATTCCTAATGGACATTCATGGGTTCTTTTTGATGTTATAACGATGACGCACACATGTGCTCACCACCCCTTAAAAGAATTCGCCCATGAATTCATTTAAGCCGGACCGTAACCAGAAGTCTGATACCAAATTGTAACACCCCCATCCGTCGTATGACATATAGTAGAAGGTCCAGCTGGAACCCGACACCATATACCACGGACAGTCGGAAGGGTTACGTATGAATAACTAAACTATCCAATTAAGACTACTCGTCCTAACACAGAGCATTCTAGCGGAAGCTTTTAAACAGTTGAAAGAACCCAAACTTGTATCCAAATAACATGAATGTCCAACACCACTACAACTGGAATGAAAACAAATACACAGAAAGGTACACGGCCTTATGGCCTTACAGAGGTTCACTTAATTAAATAATATTTTCCATACATCGGCTCGCAGGCCGACCACACATGACAAAATAAAGTATAACTATTCGCTTTAGCCTTCTAGGGCCAGTACAGTAACATGGGCTCAAGCCCGCTATTTGGCACTCGGCTCTGCAGCACCTGCAAGCAACATTCCACCGCACGGTGGGAAACAAAGCAACGGTCAACCAAAAGCCGACCAAATTATAATGACCCTGCCCCTAACTCGGGACGGTGGTGCTCCATCCCTGCTATTCATTAGCCTAGCTAAAATAATATAGTACAAACATGCTAGCCATAGGTGTAGTCTCGTACAGCCAAACACCCCGTGCACTGAGGGCACATTATCAGTGAATCCTGACACTTCAGCGTCTTCACAACCACCCCCGGGATGGCAACAACGTGAACATTTTAGCCTTTCTGACCACCATCTAAGGGTCCCGACTATGCCAACGGCCAGTCCCCTTTTCAGGTCTCTCGCATCGAACCACATAGCCTAGGTCCGATTCCACTTGCCTATTGCTCACAACACGTAGTACACCTTAATACGTATGTAGGAGCCAAGCTTCTCTCAGATCCTGCCATTTACAAACAATCACATAACCTAGTTATGTTCAAGGTCGGTTCCCAGACTGCCAAGTTAGCAGAACAACGATTCCGCTCAGTTTTCCGGGTGTGCCTTGGAGTTAATCGCCAAGGATCCCTGCTGCAATCTACCACGTAGAAACCCAAAAACCCAAAGCATGGAGTCTTCTCCGGCAAATCATGACAAATGCAACATCACCGATCCAAACCAACATGTCCGGATAGGCTTCACACACAATGCCTACGCGCGTACTTCGATTCCGGACTCTATATACAACACAAGGGGGACTATTACCGTCAACCCCAAGGAACACCACACACTCGCCGCACACTCACAGGAGCGGGTTTCCCTATGCAAAAAGGAAGAGAGCTTCACATGCTCAAGAAGAGAATCATTACCCTTGTAGTACGCTTTTACGTCATGGAAAATTACACGGATAAAAGTCTTCGCAACGGGATATCCTCCACGGATCCGCTCTCGGTTCTCTAAACGGTGCTCCGATGCTCCGGCGGCGGCCGGAATCCTCCTCCTTATTCCTCCTTGATCTAACTCCTTGGAAAGAGAATGCTTAAGGGAGAAATAAGGAGTTAAACCACCATTCCTGGCCTTAACAGAGCAGGAACACGCCTGGGACGTCAAATCTTAATTAAAGAAAACGAATGGCTCAGATCTGCAAAGAAATCCTCAAACTTGGGCTGAACACGGCCTCGCACACGACCGTGTCCCAGGCCGTGTGCTTCGATCCTGGCAAGACACGCTCGTGTCTCAACCTAACACGCCCGTGTTGGGTCTTGGACATTCCCATGACTGGAGTCGTGTCACGAATGACCATCATGCCAACCGTCACGACTCTAGGGAACACGGGTACTGACAAGGGTAGGCACACGCCCGTGTCAAATGAAACGCCCGTGTCATTCAGCCGTGTTTCTTGACGTGTCCTTCTCGGGATGCAGACGGCCAAAACACCACGCCAGCACGGCCTTAGACACGCTCGTGTGCTAGGCCGTGTACCCCTATACAGGGACCAAAATTACTTTTGGATTCGACCAGCTCGATAACGATTTTCGAGGCGTTACAGTGTGCCTCATGGCCATTGATGCTTCTAGAAATCAGTCAAATGAAGATGCATCTGACAATGAAAAAGCTTCAGAATCTGAAGCTAACCAGGTATTTTCTTCTTTTGATTATAGTTCTGATTCATTCAAATCTGAATTTTAAACTATGTGCATTGATCTAATAAACTCAGAAAAAGAAATTAAGACACTTAGGGAAAAACTAGTAAACTAAGAAAATGTTATCTCTGAAAATAATAGGCTAAAGGCTGAATTAAATCAAGCTAATGAACTAATCAATTCATTGAAAACACAACTATGTGAGGCCAAACAACTTGAGGAATCTCTCAATGGGAGAAGCCTCAAGCTGATGGACATTACAAGCATAGTTAATGCCAGAATGAATGGTAAGCTGTGCTTGGGTGCTTCATCAAGTTTATCCCTCATTCTTAAGAAGAATATTTTGACAACTCCCATTAAATTCGTTTCTGCTAAGGGGAAAGAGATAATAACCAATAAACAAACCACAGAATAAATGTCTAATTTCAAAGGTCAAAATAACAAAAATCAGAAAACCTTAGGTAAAAACAAAGTTCAACAAATTTCGTCGAACTCAGATCGACGAAATATGAACAGTTCGTCGAACTCTAGTTGACGAACTCTGAACAAAAACTTTAGCTATAATTATTCGTCTAACAGCGATCGACGAACTCTGTATGATTCGTCGAGCAGAGATCGATGAACTTGGGGCATAGAAAATGACCATGGTCATTCTCTGAGCCGAGATTGACGATCTCATCCCAATTCGTCGAACTCTGCTCGACGAACTCACAATATTTCGTCGAACCCAGAAAGACTTAACAAAAATTATAACTATAACAACAATTCTTTTAAATCCAGAAAACCATTTAATCCTTTAGCTGATTGGATAATTCCACCCAGAAGATATCATCCATTAGGATACAAATCTCAACCAGAATATTCTGTGATATCTAGTTTTTCATATCAGCAATATAAAGGACCCAAGATAACCCGGGTCATGAACAACTAACTATTTTCATTGCAGGTAAAGGACTGTCTAGTGAATAATCAAACATGGTACCTGGACAGTGAATGCTCTAAATACATGACTGGCAGCAAGGATAATTTAATCAACTACAAGTCCAAGCTGGGACCAAAGGTAATCTTTGGTGATTCAAAATGTGGCCAGTCAGAAGGCTATGGAAAAGTGAAAATTGGAGCAGCCACCTTCAATAATATGACTTATGTAAGGGGACTCAAACATAACCACATATCCATTAGTCAATTATGTGATGAATGTTATCAGGTACATTTCAATTCAACTTCTTGCACTATTTCTAATAAAGAAAAACAAATTATTTTAATTGGAAATGGATAAGGAAACATTTACTTAGTTGATTTTTAGTCTGCCAAGTCAGATATCTGCTTAATTAATATAGTTAGTACTCAAAATGAATTATGACATAAAAGGCTAGGTCATGTTAACATGAAAACTATTGCTAGGCTATCAAAAGACAACCTTGTGAGAGGTTTACCTTCTGGTCCATACAAGAAGGAAGGTCTTTGCAGGGCTTGTCAACCAGGTAAGCAAACTAAATCTAGCTTTAAGTCAGTAAACAAAAGTGATTCACCTAGGATTTTGTATTTATTATACATGAATCTCTTTGGACCCATTGTTGTACAATGCCTAGGAGGTAAATCCTACACTTTAGTTATTGTAGATAACTTCTCAAGGTTCACTTGGGTGTTCTTTTTGAGATCTAAGTCAGATACCTTTAAAGTTCTAACAGATTTTCTCAGGACCATACAGATTGAGTACTCTACTCATGTTGCATTGATCAGAAGTGATCATGGTACAAAGTTTGAGTCTCTTCTTATGCATGAGTTCTGTGAGAAGGAAGATAACAGGCACTGCTTCTCAGCTCCTAGGACTCCCCAACAAAATTGGGTAGCTGAAAGGAAAAATAGGACCCTAATTGAAGCTGCAGGTACATTACTTGCAGATGCTTACATGCCCTTATCCTTTTGGGCAGAGGCTGTAAGCACAATAAATTATGTCCTGAATAGAAGTTTAATACATAAACTAATGAATAAGACTCCCTATGAATTACTTAAAGGGAAGAAACCTAAAATCACTTATTTTAAAGTATTTGGTTGTATATGCTATATACGTAATAACAAAAAAATATATATTTGAAAGTTTGAAGCTAAGGCTGAAGAGGGAATTTTTCTAGGATATTTGCAAGTAAGCAAAGCTTATAGGGTATTTAACAAATCCTCCTTGAAAATTAAAGAGTCGATACATATAACATTTGATGAGGCTAACATGTCTTGCAAGGAGAAAGAGATTTCTACCAATAACACTTTACAGGTACCTCACTTGTGTGAGAATTTGGATGGACTAAGCCTCACTCAAGAGGCCCCAACACATCCTTCTCCATAGTTTGATGAAGACAGTGAAGAAGAACAGCTGGAAGAAATTCAACCTCATCCAACAATAAATATAATTCCACAATAGAAATTAATTCAAAATGTTGTTGCTGAACCAACTCCACAAAATGATCTTGTCACACTAAGGGATCACCCTAGATCTCAAGTGATTGGAGACATGTCAGCAGGTGTACAGACAAGGCATCAACTCAACCAAGATCTGATGCATGCCTATTTTCTCTCTCATCTTGAACCTTAATCTATACATGATGCTGAGCAGGATCCCCACTAGATGATTGCTATGCAAGAGGAACTAAATCAATTTGAGAGATGTAGAGTTTGGGATTTAGTTCCAAGACCCCAAGACTAACCAGTCATTGGAACCAAATGGGTATACAGAAATAAACTAGATGCCCAAGGTATAATTGTGAGGAACAAGGCTAGGGTTGTTGCTCAAGGATACAAGCAAGAAAAATGCATAGATTATGACCAAACTTTTGCACCAATTGCAAGGTTAGAGGACATCAGAAGTATTCTGGCCTATGCTGCCTACAAGAAATTCATGGTGTGTTAGATGGATATGAAGAGTGCATTCCTGAATGAAGTACTTAAAGAAGAGGTTTATGTTGAAGAACCTCCAGGTTTTGTCTCTACAACTCATCCTTATCATGTATTTAAATTGCATAAAGCTCTTTATGGTCTGAAGCAAGCTCCAAGAGCTTGGTATGAGACCCTAGCTAGCTTTTTGATAGAGTATAAATTCATTAGAGGCATAGTAGATAAATCCTTATTCACTAGACATCATAAGGATGAAACATTGTTAGTACAAATATATGTGGATGACATCATATTTGGGTCTACTACTCCAAATTATGTAAGAGGTTTTCTAACCTCGTGCATTCTAAATTTGAAATGAGTAGCATGAGTGAGCTCTCCTACTTCCTTGGTCTTCAAGTGAAGCAACTCCTTGATGGCATCTTCATCTTCCAAGCTAAATATGCTAAAGAGCTTATAAAGAAGTTTGGAATGGTTGATGCCTCAGCAAAGAAAACACCCATGGCTATAAATGTTGTAACAAAGTCTGATGCACATGGGAAACCTGTGGATCAGAAACTATATAGGGGAATTATTGGCTCCCTACTATACCTTACAATAAGCAGACCTGATATTATGTTTGCCAAATGTCTTTGTACTAGTTTCCAGGTGAACCCTAAAGAATCTCACCAATTTTCTTAAAAAGAATTTATAGATATATAAGGAGTTGCCCTAGTCTAGGCCTATAATATCCTACTGAGTCAGAATTTGAGTTAACTGGATACTCAGATGCTGAATTTGAAGGATGCAGGATGGACAGAAAAAGCACCTCAGGAACTTGCCAGTTCCTTAGGATGAGATTAGTATCTTGGTTTTGTAAGAAACAATCATCTGTGTCCACTTCAACTATTGAAGCAGAGTACATTGCAGCTGGCAGCTGCTGTTCACAGATATTGTGGATTCAGAATCAACTACTAGACTATGGCTTCAACTTAAATAATTCAACTCTCTTATGTGATAACACAAGTGCTATAGCCATAGCACAAAATCTAGTCCATCACAATAGGACTAAACATATAGACATTAGGCATCATTTCAATAGAGAGTGTTTAGACAAAAACAAAATTAAACTTGTCTATATCTACACTGATTTACAAAGAGCTGATATATTCACCAAACCTCTGAATGAGATAAATCACTTGTTCTTTATAAATCAGCTTGGAATGATCAATAGAGAAGACTTAGTTTAGTTTCTATCTGCACTCGATGAATTTTTCAAAGTTCGTCGAACGGAGTTTGACGAATAGAGAAAAGTTCTTGAGATATTCGTTGAACGGAGGTCGATGAACTCTCTGTGAGTGAAGTTATGTTCGTCGAACGGAGATCGACGAAGCTGCTTCAGAAAACTTTCGTCGAACGGAGCTCGACGAAATGTCTTCAAATCTTCAGACTGAACTCGACGAATTATTTAACTATCAATAATTTCGTCGATCTCAAGTCGAAGAATTTCTTAATTTTCGTGGAACTAAGTTTGTGGATGCATATTCTAGAAAATCTTATATCTAAGTTTTATTCGACCTCCGTCTCGCGCTTTCAGTTCCTTTTCACTTGATCGTCGTTTTTCTCTTGCAGGTACTCTAATGGCGATTCCAGCAGGAACTCTTACAGTAATGAAATTCGACACGGGCTTTGATGTCGATTTCGATTCCTTTCAACATTCAGACCCTATATTGCTGGCAATCCTGCAACTCCTCGAAGACCAGCAACTAAAAAATCTACAATCCACAAGGATCAAGATATCTGGAACAGAAATCAGGGAGTGGGTCTATACTTCCTCCACTACAGAATAGAATACAATGACAGGAACGATATCTGGTAATGTCTTCTCCCTCACCCCTGCAGTGTTAACTGAAATCTTTGGATTAAACAATGGAATAGAAGAATTGGAGATTGAGAATGAATCATATGATGAGATGCTCAGTCTCATGGGTTATTCTGTAGGAGACCCTAAAAAGCTGTTGAAGAAACACTTATCTTCTGAGTTCAAATTCCTATCAGATATAGTGGGAAAAGTGTTGCTTGACAAGGACACTGCTCATGACTACATCACTAGGCACCAATTCCTGGTTATGTGTGTTGTGGTCAATAAGAGGAAAGTAAACTGGGCTCAGATCCTGTTTGATCTGATAAAGAAAAAGAATAATAAAAAGGAAGTCTGTTTTGGAAGAATATTAGGGATCTTCTAAAAAGAAAAAGCTGTTGAATCCCCAGTCTCCCAGACCATATTCGTCAATGCCAGCAAGAGGCTCACCTGTGCCCTTTTTGGCAAGTGGGAGAGGACCATTACCAAGCCCTCCAAGGCTTCCTCCTCTTCCACTAGAGCTTTTGAAGGTACTAGGGCTGCTTTAGACACTCCCCACCCTACTGAAGAGATCCCTCCTCCACCTCCATCACCTCCAGTCATCCCACCTAAACATCAGATGATACAACGACACTCTTCCACCATCCCTTCTCTTCAACAAGCACAACAACAACCACAACAACCTGTTCATATTCCTACTCTAGCTACATCTCCTGCCACCTCTCCACCAATAGATCTCACAGACATCCCCTCTGCCACCATTCAGGAATATCATCAACCATCTCCTTCAGTATCCCCACAAACAACCCAACCTCAATCCCCCCATGATACACACATTCCCTCACCACCTTCATCTCCCTTACCCCCTCATCTGGACAACAACCCATTCTTTACTCTGCCTACTTCACCTCCTCACACTTCCTCTCTTCTAGATATCCACATGAAAGATGCTATCCCTCCTACTCCACCATCAACTTCCATTCCTCCTTATGTTTCCACTCAACCACCTTCCATTCCACAATCTGCAAATCTACCCTTGGAACCCTCCACCATTTATTCTCTTATTACACTGCTTACTCCTCTCCTCAAAAATCTTATAATAGAGGCCATTATACCTCTTGCTTCTTCTATTTCCTCCTTAGCTGCCCAAATCACTGCCCTCTCTGCTGCCCCCTCTTTAGTTAGGGGCCTGGCTTCAGATTCCACTGAAACCAGGCAGGGGGAGATACTTGATTAAGAAGCAGCAGCAGCAGTATCCACAGCAGCAGTAACAACAGCAATAGCAGTAGCAGCAACAACAACAATAGAATTAGCACCAGAAACAGCAGCAGCAGTAGCATCAAAAGAAGCAGCAGCAGACGCTGAAGATGAATTATTTGATTTGATTCATTTCATTAATACTGACATGGATGTGGATGAGACTGCCACAAAATAAATAACCACTATTGGTGATTATATTATTAATCCCACAGTAGATTTGTTAGATTTATTGAATGTCTTTAATACAGCTTACTTCAATATACTTTCAGAAGATAGCATTAAGCCATCAATGGCTATAGTACCATACACCTCCCCCATAAGACCCAAGGTTACCAAGCAACTTAAGGCTACCTTTGCTGTTCCTGAAGTTCCAGCCATTCCATCTCCTCCAAGAGCTATTTCACCCATGATTTCATCCTCTTCTGCTCCAGTGTTTTTTTATGGATGACTAACCAATGCTTGATCTGTATGCCTTGATCATGGCTGACATTGAAGAAGAAAATAAGACAGTGGCTAAAAGCACTATTATTAATAGCTCTCCTGCTCCTCCTCCAGCTCCAGTTGATGCTCCTCCTCCAGCTCCCTCCGAGCCAGAGAAACCTAAAATATCTACTGAGGCCCTTTAAAGCATAAAATGCATTATATGATAACCCTCAGGACTCCACTGATGATGATGAGGATGAAGATGACGACTCAGACGAGGAACCCAAGAAAAAGAAAGTTTCCAAGAAGAGGAAAGCTCCCCAACCTCCTGCTCCAAAGCGCAACGTAGCAAATGACACACCTTACTACATACTCCAGAATATCACTCCTTATAAGGGAATGTCAGCATGGATGAGGCTGTCCAAGAATGAATAAAAAGAGAGAAAGAAGAGCAGAAAATATTCACCACCACCCACTCAAAGATATAGAAAGGATCCTCCTCCTTCTCCTCCTCCTCCATCTGCTGGTGCTTCAGGCACAACATCTCAAAGGTCTATCCAGTTTAAAACATACCAAAGACAACAAGGTAGATCGTAATCTTCAGGAAGCAGCCAACAAAGACATTACTAATCTGGCAAGCAGCTCCAACAACAACAGCAGCAGCATCAACAACAAAAACAACAACAACTCCATGAACATCAAAAGCTGAAAGCTCCAACAGACCTGCTTCACCTGTACATTTTGAAGATCCTAAAACAGCTACAACAACAAGGATGGCAACGTTCCAGGAACTGGTTGGCCTTTCCATGAACAACAAAGCTAGAGCTGAAGGGAAGGATCCATCTGAATACACAACAATGTCCAAGTATAGGAAGGAAGAGCTGAACAGGTTTGCTAAAGCTAATAAATTTTTCAATGTTGATGACTATACGAAACTGCATCCAGAAGCAGTAGTGCCCAGGGCTACATCTCTAAAAATCATAGGGGCTGCCAACATGACTATGACAAAGGTACAAGCTGCAGATCCCAACATGGAAATCATATTCACTCAGTCTGGAGAAAAAGGCAAAGAGGAGAAGCACAAGGAGAAAAAGCAAAAGAAAAGATACTTGAACTATCTTTAATATTTCTGAGTTAGTTTGAAAACTGCTTTTTATATTTCCTGATACAAAGCTTATTGTATATATATCTGCTGCATATACTATTTTTTCCTGCCAGATATATGTTTTCTTGCTTTGTAAATTTTTATTTCATTATGAGTCTGTAATTAGTGACTTCACCCAAATATGGGGAGATTGTTGGATCCATTTGGGCTAGCTTCACTAAGTTAGGATCATCTGACCCAACATGCATAGACAGGGTCATGGTTATGTCTTAGAGTATATGCCAAGTCCTTAGAGTTAACACTACATGGACGAGCCATCAACAGACTGCATAAAGACTCAAGACTTAGAGAAATATCAAAGACTCAGAAAATGAGGTCGATGTTCGTCGAACTCAGGTCGACGAAAGTCGTGCTTAGCTCGACGATCTCAGAGATAATTCTCTGAGCTGAGCTCGATGAACTTGGGACTCAGGTCGACGATTTATGGACACTACTTCAATATTTCAAGTCCAGAATTTCTCTGAAGTCTACTCGACGAACTTGGTATTCAGGTAGACGATCTATGGGTATTCTTTCAACATCTTATTCCAGAAACATGTAAATATTCTAAGTCCAGGATCATACTCCAGTCGACAAATTCACCTTCTCAGCTCAACGAACATAGACCACATTCCTGACAAGACTTATCTAGCAGTTAGAAGTTCTCATGTTGATGAATCTAGTTCTCAGGTCGACGATTTCTGGCAACTCCACTTCAACACTTCATTCTAGAGACACCTAGAATATTCAAAATCCAGAAACACTTTGCTGAACTCCAGTCAACGAACTTAGATTATCAGCTCGACGAACTTCATGCACAGAATTGGCAAGGTTCTGGAGAAAGCAGTCGTCTATTCTTAGGTCAACGATCTTGGATCTCAGCTCGACGAGCATCTATTATCATATTGACGAACTTAACTTCTCAGCTCGACGAACTGTGGACTCAGCTCGACGAATTCAGTTCTCTGTTCGACGATTCCAGACTTAGTTATTTTCATCCATCTGTCCTAGCTTTATTGCAATAATTCCTGAGTAATTAATACTAAAATATTCTCTGAATATTACCGTTAGACGGGGCATTGATTATGGTCTTCTTTAGGATTACTATTTGCCGTTTTTCAATGGGATAGGTTGGGAAATCATTCAATGCAAAATATTCTCCAGGCCGTCAGCAATGAATGCAGAAGAAATTCAAATTTCAAAAGGAAGATAATCTGGAAAATATAAAATGGATTTTCTTCCTTCTCTTATAGAAGAGACTGAGAAATAATATACAGATAGATAAGACAATACACTGGCACTGCAATATAATAACAATCATATAGACTACAGTGACATAGAGAAACAAGCTTTAGACCAGAGACACCAGCAATCTGAAGAAGGAAGAAGAACAACCATTCAAAATCAATAGTCTTCCTACCTCTTCTTCCAGGGATTCTTCAAAGGACAACAACTACAATATCTATCAAGAAGTTCCTGCAGCTCATCTGGTCAAAGCAACAGTTTGAAGTCCTATCACCCTGCAGCAAAGATCAAATTTCCTGAACCATTCTACATCTCAGGGGGAGCCTTTGCTAACATCAAATCCACAAAAGTCTTCTCAGTTATACCTTGAGAAAGAGAAGACAAAGTCAATCTCTCAACCCCCACTGTATAAAGGGTTCTTAACTCCCTTCAAAAGTTATCCCTGGTTGCAAGTCAGCTGACCGAAAGACTTGAGGTTTGGTTTTTGAGCACCTGATCAAAAGCTTATTATTGTCATGCATCTGATGAAAAATCTGAGTGAATTCCTACCAGGGTGGTAGAAGACTGGATGTACCCAGGTTGGGGAACCACTATAAATTTCTTGTGTTGTCTGGTTGCTCTTTTCTTTTATTTCTTGTTGTGGTTGTGCTAGTTAGGATAACTGTGTTTGTGTTTGTTTAGTTTATTTTCTGCAGCATCTATGATAGTCTAACAGGACTAATCAACTCTGCTGAAATTTTTATTAACAACAAAAAGTTGTAAAGTTTTGTAAAGATACTCTATTCACCCCCACCCGTCTAGAGTATTCCTTATCTAACCCCTCACTTTCAGTGGCCACCACTGATTTAGCCCCGGTTTGGGCTGGTGCGTTGGACCCCAAGGCTGTACCGGTGGCCCATGAGTTGTTAGGATCTGGTTGCTTGGATGAGTGATGTTTTTGGCCACCAACCCAGATCCATGGTTTTACCACTGCTAATAATTCACAAGTAAGGACTGTTAGTTCCTTTCCCTTTTAAAATTATTATTTTGGCATATGTTTGTCTTGTTGCTGTTGCAGGGTTTTTAGTAGGGCATGTTGTAAATTTCTCGCACTTGATGCTCTTTTATTATTCCATGGACAGTGTCTTACTTTGCTGTCTTGTTTATTTCCTTTTGCTAAGTTTGATAGCATTTTATTTTAGGGTTTGGTAAACCCCTTCCTTTTTACTGCTTATGATCTAATGCACCATTTCTATTTGAATATACTCTTGCTGATGTGTTCTTTCTTTGAATGCCCCAGGTTCAGAACAGTAGCCGGTTGAGCGGCTAGTTTCATTTGGAGGCTTGTTAGTGATCTCCTGGGTTGTTGAGATTCCTCTTCCTCATATTTGGGAGGTAGATCTTTTCTTGTTTCCTTCTGTATAAACATGCATAGTCACCAGTGGGTTTGTGTCAGGTTGTTGACGCCCGCTGGTGGTTTTCTTTGGTGATGCTAAGTATTTGACTTAAACTGCTATTTTTGACTTTACGAAGGTTGTTTACTTGCTCTCTGTGAATGATTTATGCTACGATGCATGTAAGGTATTTTTAACCCATAAAAACATTACTATATATACTTCATACATGCCATATTTCTAAACCTAAAGTACTACTTTCCAAAGTAACGTAAATACTATTTTCATATTATACTATATTTAGAGTCTTGCATTTCATGGGTTGTCCTTCGGGGACGTTTACGCTCATATAGGATGTCAAATCACCTTAACCAAGGTATTTTCCGCAGTATAAATATATTTTACTTGTGGACTAGTTGATCCACTGTAACGAGGGATACGACCATCCAACATAATTGGATTTCTTTCATAATAACTTATTATTTTCAGTTAAACCTTAGAGTTTGGAGTTTTGCCTGAGCGTCTGTAGTTATCCCCTATACGGCGTGGAATCACGACACGTATTTTCCCCTACTCTAATATAATATTATTGATGAGAAAATGCGGGTCGTGATAGGTAGGGACACGCCCGTGTCCTTACCCGTGTCCTGGTCGGGCAAAGCGTTACAGGCGGTTACCTGACGTTTCAATACGCAAACATGGGTAGGGACATGCCCGTGTCCCTACCCGTGTCCATATGACATAGCCGTGTTCTCTGGTCATGTCCTCCTCTGGACACGCCTCGTCGAGCTCAACTCAATACATATGGGTAGGGACACACCCGTGTCTCTACCCGTGTCCTTCTCGGTGAAAACTTCGTCGATCTCAACTCGACGCATATGGGTAGGGACATACCCGTGTCTCTACCCGTGTCATTTGCACCCGGGTAGTGACATGCCCATATCACTACCCGTGTCCTTCTCTAGACATACTCGTGTCGTCGACTCGAGAGCTGGCCTTTCCCACACGGGTAGGGACACGCCCGTGTCTCTACCCGTGCCCTATTTTGTACTGATTTCTCCACCCATTTATAAGTACGGCCCTGTTGCGAGCACTTCCCTGAACCCAAGTCAGCTCTCCTGACTCAAAAATGCACACGAGGGGACTAGTGCGAATCAGGACGTTACGACAAGTGAGTCAAGTTTGTCATGTGTGGCGTAAGGATTTTGCACAAAGGTCATGCACCCAAAGATATGTAGAGGAAGAGGAAACGCATCCTTTCTAGGATAAAGAATAGAGAATGGAGTTTGTCCGTGGAGAATTGTGGACGGAATGGGATTAATGACGTAACAAGAGAAGAGGACAGCGTAGCCCCAATAGGAGCGAGGAACGTCCATTTGTGTCATCAGAGTGTGGGCGACATCAAGAAGGTGACGGTTCTTGCGTTCCGCCACCCCATTTTGTTGCGAGGTATAGACACATGTAGTTTGTTGAACAATACCATTTTGCACACAAAAAGAAGTGAAAGCATTGCTAAGATATTTCTAAGCGTTGTTAGAACGAAAAATTTTAATAGACATGTCAAACTGATTTTTAACCATCTGATAAAAAGATGTCCATACAGAATAAAGTTATGAGCGATCCTTTAAAAGATGCATCCATGTACATCTAGAAAAATCATCAATAAATAATACAAAATATGAACTACCCCGACCGATTGTGAGGGTAGGAGAAGGACCCCAGATGTCGGAGTGAACAAGTTCAAATGGCCGGGAAGATCCACGACCTTGCTTTAGTGGGAAGGAGGAGAGGTGATGCTTGCCAAGTTGACACGCTTCACAGTTGAGCGGAGGGCCTTACGGAGGAAGATGTGGTAGAAGCTGACGAAGAAGACGAGGAGGAGCATGACCAAGATGAATGTGCCACTGGAGAAGATCAGTAGAAGATGTGGAGAAGGAGGAGAGTGTAGAAATGTTGTCAAGGAAGAAAAGGATGTCACTCTCAGTCCCAGTAGCAATCGTCCGCTTAGTGCCCGTATCCTGAAAAGATCAAATAGTAGACGTGAATGTGACAGAGCATTGTAGTTGTTTGCAAAGGGAAGTAACAAATAACATGTTGAAAGGGAACTTGGGCATGTAGAGGGTGTCGTCAAGCGAAGAGATGGAATAACTTGAACAACCCCCATTTCATTAATCAATGAGGGAGAGCCGTCCGCAACAAGGACCGGGGGTAACCGGTCATGCTGTTGTAGGAGAGGAAAATAGTGTGGATTGCCGGTCATATGATTGGTAGCACCAGAGTCGATCAGCCATTTAACTTGAGTAGAAACATGGGCACTACCTGAAGACATGACCATAGAGGCAGATGGCGTCAAAGAGGAAGTGGAGGCATCATCAGATTGTCGAAGATGAGGATGCTTCTTCCAACAACGATCAACCGTATGGCCGGTGCGGCCAAAATGAGAGCAAAGAAAGCGGGAAGCACCACGGTCGCTTGAGGGGAGATGATGGCCACCAGAGCCACTGCACTGAGTATGGTGAACAGAGTTGTCCGATGGAGGATCAGAGGATAACAACAGACATTGTAGAAAATAAGTAACAGCGGCGATGTGGGCAGCAGTGGCATCCAGGGTGGGAGACTCCGCCTCACCAAGGATCTGTTGACGGATCATGTCATATGACTTTGGAAGGCATAGAAGATAACACACAACCAGAAGCTCCTTGAAGTGTTTGTGTAACACCCCAGATTTTGAGAGAGGGTCGATTTGCGTTTCTAGCCAATTTTGGTTTCTGGCAGGGGGCACACGGCCCGGGACACGGGCGTGTCCCAGGCTGTGTCAGGCTGAAGTCGACGACTTGGCAGCGTAGTCGAAACTTTGTGCTCGGCGAATTGTCGAGACAGGACACACGGCCTGCGACACGGGCGTGTCGTAGGGCTTGTCGAGCCCGTGTCGACACTCGGACCGGGGTGTCGACATTTTCGCTCGACAATGTGTCGAGACAAGGCACACGGCCTAGGACACGGGCGTGTCCAATACCGTGTGGGTCGGTCGACGAACTTCAGTCGACGATGCTCACTCAACGTGTGTCGAGTGTCGAGACTGGGGCACACGGCCTGTGACACGGGCGTGTCGCAGGGCGTGTCCCGCTTGGTCGACGATCTTCGCTCGACGTTTTTCCGTAGTGTCTACACAAAGGCTGTCGACGAGTGTCGAGACTTCGCACACGGCTTGGGACAAGGGCGTGTACCAGGCCGTGTCCTTCTCGGGTTATTTTCGGGGCTGTGTCGATGGAGGCACACGACCGTGTCAGTTGGGACACGGGCATGTCGGGTCGAACACGGCCGTGTCGAATGCCCGTGTGCTGTTCCAGGCGCGTCGATTTATGACGGCGAATGGGGGACACGGCCCTGGACACGGGCGTGTGCCAGGCCGTGTTCGGCCCAGGTATTTTATTTTTCAGACGGATGATAATACAAGTAGTTCTCTTCTTTTAGTACATTTAGCCAAAAACTTGATTGTCTATGAGATATCTGCAAAGAGAAAATACCAAACTAACAATTCATCAAGGCAAGTATACCTATCGAAATGCAGCTAGGGGACACAAGTGTCGTATTGAAATCCGGGAACAGTTGAGTAAGCTTACTCACACGAAATCTATTATTTTATCGACGGCAAAATAAGGTTTGGCTAAATGTACTAAAAGAAGAGAACTACTTGTATGAAAAGATAAAGAGAGCTAAAAGAGCGATTAACTTAAGCTTAGTAACGATGAAGAGAAAATGCACTCGATCAGAAATCACCTCGGCAAGAGTGGTTAGAAAAATACGATAAATAAACCTAAGCTAATTAGGGTAAAGGTCCTTGACCGTGGAGGTTCCATGAATATTGACACGCTTCTCTCGAAGGCCGTGCCTAACTGAGTTTAGGAAGGTCCGACCGACTTTCGCCTAAATCGGAGGCCTAAAACTCGCTTTACGCGGTGAACCCCTCTAATGGATTTTACTCCAATCCGGGAGATTTGAACGTCTGCCTCTCTCGAGGGGTGCGAACAACTCCCTTTACTCTTGAGTGCTCATTTCAAACTTTCGGCCTCTCGGCTAGCCCAGAATGAAAGCAAAGGTGGAGAGTATATATCGATAATATACCTCCAACCCGTGATAAATCAAGAGTAATTCAAAGCTAAACCCTAAAAAGAAAAGGTAAGATTCAAAGCATCATAACCTAATCACTCGAACCTCGGATCAATTAGATCGAGTACATGGAGGATTAGTTAATCATGGTGAGGTGGAAGAGGGAGATGAGTAGAAGAAAAATACTGAAAACAGAGCAGGAACGAAAAAGAAAACAACACTTTTTATTAAGAGAAACAGTGATCTTACAGCTTGAAAACCAGAGATTACAAGAACATGAAAAGGAAACTACACTATCATTAGCATCATACAACAGAAAGAAGCTAGGAGCTAATACAGGAAAAGCATAAAGCTAGAGCTACGAACTAGAAATGAAAATACATGCTTAAAAGTTCAGAAAAACAAAGGACAGAACCTCCCCTCTCAAAGCGAAAAGTTGTCCTAAAACCCCTGGAGTTGGGCTCTATTTATAGAATTTTTCGGGTCGGGTCACGCCCCCCTGTCACGCCCTGGTCGGGCGTGACCCTGGGGCGTGACACATTCGGCGCGACTTTTTCGGGCAAGAATTGAATTCTGACGGGGTTGTTGCGGTACACGCCCACCGGTCACGCCCTGGTAGGGCGTGACCCTGGGGCGTGTTCTTTGCGGCGTGACTTTGGGAGCTGAAATTGAATGCTGGAGGTGACGGGCGGAATTGCTGAAGTACACGCCCATATGTCACGCCCGGGTCAGGCGTGACCCTGGGGCGTGACACTTTCGGTGCGATGGTGGAGCGGGAAAAACGAGCGCGCTGCGGCGATTCCTCGGAACCTGGGGACACGCCTATAGTATACGCCCGTGTCGGGTGTGTCACGGGCGTGACCAGGGCGTGTACCTAGGGCGTGTACCCAGAGGAATGAAGCAATTGCTCCGAAACTGCATTCCGTGGAAACTTTGTGTACACGCCCTCGGTCACGCCCGTGACACACCCGACACGGGCGTGTACTATAGGCGTGTCCCCAGGTTCCGAGGAATCGCCGCAGCGCGCTCGTTTTTCCCGCTCCACCGTCGCACCGAAAGTGTCACGCCCCAGGGTCACGCCTGACCCGGGCGTGACATATGGGCGTGTACTTCAGCAATTCCGCCCGTCACCTCCAGCATTCAATTTCAGCTCCCAAAGTCACGCCGCAAAGAACACGCCCCAGGGTCACGCCCTACCAGGGCGTGACCGGTGGGCGTGTACCGCAACAACCCCGTCAGAATTCAATTCCTGCCCGAAAAAGTCGCGCCGAATGTGTCACGCCCCAGGGTCACGCCCGACCAGGGCGTGACAGGGGGGCGTGACCCGACCCGAAAAATTCTATAAATAGAGCCCAACTCCAGGGGTTTTAGGACAACTTTTCACTTTGAGAGGGGAGGTTCTGTCCTTTGTTTTTCTGAACTTTTAAGCATGTATTTTCATTTCTAGTTCGTAGCTCTAGCTTTATGCTTTTCCTGTATTAGCTCCTAGCTTCTTTCTGTAGTATGATGCTAATGATAGTGTAGTTTCCTTTTCATGTTCTTGTAATCTCTGGTTTTCAAGCTGTAAGATCACTGTTTCTCTTAATAAAAAGTGTTGTTTTCTTTTTCGTTCCTGCTCTGTTTTCAGTATTTTTCTTCTACTCATCTCCCTCTTCCACCTCACCATGATTAACTAATCCTCCATGTACTCGATCTAATTGATCCGAGGTTCGAGTGATTAGGTTATGATGCTTTGAATCTTACCTTTTCTTTTTAGGGTTTAGCTTTGAATTACTCTTGATTTATCACGGGTTGGAGGTATATTATCGATATATACTCTCCACCTTTGCTTTCATTCTGGGCTAGCCGAGAGGCCGAAAGTTTGAAATGAGCACTCAAGAGTAAAGGGAGTTGTTCGCACCCCTCGAGAGAGGCAGACGTTCAAATCTCCCGGATTGGAGTAAAATCCATTAGAGGGGTTCACCGCGTAAAGCGAGTTTTAGGCCTCCGATTTAGGCGAAAGTCGGTCGGACCTTCCTAAACTCAGTTAGGCACGGCCTTCGAGAGAAGCGTGTCAATATTCATGGAACCTCCACGGTCAAGGACCTTTACCCTAATTAGCTTAGGTTTATTTATCGTATTTTTCTAACCACTCTTGCCGAGGTGATTTCTGATCGAGTGCATTTTCCCTTCATCGTTACTAAGCTTAAGTTAATCGCTCTTTTAGCTCTCTTTATCTTTTCATACAAGTAGTTCTCTTCTTTTAGTACATTTAGCCAAACCTTATTTTGCCGTCGATAAAATAATAGATTTTGTGTGAGTAAGCTTACTCAACTGTTCCCGGATTTCAATACGACACTTGTGTCCCCTAGCTGCATTTCGATAGGTATACTTGCCTTGATGAATTGTTAGTTTGGTATTTTCTCTTTGCAGATATCTCAGAGACAATCAAGTTTTTGGCGCCGTTGCCGGGGAAGCAACGCTTGTTGATAAATTGAAAACGCGAATATATTAATTTTATCACTTCTCTTTCTCAGCCTCCTTCTTATATTTTTTCCGCCTACTCACTTGAGTTAAATGGCTGGATTTTGTTAAGTGTGTGTATTTTTAATTTTTCCGCCTACTCACTTGAGTTAATTGGCTGGATTTATTTCAGTAGAGTGTGCGTATTTTATTTTTTCCGCCTACTCACTTGAGTTAATTGGCTGGATTTATTTCAAGCAAGTGTGCGTATTTTATTTTTCCGCCTACTCACTTGAGTTCATTGGCAGGCTTTATTTCAGTAGAGTGTGTTTACTTTCTGTAGAGTGGGTGTGTTTTAATTTTCTGTCGAGTGCGTGAGTATAGCTTTTAATTTCCGCCTACTCGCACAGAGATAAGCGGCTGGATTTTAATTACCGCATTCGTAATAGAAACCCACATCACAAAATTTTCTACACCACCTAACTCTCTCGAAAAGGGCAAAGTGGCTCTAAATGCCACTATCTTGTCTAGTACCTTGCGAACCCTTCACCGGGTAGCCCTTGGGAAGTTCGGGAGTTAAAATATAAAAAAATCTATTTCAAAAAAAAAATTTTTCCAACTTCATTAGCTCTTTTACTTTTTAGTCTTGCTTCTCCTCTTTTCTTCTAGTGTATGACCCGCGGTAGTCCGTCGGTTACTTTGGACCTGGACCACGAAATTGAGCGTACTCTTCGGAGAAAATCGCGATTTCAAGGCCCTACTACCCAAGTGCCGGTTGAGGATTCCGAGTCATTTTCTACCTTAAGAATGGCAGAACCCAACGTGGAGGAAGTCGTGCAAAGGCCTATGTCCTATTATGCACGACCAAATCTCGAGGGTACAGAAACGAGTATAGTTCGCCCTGCAATAAATAATAATAATTTTGAACTGAAGCCTAGCATAATTCAAATGGTGCAGCAGTATGTGCAATTTGACGGGCTTCAAGATGAAGACCCGAACGCACACATAGCCAGCTTTCTTGAGATTTGTGACACCTTCAAGATAAATGGTGTCACAAATGATGCTATTAGGCTAAGATTATTTCCTTTCTCTCTTAGAATTAAGGCTAAGCAGTGGCTGAACACCCTTCCTAAAAATAGCATAACTACTTGGACGCAATTAACTGAAAAATTTTTGGCCAAGTATTTTCCGCCTGCTAAAACTGCTAAACTTAGGAATGACATTTCTGCCTTTGGACAGATAGACTCCGAGACCCTTTACGAAACCTGGGAAAGATTTAAAGAATTATTAAGACGATGCCCACATCACGCTCTGCCTGTATGGCTGCAGGTGCAGATGTTTTATAATGGGCTAAATCAAAGCACGAAGCAAATGATAGACGCAGCTTCTGGCGGTACTTTAAACCATAAGACCCCGGAAGCAGCTCTTGAGCTGTTTGAAGACATGGCCATGAACACTTACCAGTGGAATGTGCTTAGGTCCCGCCCAAACAAACCTGCAGGTCTCTTTGAAGTGGACAACGTCTCACAACTCGCACTGCAAGTTGAAATATTAAGCAAAAAAATTACGGAGATGACTGCTGCCTCCGCCCCTCAGGTATGGGAATCTGCAACTCCTCCCGCTGAACATTTGGATTATGTAAATAATATGCCTAGAACTGCTTTTAATAATTTTTCTGCTGCGAATTATCATCCTCCTGGTTTTAATTTTCCGAATAGTTATAATCCTGCGTTAAGAAATCATCCGAATTTTTCGTGGAGCAATCCATCGAATGCTGTGCGCCCGCCACCGCAAAGTGATTTTTCTGCTCCACCACCACCTCCTCCTCAAAGTTTTCCAAAACCTCCAAATTTGGAGGAAGTGTTTTCAAAATACATGAATGCTAATGACGCTACGATTAGGACCTTAACCGGAAGTGTTAAAAACTTAGAAAATCAGGTAGGACAGCTCGCTAAAATGATTTCTGAGCGACCCGTAGGGTCTCTTCCTTCCAGTACCGAGCCCAACCCGAGAGAGCAAGCGAAAGCTATAACTCTTCGGAGTGGGAAGAAAGTTCCTGGTATGGTAAGTGAAGAACCCGAGGCAAGCTCCGCTCCCGTTTTTAAAAATCAAAGCTCCGCTCCCGTTTTTAAAAATCAAAGCTCCGCTCCCGTTTTTGAAAATCAAAGCTCCGTTCCCCTTTTAAAAATTCCATCCTCTGCCGAAGAAATTATCACCCCTATCGTAGAAAAAGAATTCACTCCACCACCCACCTTTAAAAATAATCCATCCCCGCCATACCCTTCCGAACTTAATAAACAACGACAGGATGATCAATACACCCGTTTTTTGGAAATGTTTAAGCAAATCCACGTAAATCTGCCTTTCCACGAAGCCATATCCCAGATGCCGAAGTACGCAAAATACCTTAAGGACCTCCTAACTAACAAGAAGAAGTTAGAGAACCTTTCTCATGTCACGTTAAATGCCGCGTGCTCGGCGGTTTTGACAAACGGATTACCGAAAAAAATCAGTGACCCGGGTAGTTTCTCTATCCCGTGTGTCTTTGGTGATCTCTTTGTCAAACATGCTTTAGCCGACTTAGGTGCGAGTATTAATCTTATGCCCCTCTCGTTGTTTAAAAAGTTAGGAATTGGTAGTCTCAACCCCACACGAATGAGTATCCAGCTAGCCGACAGGTCAGTCAAATACCCGTTAGGAATAGTGGAGGACGTCCTAGTCAAAGTTGACAAGTTCATCTTCCCGGTGGACTTTGTCATTTTAGATATCGAAGAAGACGTCGAGGTTCCCCTGATCCTTGGCCGACCCTTCCTTGCCACCTCCCGAGCTATCATTGATGTAAGCAATGGTAAGCTCTTCCTTCGAGTGGGCGACGATGAGGTAACTTTCTCTATCACCCCCTCGATGAAGAACACACTAGCTAATGATGACTCCTGTTTTTTCATGGATACCATAAGTGAAGAATCCTTCTCTCCCACCTCTGATTTTGACAAAGAATTTTCCAATTTTTGTTCCTCTCCTACTCTTCCAACTGAATCTCTACACCTAAGTGAAGAATCCTCCACTCGCCCCTCTGATTTTGAAAAAGAATTTTTTGATTTCTGTTCCTCTTCTACTTTTCCAACTGAATCGCTGCACGAAGCCTCCATGGCCGCTAGCAACACCCCTTTTAATTTTACATATAAAAAAGTGTACGAGGACATAGTTTTTGAAAAAGAACAAATTTCCAAGACCTCGTATGATGACCCCCCTACCTTGGAACTGAAAGAACTACCAGAGCACCTTCAATACGCTTTCTTAGAAAAGGACTCTAAGCTGCCTGTCATAATTTCGGCCTACCTCATGGATGCACAAAAAAATAAACTTCTTTCAATTTTACAAAAGCATCGCCAAGCTATTGCTTGGCAGATATCTGATATCAAGGGCATAAGCCCATCTTTCTGCACTCATAAAATCTTAATGGAAGATAATTCTCGTAACTCTATACAACCTCAGCGCCGTATAAACCCAAACATGAAAGACGTAGTTAAGGGCGAGGTTATGAAATTGTTAGACGCAGGAATTATCTATCCTATATCCGACAGTAAGTGGGTTAGCCCAGTACAGGTAGTACCAAAGAAGGGAGGGATAACGGTCGTAAGTAATGAAAATAATGAATTAATCCCGACTCGGACGGTGACCGGATGGCGAATGTGTATAGATTACCGTAAGTTGAATGACGCCACCCGCAAGGATCACTTCCCCTTGCCGTTCATTGATCAAATTTTAGAAAGACTTTCCGGACATAGCTTTTATTGTTTTCTCGATGGCCTCTCGGGGTATCTTCAAATCCCCATCTCCCCCGAGGACCAGGAGAAAACTACGTTTACTTGTCCCTTCGGCACCTTCGCCTACCGAAGAATGCTGTTTGGATTGTGCAATGCGCCGGCTACATTCCAACGATGTATGCTCGCCATCTTTGACAAGTACGTAGAAAGCATTATGGAAGTCTTCATGGATGATTTCTCCGTCTTCGAGAATTCCTTCGATAGTTGCTTAGAGAACCTCGAAAAAGTCCTAGAGCGATGCGAAGAAACTAACCTCGCCTTAAATTGGGAAAAATGTCATTTTATGGTAAGGGAAGGGTTAGTTTTGTGACATAAAATTTCTGAAAGGGGTATTGAAGTAGACGTTGCGAAAATAGAAGTTATCGAGAAACTGCCGCCACCTACGAACATAAAAGCCATAAGAAGTTTCCTGGGTCATGCGGGTTTCTACCGCCGCTTCATAAAGGACTTTTCCAAAATCACCAAGCCCCTTACCCATCTCTTAGAAAAAGACGCCCCATTCATCTTTGATGACCTCTGTCTAGCTGCCTTCAATTTAATAAAAGAAAAATTAGTTAATGCGCCAATCATGATAGCTCCGGTGTGGGATCTTCCATTTGAAATAATGTGTGATGCAAGTAGTTATGCGGTGGGAGCCGTACTAGGTCAACGTATTTCCAAAAACTTCCACCCCATTTATTACGCTAGTAAAACTCTCACATCTGCACAGGAAAATTACACCACAACCGAGAAGGAGCTCTTAGCTGTAGTATTCGCATTTGACAAATTTCGCCCTTATATTACTCTTTCGAAAATTATTGTTTTTACGGACCACTCGGCCCTCAAATATCTTCTCTCTAAAACGGATGCCAAGCCTCGCTTGATTCGCTGGGTCTTACTCCTCCAGGAGTTTGACTTAGAGATCCGTGATAAGCGCGGTGCCGAGAACTTGGCTGCCGACCACCTTTCGCGCCTAGACAACCCGTTTATCGAGCAATTAGACGAAAATTCTTTTCATTACTATTTTCCTGATGAGAAGCTGTTCATAATTAACACATCTACTTCTCCTTGGTTTGCCCGCATCGCCAACTATCTAGTGGCTCGTGTGCTCCCAAAAGAGTTCTCATCTCAGCAAAAGAAGAAATTCTTTTCTGAATTGAAGAACTACTTTTGGGAGGACCCGCATCTTTTTAAAGTCTGTGCAGACCAAGTGATCAGGAGGTGTGTTTCCTTTGATGAAGGATTAGATATTATTAAACATTTGCATGAAGGACCGACAGGTGGGCACTATCAAGCTGCTCGCACCGCTCACAAAGTGTTAAGCGCGGGTTTTTACTGGCCCAGCCTGTTTAAAGACGCGCATGCCTTTGGGAGTAGGTGTGATAGTTGCCAACGGTCGGGGAATATTTCGAATAAAAATGAAATGCCACAAAATTATTTCCTAGAGTGCGAAGTTTTCGACCTCTGGGGGATTGATTTTATCGGCCCTTTTCCTTCTAGCTTCGGGAATAAGTATATTTTAGTTGCCGTTGATTATGTTTCACGTTGGGCCGAAGCCCAAGATCTTCCTACGAATGACGCCCGAGTCGTAGTTAATTTCCTCAAAAAATTATTTTCTCGATTCGGTACGCCGCGCGCTATCGTTAGTGATAGGGGTTCCCATTTCTGTAACGCACAATTTTCAAAAATCCTAACTAAATATGGCGTTACTCATAAGCTTTCCACTGCCTACCACCCCCAAACTAACGGACAAGTCGAAGTAGTGAATAGAGAAATAAAAAGAATTTTAGAAAAGACTGTTTCAACTTCTAGAAAAGACTGGTCCGCCAAATTAGACGATGCTCTATGGGCCTACCGAACAGCGTACAAAACCGCCCTCGGCTGTACGCCATATCGGTTGGTTTATGGAAAATCGTGTCATTTACCCGTAGAGTTAGAGCACCGCGCCTTTTGGGCCTTACGATTTTTAAACTTCGATCCCCACTCTGTCGGCGATTTTCAAAAATTTCAACTTAACGAACTCGACGAGTGGCGCTCTTACGCGTATGAAAATAACAGACTTTATAAAGAGCGGACGAAGCGTTTACACGATCGACATCTTAGGCACCCAAAAATCTTTAAGCCAGGCGACCAAGTGCTTCTTTATAACTCTCGTTTACGTTTATTCCCGGGTAAATTAAAATCACGTTGGTCTGGGCCTTTTACTGTTTTAGAAGTCTTTTCTTATGGTACTGTTTTAATTTCCCACCCTGATAAGGGTACTTTCAAAGTGAATGGTCAGCGTCTTAAACTGTATTTCTGTGATGATGTCAGTCTCAACCCTGTTAACTCTATCTTTCCGGTCCTGACATTTGATTAATCTGAACATTATTTTACTCATAAACTTTGACATTTATTCGAACTTTATTTTTAAAACAATATTTGGGACAATCTTATTTTGATGCGTCGAGCTCAAACGATGCTTTAAACAAAGGGCGCTCTTGGGAGGCAACCCAAGTTATCTTTTTCTGTTTTCTTTCTTTTACACTTTTTGCCCCGACTGGCTCCGGCAAGCTGAAACTTCTGCGATCGCCTTCTCCAACGGTTCTGCTTCCATGCCAACGTCCGCCGGACGACGTTTCATGAAGATCCACAGCACAGGCATGGAGGAGCGGCATCACTCAACTTGCCCTGCAAAATAAAACCGGGGAAGTACCTGCTTTTCAATTCTGTCTTTTATTTCTGTACTTTACTTTTCTCTCGTTCTCCGACCTCCTTCTCCATTGGGGACAATGTAGATTTTAAGCTTGGGGGAAGGACTTCCTCCTTCTTTTTGTTTTCTTTTTGTTTTGTAAATATTTCAAAAAAAAAAAACAAAAAAAAATTAAATATCTATATAGCTGCATTTTGGTATTTCAATAAGTACCTCATGTTTATGTTTTGTTTTTCTCAAACTTCTTTATAAACAACGTAGTTAATTATACTTTTTCTAATCATTCTTTTTAATCATATTTCATAAGTAAAATGTTGGCCATGCTGTGTTTCTAATTCACGGTAGCATGTTAAGGTAAAATATTTCTCTAAACCGTGCATTTCTATTATGGTTTTCCGTTCTTTATTTTCTTTACTTTCTCTAAAAATTTATCATCCACTATTTTCCTTTTCGTCTTTAGATGATTTTTGTAAGAACATATTTTGAATTACGTAGTAGATATGAACGATCCAAGTGACATATTATTTTTATTTTCAAGATAATTTCATCAATCTTCTTTTATTATCTCGAACTTGCGTTTTGAAATTTATCGACTCTATGTTTTAAATAAATTTAAAAAAAAAATGCGTGAAAATGATTTAGGCCATTTTTGTTTACGTTTGAGCTTTCTTGCCAACCTAAACTCTTTTACCACTAGTTAGCCGCTTTTGAGCCATTTTTCCAAATTCATTTGATAAACTCCACACACATTTTCATTTTCACCAAAGCCCAAATTCCTACCTATCTAATCACGCTAATTTTGTTTGATAGGAAATTTTGTCTTATCTGTGGAGATATTGTTGAAAAAGGTGTACTCAAAAGCAATAAATTGAAAAGAAAAAAAAACAAAAATGAATGAAAATAATAAAAAAAAATGAATGAGAAAAAAAAAATGAGATAAATAATCATAAAGAGAAAAAATAAATTTATTTATACATATTTTGTTTAAAATAAATTTATTTTTTTTGAAACTCGTTGTTTTGGTTTAGTGTGATTTTTAAGCCTCAGTGTTTATATTTGAATTCCACTCCTATTCATATTCCTAAACCAAACGTTTCGGTCCTATTAAGTCCTTTTGATTCACGCCCCTTTTTTTAAATTTTATTTAACAACTAAGAAAAGAAGAAAAGTAAATCAGTTTTAGTTTTGGATTTAAACTTAGATTTTTGTTATTTAATTAATATAATTATAATGCGTTGCTTGGATGTAGTAATAACTCAATACGTTCTTTTCATTTTCATTGCCTTACTTAAATCTATTTAAAGAATTTCGTCAAAATTCTGGATGATTTATTTTTATTAAGTAAAGTTTATAAAAGTTAAACCATACCTAAATAATTGTTTTAGATTTACGTTTTACATTCTCAATACCTAGAATTTCGCATAGTACTTGTGTGAGTATGATTAAAACCTTTTGAATTAGTCACTTTTTATGATTAGCTTGTCTTTATATCTTTGCTTGGGGACAAGCAAAACTTAAGCTTGGGGGAATTTGATAATACGTTTGCAGTCAATTTTATTAGGATATTTTCGGGGTTTTAAAGCCAATCATGTCTTGTAAAGTACTTGTTTTGATTCCCCTTTGTATATATTTTTGTCGCTAATGCATTTTTTCTGCTTTTTGCAGGTTTTCACGGCTTTCAGCCGAAGTTTGCTATGACACGCCCCAAGGTCACGCCCTACCAGGGCGTGTACCTAGGGCGTGTACCCAGAGGAATGAAGCAATTGGTCCGAAACTGCATTCCGTGGAAACTTTGTGTACACGCCCTCGGTCACGCCCGTGACACACCCGACACGGGCGTGTACTATAGGCGTGTCCCCAGGTTCCGAGGAATCGCCGCAGCGCGCTCGTTTTTCCCACTCCACCGTCGCACCGAAAGTGTCACGCCCCAGGGTCACGCCTGACCCGGGCGTGACATATGGGCGTGTACTTCAGCAATTCCGCCCGTCACCTCCAGCATTCAATTTCAGCTCCCAAAGTCACGCCGCAAAGAACACGCCCCAGGGTCACGCCCTACCAGGGCGTGACCGGTGGGCGTGTACCGCAACAACCCCGTCAGAATTCAATTCCTGCCCGAAAAAGTCGTGCCGAATGTGTCATGCCCCAGGGTCACGCCCGACCAGGGCGTGACAGGGGGGCGTGACCCGACCCGAAAAATTCTATAAATAGAGCCCAACTCCAGGGGTTTTATGACAACTTTTCGCTTTGAGAGGGGAGGTTCTGTCCTTTGTTTTTCTGAACTTTTAAGCATGTATTTTCATTTCTAGTTCGTAGCTCTAGCTTTATGCTTTTCCTGTATTAGCTCCTAGCTTCTTTCTGTAGTATGATGCTAATGATAGTGTAGTTTCCTTTTCATGTTCTTGTAATCTCTGGTTTTCAAGCTGTAAGATCACTGTTTCTCTTAATAAAAAGTGTTGTTTTCTTTTTCGTTCCTGCTCTGTTTTCAGTATTTTTCTTCTACTCATCTCCCTCTTCCACCTCACCATGATTAACTAATCCTCCATGTACTCGATCTAATTGATCCGAGGTTCGAGTGATTAGGTTATGATGCTTTGAATCTTACCTTTTCTTTTTAGGGTTTAGCTTTGAATTACTCTTGATTTATCACGGGTTGGAGGTATATTATCGATATATACTCTCCACCTTTGCTTTCATTCTGGGCTAGCCGAGAGACCGAAAGTTTGAAATGAGCACTCAAGAGTAAAGGGAGTTGTTCGCACCCCTCGAGAGAGGCAGACGTTCAAATCTCCCGGATTGGAGTAAAATCCATTAGAGGGGTTCACCGCGTAAAGCGAGTTTTAGGCCTCCGATTTAGGCGAAAGTCGGTCGGACCTTCCTAAACTCAGTTAGGCACGGCCTTCGAGAGAAGCGTGTCAATATTCATGGAACCTCCACGGTCAAGGACCTTTACCCTAATTAGCTTAGGTTTATTTATCGTATTTTTCTAACCACTCTTGCCGAGGTGATTTCTGATCGAGTGCATTTTCCCTTCATCGTTACTAAGCTTAAGTTAATCGCTCTTTTAGCTCTCTTTATCTTTTCATACAAGTAGTTCTCTTCTTTTAGTACATTTAGCCAAACCTTATTTTGCCGTCGATAAAATAATAGATTTCGTGTGAGTAAGCTTACTCAACTGTTCCCGGATTTCAATACGACACTTGTGTCCCCTAGCTGCATTTCGATAGGTATACTTGCCTTGATGAATTGTTAGTTTGATATTTTCTCTTTGCAGATATCTCAGAGACAATCAACGGATCGTGGCCATTCTTTCCCTTATTTTGGGATCTGATTGTCCAGAACTGCTCTTGGGGAGTTAAGTCCGAGAATAGTTTTGGAAACCCTCATTCTTCTTCAAGCTTTTATCTTACTAAATTCTAGAGAGAAGGGAGAGCAAGGAAGAAGGTGAAGGAGGGTTTGGGTTGTAGGAGAAGCTTCGGTGCTCCAAATCACGAGCCGAGTCCAGATCCGTGGAGGCTAGATCGTTGCGAAGGTTTTCATCCAGCTATTTTGCCATGGCAAGGAAGAGTAGTCAGAAGGTAACGACACTTCTCCTCTCGGTCTTAGGATACATGTCTTAGCATCATTTCTTTTCTAGTTTTGGGCACCAAACACTCAAATGAGAGGGGTTTTGGGTCTCCAAGATTCAAGAGGAACCTCCGTGTTGATTGAGTCCGTCCCCGGCATGATTTGCATTAGAGATCCGCTCCGTTAGTGGATTAGGCATGGTGGGTGAAGCCGTAGTCACGACTGTTAGTTCGACTCGGTGATGTTGCATACGAACTTTAAGGATTCGTAGAGTTTTCGTTGCGGCAAGATGCCGTTTGTAATGTGGTGATGTTTTCCCCTTTTTCTCGAGTGAGTATATATAGTCGGAACCGGACAAGGTTAGCTCCTCGTGGTGGTAGATGGTTTCCTTGGTGGACAACATTAGCTCCGCATGAGTTGTAGATGGTTTCCTTGGTGCGCGGGAACGCTACAGTACAAATGAGGGACTAGGGTGTAATTGTCTTGGTTTGTGATGTGCCAAGGCGTGGCTGTATCTCCGTGGTCGGCTGGCTATACTGTGATGTTCACGTCATGTGTGGAGAGTGTCCCGGCGAGACTAGTCCCCTTCTGTGAGACTGACGAGAATGCCAAGCATGCGACAAGCCCGGGAAATGAGGCCATGAGCGGGTGGGGTCCGGCAAGGCTTCTTAGAATCGGTCAGTTTGTGTTTGTTGGAATCCTGACATGAGACGTCAGAGCTTTTAGGCAAGCCCGGGTCTAAGACCTTAAGCGGGTGGGGCCTTTGCCAGAGTTCCATTTGGCAGCCTGTGTGTCGTTGGGAGGAATTCTGTTACCCCCTTTGTTTGCGGCTTTATGCCAATGGGGAAACGATGAGTACCCATGTGATGTGATGATGTGCTAGATGCATACGAGATAGGTTGCCTTGGGTGAAGCCCGGGTTGTTGCATACATGTTGCATAAGTAGACCCTTTTTATTATATGCTCAACCAGTAGAGAACATGTATGATGTGTGTGACATCCAAGCCTGTTTCTGTAGCTACTTTTTCTCGCTTATGAATATTGCATACGAAGTGCTAACTTGCAGGTTGGAGGAGTACCCCCAGGTCCGTTAGGGGCGGCCGGGAGGAGATGTGTTTGTTACACAGTTTGAGGTCAGCCTTTGCTGACCCACGTTACTAATAAATTTTACAGGGCAAGGATCGCATGGAGGAGCTAGCTCGCCGACCAGAAAGGCCTAAGCTTCATGAAGTGCTTCTCTCTTTTGTAGCTCTACTTATATGATGTTGTATGTTTGAGACTCATGTTGTCCGGCTTGCATGCCGAGGTAGACTAGGAGTGCTATGCACTTTCTTGACTAATTTATTATTTGAGTTTGGACACTTGTTGTAAGGCCATAAGGCCATTGTTATTACGCTTTTAGTGGTGGATAACTTCTAGTCTTGTTTGTGTTTTCGCTATTTTGTGAAAAGAGTTTTGAGTAGGGGTAGTTATATCATCTTATAATACTAAAGCTGTGGCATCCGTATGTTGTGGGGCCCCGGCCGGACCCATATTATACGGTCATTACAGGGGAGGTGTTACAATTTGGTATCAGAGGGAGGTTAGATTCAAGATCAATGTGTAGAGAAGTTATCCCCATAAGAGTAACGCAGGACCATCAGTGTCCTTATGTTTAAGTCTTGAGATTAGAGACTGATTCCTTGTTTCTTGTTTTCTTGAAGAGTGCAAGCAACGAGGCGGGTACGTCGAGAGCAAGAGAGGAACTCTCGGCGAGAAGTGCCACTGCTCCAGGTATTTTGGGCTCGGGTGTAAACCCGGCCTACTTCTGTCGCATGCTTGCAGAAGCGATGGTGGCAGCCCAAGCTGCAGCAGCAGCTCAAGTAGCAACCCCTGCTACACCGGATATGGCGACGGCTGTGCTAGGAGGAGAAGCCAGGCCAGTGGAGTTTTTGGCAGAAAGGGTAGTTGTCGGACATGGAGACCGGCACTTGAAGTACTTCCTGAGCTTCCATCCCCCGTCTTTCAAGGGAGTTGGTACGCCAACAGATGCGGAGGATTGGTGGGTTCGCATTCAAGAGCTTTTGAGGGCAGCAAAGATGCCAGAAGAAAAGAAATCTGAATATGCGACATTCATGTTGGAAGGAGACGCCAAGTTGTGGTGGGTGAACCATAGCGGCCGCCAGTTCCCGGGACGCACCCCGTCGGTGGAGGAGTTTGGGGATGCTTTTCAGAAGAGGTACTTTCCCATTTCTACACGGTTGGCACTTCAGAGGCAGTTCCTACACTTAATGCAGCGGGACAAGACGGTGGATGAGTATGTGCAGGAATTCACCCGTTTGGGTCGTTATGCGGGAACGACGATGGAAGATGATGTAGAGAGGGATAACCTCTTCTACCAGGGGCTGAGGGAGAACCTGAGACAACCCCTCATTTCCATGAAGAGGGCTGGTTTTAATGAACAAGTTGAGGCTACCAGGATATTGGAAAGTGATCTGGAGCGAACCCAACATCGTAAGGGTTTTACTCCCAAGCAAGGGGAAGGGAAGCCTTCCCAATCCCATGGAAAGTCTGAAGGGGTATGTGGAGCAATAAGCCTCACACATTCAGGTCCGGTGAGAAGAGCAAGTGGATGCCTGGAGGTTCTCACTCTAGGGGACCACCGACGTGTTACAACTGCGGTAAGGTGGGGCACATAGCTCGTGTTTGTCCCCAAGGAGGAGCGGGGCAAGAGGCAAGGCAGGAGCAGACTATGCGCTCCGGCCCCAGTGCTGCGGAGAAAGGGAAGATGGCGGAGTCGAGCGCTTCTCGGTTCCAACCGGTGCAACCAAGGGCTTACAACCTTGGACAGCAAGAAGCGATCTGCCAAACCGATGTGGTGACAGGTATGAAGAAAACTTAAGTTGAAATTTTGTGCTTCATACTTTTAGACCTTTTTTGTGTGATGTCTATGTTGTAGGCTTCGTATTAGTTTCCGGATACCCCGCTAGGGTATTGTTCGATATGAGAGCATCGCACTCCTTTTTTTCGGAGAGCTTCATCCGGAGAATAGGAATTGAGTCTTTCTCGGCAGACGCAGAGTTGAAAGTGCGCATGCCCAAAGGGTCATCCAGGACCACCAGAGCCAAAGGGCGCATCTGTTGGGATCTGGACGGAGTTGACTTCGTTTTGGTAGCAACGATTTTGCCATTGGTTGAGTTCGATGTCATTTTGGGCATGGACTGTCTTGCAGAGCAACACACCAATATTGATTGCCTATCTAAGGTAGTGACCCTAAAGAGCAAAGGGCAGGCGAAGGTCAAATTTGAGGGCCTTTGTGGAGTGACCTATTCCCTGATTTCGGCCATGCAATTGATGCGAGCGGTTAACCAGGGTGGTGTAGCGCTTGTAGCGTTATTGGAGGTTCGTCTCTCTCACCTATCTATTGAGGAAGTACCCGTAGTGGCAGAGTTCAAGGATGTGTTTCCAGATGAACTTCCTGGAGCGCCTCCTCGGTGGGAGATCGATTTCTCGATCGAGTTAGTGCCGGAGGCTAGGCCGGTGTCATGTCCTCCATTTAGGATGGCACCAAAGGAGTTGGCCGAACTCAAAGTACAGCTACAGGAACTGTTGGAGCAAGGGTATATTAGACCCAGTTCTTCACCGTGGAGCGCGCTAGTGCTGTTTGTAAAGAAGAAAGACGGTAGCATGCGACTATGCATAGACTATCGAGAGCTGAATAAATTGACCGTCAAGAATAAGTATCTGATTCCTCGGATAGATGACTTGTTCGAACAATTGGTTGGGACAGTGGTGTATTCAAAATTGGACTTGAAGTCAGGCTATTATCAGCTACGAATTCAGGATGAGGACATACCCAAGACTATCTTTGGTACAAGGTATGGACACTTTGAGTTTACGGTGATGCCGTTCGGACTGACGAACGCACCATCTGTGTTCATGGATCTTATGAATCGAGTATTTCGGGAATACTTGGATTCTTTTGTGGTTGTCTTCATCGATGACATCTTGGTGTATTCCAAATCTGAAGTGGAGCATGAGACCCACTTGAGAGTGGTCTTGCAAGTGTTGAGGGAGAATCAGTTGTATGCAAAGTTCTCCAAGTGCGAGTTCTGGTTAGAGAAGGTGGCATTTTTGGGCCACGTGATTAGTGGGTATGGGGTGGCAGTGGATCCAACAAAAGTGGAGGCCATCAGAGATTGGCCAGTCTTGAGGACCGTGGCGGAAGTCCGAAGTTTTCTTGGACTAGCCGTGTACTATAGGAGATTCGTGGAAAATTTCTCGCGGATAGCTCTACCCCTCACCTCACTCACTCGTAAAGATTATAAGTTTGTGTGGACTCAAGAGTGCAGTCAAGCATTTGAGGCACTGAAGGAGAGACTGATGATGGCTCCAATCCTAAGTCTACCGCAAGGGACCGAGGGATTTCAGATCTACAGTGACGCATCAGGATGCGGTTTGGGTTGCGTTTTGGTGCAACATGGCAGGGTGATAGCTTTTCGGTCTAGACAGCTGAAGCCTCATGAGAGGAATTACCCCGTCCATGACTTGGAGTTGGCGGCGGTAATTTTCGCGTTGAAAATATGGCGGAATTATGTGTACGGTGCAAAGGTGGAAATCTTCACGGATCATAAAAGCCTGAAGTATCTCTTGGATCAAAAGGACTTGAACATGCGACAATGCAGGTGGGTTGAGTTTCTTGGAGAATACGAAGTGGCGATTCAGTATACGCCAGGTAAAGACAATGTGGTGGCGGATGCCTTGAGTAAAAAGTACTCGGGGCAAGGGAATTGGATCGAAGCTCATGATGAGCGGTTGGTACGGGAATTAGAGTCCCTTGGTTTGGAATTTGTTGTGAGAGACGAGTCCAGCGTGGCTCGGTTGAACTGGATTGAAGTGCAGAATGACTTGACCGATCGCATTCGGGAAGCGACTCGGTTGGATGTGTAGTTTCAACCATTTGTGTTGGAGGCTCAAACGGGCGAGAGCAGTGCCTGAGAGATGATTTATGGGATTCTGAGGAAGGACGGAAGGGTTTGTATACCGCAGTTCGGCAAACTCCGTGAGGAGTTGATGTTTGTGGCTCACTTCAAAAAGTACTCCATTCACCCGGGCAGTACAAAGATGTACTTGGATATGAAGAAATTCTTTTAGTGGTCGGGGCTGAAGCGGGACGTAGCTCTGTATGTGAATCGTTGCCAGACTTGCCCCTTGGTGAAGGCCGAATGTCAGAAGCCGGGCGGGTTCCTGAAGCCCCTTCCAATCCCTAAGTGGAAATTTGATGACATCTCCATGGATTTTGTGCGTGATCTGCCTAGATCGCAGCAGGGTAATGATGCTATTTGGGTGATCGTGGACCGCTTAACCAAGGTGGCCCACTTCATCCCAAATCGGAAAGAGGACAGCGTGGAGAAGCTGGAGGAGTTGTATGTTCGCAATATTGTTCGACTGCATGGGATTCCAAAGAGTATAGTCAGCGATCGAGATGGACGGTTTACGTCCAAGGACTGTAGACTGGTTCAGAAGATCTTGGGCACGAAGCTAAAGTTCAGTACGACGTTCCATCCTCAAACTGACGGGCAAACCGAAAGAACGAACCGTATTATGGAGGATATGCTGAGAATATGCATTCTTGACTTCGGCAAGAGGTGGGAAGTTCACCTCTTCATGGTGGAATTCGCGTACAATAATAGTTTTCAAGCAAGCATAAAAATGGCGCCATACGAAGCTTTGTACGGGAGACGGTGTCGAACACCAATGTCATGGGCAGAGGCGGGAGACACCAAAATTTTGGGAAAGGAGGCAGTGGTTGACGCTTGTGAGTTGGTACGGACCATTCAAGAGCGTATGAAGGTGGCGCAAGACCGGCAAGCAAAATACTTTAATTCTCGTCACAGGAAGTTGGAGTTTGCAGTAGGTGATTGGGTCTATTTGAAGATCAAGCCGTTCAAGGGCGTCTCACGGATTCGCGGACTCAAGAAGTTGAGTCCAAGGTTTTTGGGGCCTTTTGAAGTTGTTGAACGGGTGGGAGAATCAGCCTATCGGTTGGCATTGTCCGCGGAGCTGAGTGGATTGCATGACGTCTTCCATGTCTCCGTCTTGAGGAAAGTCTTGGTGGAGGCTAGTGTGGTGATCGAGCCGACATTAGTGCCAATTGAGGAAGACTTGAGGACGCGAGTCCGTCCAATCGCTATAGAGGATTCGGAGACTCGGTAGTTGCAGAATAAAGAGGTTAAACTCGTGAGAGTCCGATGGGACAACTGCGGTCGTGAGCAGCAATCTTGGGAATGAGAGCAAGCCATGCTAGAAGAGTATACAGAACCTTCATTTCAGGTACCATTTAAGTGTGTTCCCTTTTGTTTTGTAATTTCGGGACGAAATTCTGTTAAGGGGGGGAGAGTTGTAACACCCCAGATTTTGAGAGAGGGTCGATTTGCGTTTCTGGCCAATTTTAGTTTCTGCATGGGGGCACACGGCCCGGGACACGGGCGTGTCCCGGACACGGGCGTGTCCCAGGCCGTGTCAGGCTGGAGTGGACGACTTGGCCGCGTAGTCGATACTTTGCGCTCGGCGAAGTGTCGAGACAGGACACACGACCTACGACACGGGAGTGTTGCAGGGCGTGTCGAGCCCGTGTCGACACTAGGCCCGGGGTGTCGACATTTTCGCTCCACAATATGTCGAGACAAGGCACACGACCGAGGACACGGGCGTGTCCAAGGCCGTGTGGGTCGGTCGACGAACTTCAGTCGACGATGCTCACTTGACGAGTGTCGAGTGTCGAGACTGGGGCACACGGCCTGTGACACGGGCGTGTCACAGGGCGTGTCCCGCTTGGTCGACGATCATCGCTCGACGTTTTTCCACGGTGACGACACAAAGGCTGTTGACGAGTGTCGAGACTTCGCACACGGCCTGGGACACGGGCGTGTCCCAGGCTGTGTGCTTCTCGGGTTGTTTTTGGGGTGTGTCGATGGAGGCACACAACCGACCACACGGCCGTGTCAGTTGGGACACGGGCATCTCGGGTCGAACACGGGCATGTCGAATGCTCGTGTGCTGTTCCAGGTACGTCGATTTGTGACGGCGAATGGGGGACACGGCCCTGGACACGGGCGTGTGCCAGGCCGTGTTCGACCCAGGTATTTTATTTTTCAGACGGATCGTGGCCATTCTTTGCCTTATTTTGGGATCTGATGGTCCAGAACTGCTCTTGGGGAGTTAAGTCCGAGAATAGGGTTGGAAACCCTCATTCTTCTTTAAGCTTTTCTCTTACTAAGTTCTAGATAGAAGGGAGAGCAAGGAAGAAGGTGAAGGAGGGTTTGGGCTGTAGGAGAAGCTTCGGTGCTCCAAATCGCGAGCCGAGTCCAGATCCGTGGAGGTTAGATCGTTGCAAAGGTTTTCATCCGGCTATTTTGCCATGACAAGGAAGAGGAGTCGGAAGGTAACGACACTTCTTCTCTCGGTCTTAGGATGCATGTCTTAGCATCATTTCTTTTCTAGTTTTGGGCACCAAACACTAAAATGAGAGGGGTTTTGGGTCGCCAAGGTTCAAGAGGAACCTCCGGGTCGATTGAGTCCATCCCCGGCATGATTTGCTTTAGAGATCCGCTCCATTAGTGGATTAGGAATGGTGGGTGAATCCGTAGTCGCGACCGTTAGTCCGACTCGGTGATGTTGCATACGAACTTTAAGGATTCGTAGAGTTTCCGTTGTGGCAAGATGTCGTTTGTGATGTGGTGATGTTTTTCCCCTTTTTCTCGAGTGAGTACGCGTAGTCGGAACCGGACAAGGTTAGCTCCTCGTGGCGGTAGATGGTTTCCTTGGTGGACAAGGTTAGCTCCGCATGAGTTGTAGATGGTTTCCTTGGTGCGCGGGAATGCTGCAGTACAAATGAGGGACTAGGGTGGAATTTTCTTGGTTTGTGATGTGCCAAGGTGTGGCTGTGTCTCCGTGGTCGGCTGGCTATCCTGTGACGTTCACGTCATGTGTGGAGAGTGTCCCGGTGAGACTAGTCCCCTTCTATGAGACAGACGAGAATGCCAAGCATGGGGGCAAGCCCGGGTAATGAGGCCTTGAGCGGGTGGGGTTCGGCAAGGATTCTTAGAATCGGTCAGTTTGTGTTTGTTGGAATCCTGACATGAGACATCAGAGCTTGTAGGCAAGCCCGGGTTTAAGACCTTGAGTGGGTGGGGCCTTTGCAAGAGTTTCATTTGGCGGCCTGTGTGCCGTTGGGAGGAATTGTGTTACCCCCTTTTTTTGCGGCTTTATGCCAATTGGGAAACGATGAGTACCCATGTGATGTGATGATGCGCTAGATGCATACGAGATATGGTGCCTTGGGTGAAGCCCGGGTTGTTGCATACATGTTCCATAAGTAGGCCCTTTTTATTATATGCTCAACCAGTAGAGAACATGTATGATGAGTGTGACATCCAAGCTTGTTTCTGTAGCTACGTTTTCTCGCTTATGAATATTGCATACAAAGTGCTAACATGCAGGTTGGAGGAGTACCCCGGGGTCCGTTAGGGGCGGCCGGGAGGAGATGTGTTTGTTACACATTTTGAGGTCAGCCTTTGCTGACCCACGTTACTAATAAATTTTACAGGGCAAGGATCGCATGCAGGAGCTAGCTCGCCGGCCAGAAAGGCCTAAGCTTCATGAAGTGCTTCTCTCTTTTGTAGCTCTACTTATATGATGTTGTATGTTTGAGACTCATGTTGTCCGGCTTGCATGCCGAGGTAGACTAGGAGTGCTATGCACTTTCTTGACTGATGTATTATTTGAGTTTGGACACTTGTTGTAAGGCCATAAGGCCATTGTTATTACTCTTTTAGTGGTGGATAACGTCTAGTCTTGTTTGTGTTTCCGCTGTTTTGTGCAAAGAGTTTTGAGTAGGGGTAGTTGTATCATCTTATAATACTAAAGCTATGACGTCCGTATGTTGTGGGGCCCCGGCCGGACCCATATTATACGGTCATTATAGGGGAGGTGTTACAGTTTGTGTTGCTCATCGAGATCAGCAGAGAAGGGGCAATTCTGCTGAATTTCTGTTCCGAGAGCCTGAACTTGCTGATAAGCAGCCGCTGGAGACATGGAGTGACAGGCAAAGAGGTCTGCATATAAAGTATAGATGCGAGACATCTGAGACCCCTTTGAGTAGAGAGCGGCAAGATGTAGCCAAGCGGCCTTAACGATTTCATCATGATGGATAACAGGGAGGCATTCATCAGAGAGGTTGTTAGCTAGCCATGTGCGGACAAGAGCATCATTGGCATCCCAGTCGTCAAAGAGAGGGGAATCATGCGGAGGAGGCTCATCTGTGAGATGATGACGTTTGCGTTGAGAGCGGAGGAGGAAGATGAAGGAGACACTCCTATCCGGATAGTTGGGACCAATAAGCTTGGAAGTAGTGCCAAGATTACCAGAAGGAGTGCGAGGTGTATGAGTATGAGCGACAATGGGAGTAGTGGTGGTGGAGATATCGGAGTTGGCCATATAAGAAAGTAGCGAGAGAAACAAGTCGCGACTAGAAGGAGAAGTCTCTAGAAGGCGAGCGGCTAACAGGATTGCGGCGACTTAAGGACAGGTCACGACGACAAAGAAGAGGAGAGCGGCTAGAATAGGTCGCGGTGACTTAAGGACAGGTCGCGGCGACAAAGAAGAGGATAGCGGCTAGAACATGTCGCAGCGACATAAGGACAGGTCGCAATAACAAAGAAGAGGAGAGAGGCTAGAACAATTTGCGGCGAAATAAGGACAGGTCACGGCGACAAAGAAGAGGAGCGGCTAGAAAAGGGGAGTCGTCGACTTAGAAAAAAGTGCGGCAAGCAAGAGGAAGCAAGAGGCTGCAAACACAAAGGGTAGAAACAGGGAGAATCAAGCCGCACGAATAGGGCAACGGTCAGAAGAGGAATCAAGCCGCGAGAATAGGTCGCAGAAAGAAGAAACAAGCCGCGAAGGCAGGGAACGCTGACCCAATCAGGAGGAAAGGACCGAGTGCTTTGATAGCATGAGCGAACAAGAAAAAAACAGACCGAAAATTTGTAGTAATGCAAACTTTATTATCCAAAAAAGGTATCAATTACAATGGTATATCCTCACTTTTATAGAATGGAGGAGAAGAGAGAGATTTTAATTAAGCAGTGTGGGACTAAAAATTTACAATTATGTGCGGCTATACAAATGGACAAGCCGGACAGGTCATGCGGTTAGACAAGCCAGCTAACTGCCCGACATCCAACAGGAGGAGAGAACAAGCATCACAGAGAGCAAGCCGCCACAAGAGACCTCTAGACCTCCCGGTCTCAAAGTCGTCTGAGACAAACCGCCAGACCGCTGGGACACCAAACAACAATAGCGTGGCAGACAGATTGGCTAGGATAAACCACCATACCGCCCGGTCTCCGAACAGCAATAGACCGCCTGACCTCGTTACTGCAACATGCACCACACCGTGCGCGCCTATTTTTCTGACCTGCTTCTATTTAAAGTGCAGATTTTCCTCCATGAAGTGACATATTTTCTCCCCCGCCGTTTTCCACCTCCAAGGAAGGGTTCCGCCATTTCCCTTCATCTTCCACCTTAGGGAGGTTCTCCGGGCAAGCTTTCAACGCCATATTCAAGTCGGGGATTCCTCTCGGCCTCCTCCTTCATCCTTGAGCTTCAAGAAGAGTTAGATCTAGCTTTATCCATCAAGCTTGGAGACGTTTGTGCCATCCACCACCAGCTCATGACACGAAGAAGACGGGTCCATTGGGAGTGAGTGAGAGCCTCCTCTACCCCAAACGCATTTGATGATCGAGCTTGGATGCGGATTGACAACCCGGTGATTCCTTCCGTGAATCCTCAGCAAAATTTGTGCTTCAGTCGATTTCGCACACTTTTCTTCTCTTATTGTTGATAGTGTAGCTTAATCTCTTTGGATATGATGGAGTATGCTTATTTTATAAAACTTTTGTATACAATCATGTATATGTGATTTTATATTTTCGTTATTTGCTTGAGATGCGCCTTTATTTCCATCTGACGCCACAACCGATTTTGCCGCTCTTGCAATTGGTAGAGGCGTGCGTAGTGAAAAGGTGCTCTCGACCTTCATTCCGCCATTCTCACCACCTCATCTGCAGGCCTACTCATCCATCCGCCTAGCGACTCAGTGCACAGTGGCCCGTGTAGTCTTCCATCCCGCCTGGAGAAGCATCACATAGTGGTGTTTCATAGGAGTAGTTGTTAGTGTTTTATTTTCTTTTTCCAGAACTATCCAAACCCCCCTTAGTTAACTCCGACTTAAGAACTTCAATCTCAAGTCCTCAAAATTAACTCAACCTTACTGTGTTCCTTGAAGAGATCGATACATGCGGAAACTCACTCATTTTATATTACTTGTGCGATCGGTACACTTGCCATCCAACACATCATGTTTTGTCCCCGTTACCGGGTAACACAGTCGTGTGAGTTTCTGGAGAGTGAGATAAGAGATAGAATCCCTTTTTCATTTGTGCATTTCATGTTTCTTCTTTGCTTTAGTTTTTAAATTTGTTGCTTATTTTTCTTTTGCCCTTTTCTATTTTTTTGTTTAGAAAGCAGATCCGTGTTATTTTTATTCTAGTTGAATAGCGCCTTTTTGGTATGTATTTTTTTCGCGATGTATTCTTTAGCCTAGTACCACCTCTATGACACTTTGCGCCGATACGTCGACTCCATTGCTGTTATGAGTGTTGAGCACTGTATTAGGTGTTTGCTATGTCAAGGTGTAGGCCACTTGGTGAAGGATTGCCCTCGCTTGTGCGATCTTTTTCCCTCTGAGTGCATGTGCGCAACAACCTCCCGTTCATGGAAGACTGTTGTGCACAGTCCTACCAGGGTGTTGCCTGGCCCATACACTGACATCACTCATCTGGCTCGCTCTTTGCCCGTTGAGATTACCGAAGAATCTCTCGCCGCATATAGATCCTTCATGGGTCCATCACTCCCTTTTTACGAGCCTAACTTGAGTGATGACGATCACTCAGGTGTTAGCGAACAAAAAGAGGATCAGAAATTCATGGGCTCTCCTGTATGGGACATAGAGATTATTCTTGTCGACGGGGTTGCTCCTGCGAATGATTTTGCGATGGGGCCTGCTCATTCTATGCCTGATTTCGATAGCAGTTTCGCCACTCCGCAATTTTTGCCTGATGGTGCTACGCCATTCTTGTGTGAGTTGGCTGATGATGTCGTATTCATGTGTGATTCGGTGCCTGAGGTTGCGCCGAAGTGGGATGAGGATTCTTCTATCTCTTATGGAGAACGTGGATCTTCAGAACACTTTTACGCACCCCGGTGGGATGAGGAATATCCTCTTTCCGATGCGGAGGTTTGCACTTCCTTATTGGATGAGGCCGTTCCCCTTACCACGGTGGACCTCGAGTTCTCGGATTCCCCTTACAACGACTCATATGACACCGATGGTGATCTATGCTTGGATCCTGCTAGGAGTGAGACAGGGACCACTCCCCCTATTTTTGATTATTTTACTTCTTCTTCTCTTTTATTACTTGATCACAATTTTTTATCTGAGCCTATACAGGTTGAGTCCCCACGGATACGTTGGGATGACGATGAGCTTGGTGCCCATGTCGTTGCCATCGCTTCCTACACATCTGGGGTTGACGACGCCTTGCTAGGCAAAGATTTATTTCGTGATAAGATGAGAGAGGACCAGCGGTCCTCCACTTCTTATTTCTTATTTCCTCTGCCTGCGAGGAGAAGGTATGATTATTTAGGCAGAGGGGTAAATATTTTATCACTGTATCGGTACCCATTACCGCAACGGATAATGGAACAATTACCTATGAATTTTTCTTTTCATAGGCAAATTAGCTAGAACCTTTTCCTTAGCCGAATAAGTCGTATTGGGATGACATTAATCCCAGTAGTTATCTTACATTTTCTGCATTTTTATTTTTCATGTCTATTTTAGTTTTAGTGTTTCTTTATATTTTGTATATTTTTCTTCTGTTTTTGCGGAGCTCACCCCTGCAGGTATTCATGGCAAACTCGTATTGGCGGGGTTGTGATTCTTTGTATGGCGGAACTGCTTCTGTGTTTTCACGCATCTTCTGGTATGCTCATTTGTTGAGCATGGGGTAACCTCCACCTACTTATATTTCAGTGTTTTTATTGGGAATCTTGCGATAGGTTGCTTGGATTATGTCTGGTGGGGTGTGTGACTCGAGTTGTTATCCGCTCACGTGCACATTCTACCGCATACTAGAAGCTTTTATTGTTATATCACTTGCATGTGCATTGCACTCCACAGCACACACTTGAGAACGCGTACTTAAGCACTTGCACGAGTCGAGCTTGTTTATCACTTGTGCGTAGATTAAAGAATGTTGAGTTGGTTTATGATTGCGTGCTGGAGTAAAATGTTGACTCCAGAGTATTCATAGGCGTGCACTCATGATCACTTAGAGTCTGTGTAGATTAAAATTCTTTATATGCTTATAGTTTTTAGTTTTCTATTAGTGTAGATTTTGTTTACGGTACTGTAGGTGTGAATCCGATTCTGAATCAAACGGTGGTGTAGGATTGTGTGTGGGAGTTCAATATCCTCGTATTGCTCGAGTCAGGAGGAAGGTTTGTCTTTCTCGTTGGCTAAGAACTTGCCCCAAGTTACCCTCGAAGTATGGGAACATGGTTAGTCAAGTGTGCGCGTGAAGTAGGCTGTCACTTTGTCTAGTTTGAGCCTTGTAGCATTCCTGACATCTATCCGTTGCTATCCCCGTTGAGCCTGACCATTCCTTTGAAATCCCTATGCCTCGCTAACAAAGCCATATAGCCTTTCCTACTCGCACATATGAATGTGGTCGCTCAGTTAGATTGTTTTGTTGTAGTTTGTATCTGTTATGTGTGGGCAGTTATGTTGGTGTTTGTGCAGCTTGTGGTGTTGCCATTTTTTCGGCTTGTTTTGGCAATTTGGATAAAAAAGGAAAAGAAAAGAAAAAATATATAATAGTAAATGAAATGAAAATTCCCAATGTGGAATAAAAGAAAAAAATATTGTTGTTGAGTTGCAAATTTTGTTGTATTGTGTCGTTATGGGCGTGTGCGCACCGTCAAAAGTCCAAGTATGGTGGTGCGCCGCACGTGATTTTTCGTTGAGTTTAGCTGTGAGTGTTTTCGGGTGATCTAATTTTGGGTGTGCGTGTCCGTCTTGCTTATCTTTGTATACCTCACCTTCTCCTAAGCCTATATTATACTCCAAGTCCTACTGATTCGTGCTTGAGTCAAACTAGTTCAGTGGAGAGAGTGTGAACAGGAGAGCATATGGATACCGACATTGGTGGATTCCTTTAGAGATTCTCCTGATTCCGGATCTTTGGCAATGCTCACCTCATTGTTCGCCTGCATTCGTTCTACGTGCAGTCGAATGATTCACCGTGATTGACTTTAGGAGTATTAGTAATATATCTTCTTTACGTTTATAGGAATTTGAAATTATTATGCATGCATAGAAGAGTTTTCACCTATTGCTTTTTGTACATGAGGGTATGACTTCGCATAGTACTCTTTTTATGCAATTGCTTAGTCAACTAGCCTTCTTAAACTCCGCATAGTGATGATTTGCCCCGGACAAGCAAATGTTTATGTCTGGTGGTGTGATGAGTCCGATTTATATAGGATTTTTCGGACTTATCTGGGCTACTTTTCACTCACTTGCACATCACTTTTAGTATGTTATCGTTGATATTTAATTTATACAACTTTTCAAGTTAAGTGCATTGTTCTGGCCCATAGGTGTGCAATTGTGCATTCTATTGTTGGAGGTAAGCATATGGTGCGCCCAGGGGCCCTTTCTAGTTGCTTTTGTTGCATTTCTGCTTTGCTGGAGGGTCCTGTTAGATTTTATTTATTTGTATGCAGTTAGTGTGTTTTCCCCATGGCCGGAATGCAGGTTTGAGGAAAATGCATGGTCGTGCATTTTCTTAGCACATGGTTCTTTACGATCATGCGTTTTGTTTGTGCAGGAGAAACGTCGAGTGGAGCTCGGCGAATTCGTCGAGCTGAGCCCTACAATCCTCACGCGCGGTTAAAGCATGGTTTCTTCAGAACCGTGCGCAAATTAAACACACGGTTTTTCTGTAGCTTTATTGTTTGTTCCATTCTATGGTTAATCGTGCGATTTGTTCACGCACGGGCGGCAGCGCCCTTATGCAAGTAAAATGCACGGTTCCTCTGTTTTCTCCTACATTCCTGCGCTCTGTGTTTACCTGTGCGATTTCCTTCATGCACGGGAGGAAGTGCCTGTGCACGAAGTAAAACGCAGTGGTCAATGCATCATCATCCGCAAGCTTCGCCTGCAAGTTAATAACGCACGGTTACTTCATGGTCGTGCGCCACACCGTGCGTGCCTATTTTTTTACCTGCTTCTATTTAAAGCGGAGATTTTCCTCCATGAAGGGACAAATTTTCTCCCCTGTCGTTTTCTGCCTCTAAGGAAGGGTTCCGCCATTTCCCTTCATCTTCCACCTTAGGGAGGTGCTCTGGGCAAGCTTTCAATGCCATATTCAAGCTGAAGCTTCCTCTCGGCCTCCTCCTTCATCCTTGAGCTTCAAGAAGAGTTAGATCTACCTTTCTCCATCAAGCTAGGAGAAGTTTGTGCAATCCTCCACCGGCTCGTGACACGAAGAAGACGGGTCCATTGGGAGTGAGTGACAGCCTCCTCTAACCCGGATGTAGTTGAGGACCGAGCTTTCATACGGCTTGACAACCCGGCGCTTCCTTCCGTGAATCCTCAGCAAGACATCGGATCTGGTTGATTTCACACACTTTTCTTCTTTTTTTGTTTATAATGTAGCTTAATCTATTTGTATATGACGAAGTATCCTTATTTTGTAAAACGTTTGTATACAATCATGTCTATGTGATTTTATATTTTCATTATTTGGTTGAGGTGCGCCTTTATTTCCATCCACCGCCACATCCGATTTTGCCGCTCTAGCAATTGCTAGATGCGTGCGTATCGAAGATGTGCTCTCCACCCTCATTCTGCCATTCTCACCACCTCATCCGCAAGCCTACTAGTCCATCCTACTAGCGAATCGGTGCATAGCGGCTCGTGTAGTCTTCCATCCCGCCTGACGAAGCATCGCATAGCATTGTTACATAGGAGTAGCTGTTAGTGTTTTTTTTCTTTTTCCACAACTATCCAAACCCACCTTAGTTAACTCCGACATAAGGACTTCAATATCATGTCCTCTAATAACTCTAATTTTATCTATATTTTTATATAATTTTTACTTAATAATTAATTAGTTTATAAATACATTTTATAATTTTATTATCTAATTTCCTTAATTTCTTATTTCAAGGTCAATCTGTGCTGCAAATTTCAATTTGGAGTTTACAGGATTGATCAGGAGACAAAGCTGGATAAAGCCAAAAAAATTACAAAGTACACGCCCAGGATACAGGCGTGACCACCAGGACACAGACGTGACATCCAGGCGTGACCCCGGCGTGAGCTCCAGAGCTCACTGCCACGTCATTTAAAAATACACGCCCAATGTTCACGGGCGTGACCATGCTGACTCGGGTGTGTTAGCCAAGCGTGACACGACGATAATGATCTAGAACTCCAATCCGCGTCGGATTAAAGTTACACGCACTGACACGGGTGTGACATATTGGTCACGGGCATGACGTCGAGCCGTGACATCCTGATGTGCCAAATGAATGTTGCAGTTTCAAGACCTGGCGGTTTTGCAAGACATTCCCTTGGTCACGGGTGTGACCATGGGCGTGACCCTTCCAACAATGCCGAAGTTATCCCCGTCATTTCTGCTTCCTGCCATTTTCAGCAACCGTCAAGACACGCCCTAAGTCACGGGCGTGACCTATGGCCGTGACCCTCCAATTAATGATTTTTGGCAGTTTCGTGCCAACGTTCCGAAGACTTGAAGACGACGGTTCCGAGCCCGACACGCCCTAGGTCACGGGTGTGACGTAGGGGCGTGACCATCCACCAAACTTGCCTATAAATTTCAGGCAATTCCAGAAGCCATAGGGTCGAATTTTAGGAGTTGGAGTCTTGTAGTTTTCTATTCTATTTTTCTGTATTTTCCATTTCTTAGCTTAGTTTTGCTTTAGGTTTCAATTCAAGTTGCTGTTTATTTTCATTATGTCTTTCCTTACCTTAACTTGTATTCCCCTAATAATGATGAGTAGCTAATTTTCATTAAGCACTTGATCATGATGATGCTTGGAATAAAATAAACTCTTCCTTTTTTATCAAATTTCTTGTTCTTAATCTTGCTCACTTACAATTTATCTTTAATTTATATTTTGTGGAATTCATATTTTGAGGATATGTTTTTCGATCTAAGATCCTATCCTAAATGACCGAGAGGTTGCGGATACGAGGAGATCACTCAAAGATAAAAGGAGTTGCATGCACTCCTCGAGAGAGGATGACATAAATCCTCTAGATTGGGGTCAAATCCAATAGTGTGGTTCACCTCCTAGAGCAAGCTTAGGGGTTTCGACTGACCAAGAGGTCTTAATCGATCAACCTAAGATTAGTCAAAAGCATGAGCTTGAGAGAGACGCTTTTGTACTTCGGAACCTCCACGGTCGAGTGAGTAATTTAAGAGCTCGCATTACTTTATTTTTAAGAAGGTTTATTTTATTCAAAGTGGATTCTAGATCTAGTGCTAGCTTCCCCAAAATCGGACTTCTCTTTCTTAGTGTAACGTTTCCTTTTTCGTTTTAAACAAAAACCAACTTTCCGTCAGATAAGATAATAGCTCTTTATTGTGAGTACAAGTATTCGATAAGCCCCGAGTCGATATACGACACCTGATTCTATACTCCGAATGATAGGTATACTTGCCTCATCGATTGGAAACACGCGTTAGCGTGGAGAAAATAACCATCATCATCCTCGAAATTAACTCCACCTTATTGTGTTCCTTGAAGAGATCGATACTTGGGGAAATTCACCCAATTTATATTACTTGTGCGATCGGTATACTTGCCGTCCAACGCATCACCTTGCTCCTGCCAGGAAATAAACAATGGAAACCTCCACCTCATCAAGCTTGACACTCTTGAAGGCGGAGTTCGTGGGTTACTGCGGATGGGTGTGTGCGATCCCCATGTCGCCTTCGAATATCAAGTACCTTGAGGTCCAGTTGTGGATCTTGTTCCGCAGACCCATAACTTTCATTCCTCGGCAGTAAAACTATATCATGCCCTTATATGGGTGGCCTACAGTTGGTGTTATGGAGCAGACTGATAAGATTTTCCTAAAAATATTCAAGGAGAATGTGATCTTCTCAGACCGCAAGTAAGAGACGAAACTGTTGATGGTGGCCAGGGTGTTCGGTCTGAGTTGGCCAGGCACCATGTCGTAGTGTTCAAATATTTCAGCGATTTCCCATAGCAGAGGGAATTTGAATCCGCAGTCGAAGTAGTCGATAGGCACTACGATCTGGATCACAGTGGTGAAGTTTATTCTTTCTTGATCAGCTGGAAGCCTGGGGAGTACAGGTGAGTCCGCCTTTTATTTCTCAACGAAAGCCTCGTGATCGGCCTCCGTCAACTTGCACTTTTTGTGGTCGGCAGTGTGGAAAGCGACCGCAGCATCAGTTTGGGCGACACCATCTTCTTAGACCACAGGGACTTCTGCTTCCATCACATTTCCTACATTGAAGAAACAATGAAGCCATATTTATAGTAGTTGAGGTCTGACATCTTTTCAGCCAAACAACACACCTTGATCAATCAGTACGCCCAGCTCGCAATAAATCTAGATTCACTTTCAAGTTAAAATAGAATATCGCGGACAGAAAACCAAATCCGCTGAGCTCACTGTGTTTTCAACCTGTAGGCAATTTTCAAGCACATTTCAAATCAATGGGGCAGACATAACATCAGTCCGTGCAGTTCACATTCAAATCAATATCCTACAAAAGGATTTCAAGTTGTACAGACCGCATCATTATTCAAGTACAATATCACAGTTCATACACAAATCGCATAACAGTTGAAACAAAGTATTGCTTGAGCACACAAATTATACATCAAATATCAAATTGTTCGCTGCAAAGGCAGACTTAGCGGTATCTAAGCTCAGGTTGCGATGGCCGCTCCTGTTTGTCCCTGCAAAGATGCGCCGCTTGATCGCTCATTTAGAGTACTTCGCCATATAACTGGTATATGTGGTGGTGCATAGAATAGATTGTTTTATGCATGTGTGCAGCCTCCGAGTACACCCAGCTCAGAGGAACCATGAGCTCGGTTGCCGGCCTCGATACCTCGACCGCGGTGGGCTGGCTGTTTCTGCAGGAGCTAGATCCTCCGCTGGAGCACCGCAATCTAGCAATCGCGGCCTCTCCTCCGCGACTTCTGCAGCCCGCTTGTTCTTTCCTTACCGTATCAGCGCCAAGTACTTTCCCTTATAGAAGCGGACTTCATCACCAATCCGCCTCCTCTCTTTCTCACTCCTCTGCAGCGCCATGGAGATGCTGCCGACCTGGTCCTCCAAAGCTTTCTATTGCTCTACCCTCTTCGTTAACACAGCTTGAATTTATTTGATTTCATTTTCAATCTTTTTTCTCTCTAACAATGCTAAATTATCCAGGTCGGACTTCTCGGCATGCGCGAACTCACCAAGGGAGATAGCGCTAGGTCGCCCTCATGCAGCCGAATATGGAGTAGGCACGTTATCGCCAGTCTCAACAGAGCAAGGTGGCAATTTCCGTCCAGAAAACAAAGAAAACAAAATTCATATTCAAATTTAGCCCGTGGCGGACTCAATATGCAAAGATAAAAAATCACTTTGGGCAAACGCCACGACAAGCTGGCGACTATCGAATACAGGCCGCCTTATTCGCTCCGGGTCAAAGACACTTAGTCGCTTCCTCCATTTGTGACGGACTTTGGCTCTTTTCGTAGCCGTCGAGCTTGTTGAAACAACTATGTCATCTATTTTGGTGATTATCTTTATTGGCCTCGATTTCCTCTATGGCGACTTATAAAGCCACTAACGCTTAAAGTGCTTTGGCGCCAGTTGGAGTTTACCTGACCACAACAGTTCAGTAGCAGCCAGCAGATCCTCGGCTTGCTTGTCCGCGATGCTCTCCTTCGAGGCCGCCTCCACTTTCACTTTCTGGGCAGCGATCTTCTTCCTTCTGTTAGGCGATCTGTTTCCTTCTGTTAGGCGATCTTCTTCCGCAGCTTCTCCTTCTCATCTCCTTCAGTTGCAGATGAGGAGGGGTGGTTGCCATTCTGAACCTCCAAAATCTCGACTTCGGGCTGCAATACCTCCAAAAAGAATTGATTAATGATATCAAGTTGGATGGTATCTACAGAGTTGAGTATTTCATCAGTTGACAAACTGACCATTTAGAGGGAATCATTTCCCGGGATAGGGGCCTCTGCAGTAATGATACCGGTCTCTGAATATTCCTTTTCTCGGGGCCTGTGCTGCAATCTCGCAGCCCCAGTCCGCACGAAGATTGTTTTCTCCTTCATAGCCCACAGCTTCTTCTCTACCCGCTCTACAATGGTTGACTTGTCCCTCTTCCTCTTCTTCTTTTCAGACGGGCCTTCTTTCACAGTTGATATCGTAGCGACAAGCTCTAAGTCCAGTAGACTCTCATGTACTTCCTCCGAATTGGCAACAACCAAGGCCTGCGAAGGCACCTCTTCCACAGCTCCTTCTCCAGCAAATCACTTATCTTGATCCAGATCGGCGAATAAGCTACTGGGAATCTAATGAGGACACCTCATTTTCCGTGTCTATGCATAACATTACTGTTCCCGAAGCTGACGGGTACACATTCATGTCTGCTGCATCTGTAGTGTTCTGTTCAGTAATCTCATGAGGATTCAGTGTTTTGTCCGCGCTTTTTGATGGATTTTCAGAATGAGAAGCAGTGGCATCCACAGACTTCTCACAAACTGGTTCATCTATAAGGCGGACTTCTTCAACTGATGGCTTTTCCCTTCGGGAGGTTTCTCCTACATAGAGGACAGCCGCTCCAGCTCTCTTCACTAACTTTTTGTTCTTTATTGGCGGCCTGAGCTTCTCATACTTAGAAGTAAGGCTGCCGAAGAATGCTCCTAGCCCTGTCATGGCGGGCTGTAAAGCGTAGACCACAAGGGGTGAGAAGCGACCCGTAACGATAACAACTTTTGACAAATACAGAGACTCCAGCGATATTTATAGCGCTGACAGCATTAATGAAGATTGCAGACTCGGCAGTTAAGCTAACATTTTCGAAGTTTCCAGAATCTTTAAAATGTGCGGGGATTGTGTTAACCACAAAGTCCGCAACATGTACAACAAAGTTCCAAGGTCACATGCTGCTTAATCGGAGGAATTGATTCTCCTGTCCGCCCAGAACTTCGAGCCTCTACATGTTCAGCAAGATCTAGCTCCGGTGGCGGACTCAGCCCTTAGTCCTACTAGGTTGTTCTGCATAAGGGGATCAACCCCCAGGATCGTTCTACTACCTCTTCAGGCGTACTCAATCCTAAGTCTGCACAGTTCGCGACCCTGCAGCCAGGATCGTGCCTTACAACAACAAAGGAAGCTCTAGCCCATAAGCCCAGTCTGTCCCTCTTGCACGGACTGGCGTGTCTTTTCTTTTTTGTTTCCTGTCATCACTGCTTGGTTCTCCTGTAGCCCATGTAGATGGTTATTTTAGCCCTGCCCGTTTGGGTAGGCCTCCAAACCTATAAATAGGGGTAAGTGGTTCACCCAAAGTACACTGACTCGAGTATTGGAGCCTACTTGTTAAAGGCTGCAGACTCGAATCTCAGGATTTGCGGTCCCCAGCTTGCTTTGATCCAACACTTTTCCTTTCCACTACTTATAATCAACTCATTTGCAATCAAAGGAAAGTGTTGGATCCCTATTTTGGATTTCGGCTAGGTTCACCGAGTTAGCATGTCTTTGTCCCACCTTGTATAGTCAGGGTCATTGGTGGTATCCTAGAGTTTAGGGTTTGTCCTTAGAACATCATCCTGTGGACCAGCCATCATCCAGACTGCCAGAGAAACTCAAGACTTAGAGATATCTTCAGCTCAAGGAAATGTGTTCGACGTTCGTTGATCTCAGCTCAACGAACCATATTCCTTTTCGACGATTTCTGGTCTACTATTTGAACTCTTCTCAGCCAGAGACTTCTCAGATTATAAGTCCACAATCATTCTTCGGTCGACGAATTTGGATCTCTGTTCGACGAATGATGATTGTCAGTTCGACGAAGATTGTAGCAGAAGTGACAAGTTTCCCTTGAAGACTAATTGTTATTGTCTGGTCGACGAACTCATCAGCACAGCTTGACGAACTGTGAACTCAGGTCGACGATTTCTATTCTTCGTTCAACGATTCCAGACTTGGTTTTCTCCAGTTTTCAGTCCCTTTTCTTGGCGATGATTCCTGAGTAATTAATGCTCAATCTTCTCGGAATGTTACCGTTAGAATGAGTATTGATCATGGATTATTACATGCCATTTTTCCACGGGACAGTTAGGGAATTCATTCATTGTCGCTTCCTTCTCAGGCCGACTGCATTTACTGCTCTAGGATTCAAATTTCGAATGTGTTTTTTTAGTCAGTTTTAAGAAAAGAAAAGATTAAGCAGTCCTGCTGACATATATTACATTCAGGAAGTCTTACAGAAATCAAAAGTTTCACAAACAGCAATCAGCCTAGGCCAGAGAACATCATCATCAAGAAGAAGAAGAACATACAATCTCTATCATGAGTCTTCTTCTTTCCACCCTACATGATAACTTCAGAAGGACAACAATAACTCTATCTGTCGAAGAAGTTCCTGAAGCAATCTTTGGTCAAGGAAATCAAGTTTTTGAAGACCTGTCACCCTGAAGCAGATCTCCAGATTTCCTGATCCATTCAAGATCTCAAGGGGAGCAATCTGCTGAAATCAATCCACTAGTCTTCTCAGTTGTTATTGAGAAAGAGAAGATACCATCACCTTTTTCATCCTCTGTACAGGGTTTTAAGTCCCTTCAAAATTATTTCTGGTTGTAAGTCTCCTACCAAAAGACTTGAGGTTTTGGTTTTTGAGCACCTGAATAAAAGCTCATTGGTGTCAGACACCTGATCAAAAATCTGAGTGGATTCCTACCAGGGTGGTAGAAGAGTGGATGTACCCAGGTTGGGGAACCACTATAATTTCTTGTGTCGTCTGATTGCCCTTTTTCTTTTGTTTTGGCTGTGTTCTGTGATTTGTTAGGTTTCTGTGCTTATTAATTTGTTTGCTAACCTGTACACCTAGGATTGCAGTAAAAGTTGTAAAGATTTTGTAAGAGACCACAATACTCTTTTCACCCCCCCTAGAGTATTTTAGATCTAACCTTCACTTTCAATTGGTATCAAAGCGAGGTTGGTTATTATTGGTTGCACAGGCTAACACCTGAACCATAAAGATCCCTCTTGTTAGATATGATTGTTTTGTTTCCGTTATTAGATTTATTTCTTCACAGAATGACTCAAAATAAAGATTATGCAAGCATCAGACCTCCAGTATGCAATCTTAGTAGATTTTCCATCTGGAAGACAAGAATCAAATTGTATATGAACTCTATTGATGAAGATATCTACAATTTTATTTTGACAGGTCCCCCCACCCCAAATCTTCACATTTTCTGCAACATCTTCAAGCACAACAGCAGTGCCACCACCTGAGTGGACTGAAGCCCAGAGGAAAGCCAAAATTGCAGATGCAAAAGCAATGAACATCTTGGCTCAGACTATGTCAGATGATATATTTCAGAAGGTGGCTGAGTGCACCTCAGCCAAGGCCATTTGGGACTCCCTCAACCAAATGGTAGCTGGTTCAGATGATGAAAGGAAAGACAGGAGATCAAATCTCATATCCCTGTATGAGAATTTTAAGAAGGATGAGGATGAATCAGTTGCTGAAATGTACAATAGGTTGAGCTCAATCATCAATGAGCTTAAAACCTTGGATAAAGATATCACCCTTACAGAGGTGAATGACAAAATCTTGATGTGCTTCCCTAGCTCTTGGGAATCAATAATCTGGCCTATCAAAGAAGCCAGAAGCCTAAATGAGATATCAACTGAATCTCTGCTAGGCAAACTAAAATCTTATGAGCAGTTGATTAAATCAAGAGAAGCAGCTGAACAAAAATCAACAACTCCAGTGAGAAAAGATCATAGTATAGCTTTCAAGGCATCAGAGGAAAGTGAGACCTCAACATCCAATGAAGAACTAATGAGCCTCTTTGCAAAAAGATTTTATAAGATGGCTAGAAAGGACTTCAAAAGAAAATCTTACAAGCAGGATGATAACCCCAAATACGACAAGACACCAACCAAGGAGGTTGTGTGCTTTGCATGTAGAAAGCCTGTACATTACATCTCTGAATGTCCAGAAAGCCAGAAGAAGGAGAAAAGCAGAGAAAAAGACTACAGGAGAAAACACAGCAGCAGACCCTCCTCCAGCAAGTACAAAAAGAGAGACAGAGGCTTTGTTGCTGAAACAAGGGGTGATACTGAAGACGAATCATCCTCCTCCAGCTCAAGTGAAGAAAAGGAAGAAGCAAGAAACAAGGAGGTTTGTCTTATGGCAATTAATGCCTCTAGGAGCAGTTCAGGATCAGAAGGTGAATCTGAAGATGAGGCAGCCTCAGAGTCAGAGGAAAATCCGGTTCTTTCAAGTTTTGATTATAATTTTGATTCATTTAAAATTGAATTCAAGAATGTGTGTTTAGATTTAATTATTTCAGAGAAAGAAATAAAATCCCTCAGAGAAAAACTAGGAAACCTTGAATCTGTTAACTCAGAAAATTTAAACTAAAAGATAAACTAACTTCAGCAAATGTGCAGATAATTAAATTAAAATCTAATTTATGTGAGGCTAAACAACTTGAGCAATCTCTCAATGCAAGAAGTCTCAAGCTGATGGACATAACAAGCACAGTAAATTCCAGATTAAATGGCAAGCCGAGCTTGGGTGCATCATCAGGTTTGCCCCCCATAATTAAGAAAAATATCCTTGCAACACCCATTAAATTTGTTTGTGCCAAGGAAAAAGAGAAGATAATAAACAAACCAATGTCTGAAAACAATCCAAAACCCACAGACAAGAGCAATAAAAATCAGAAAATAGCTAATAAAAATAAGATTCAGCAGTATTCGTCGAACTCAGATCGACGAAATGTGGCCCGTTCGTCGAACATAGATCGACGAACGCTGAACACAAACTTCAGTAATAACAATTCGTCTAACTGCGATCGACGAACTTTATAAGGTTCGTCGAGCAGAGGTCGGCGAACATAGGGCGCAGAAAATGACTATTGTCATTCTCTGAGCAGAAATCGATGATCTTAGACCTATTCATCGAACTCTGGTCGACAAACTTACAGAAACTCGTCGAACCCAGAAAGACCAAACTTAAATCATTTCTCTTACAGAAATTCTAAGCCAGCTAATAAACCATTCACTCTAGTAGCTGATTGGGTTATTCCATCTAGGAGGTATCACCCCTTAGGTTATAAATCTCAACCTACTTTGTCAGTTATATCCAGCTTTTCATTTCAACAAAATAAAGGACCCAAGGTAACCTGGGTCAAGAACAACTAATTTTTGTTTTTCATTACAGGTGAAGAGCTGTCCAAGGGTGAGTCAGACCTGGTACTTGGACAGTGGTTGCTCCAATCATAAGACAGGCAACAAGGACAATCTATCTAATTACAAGTCCAATCTAGGACCAAAGGTGATCTTTGGCGATTCAAATAGTGGCCAGTTTGAAGGATATGGAGCAGTAAAGATTGGAACAGTTACTTTCAAGAGAGTAACATATGTAAGAGGACTCAAACATAACCTAATATCCATTAGCCAATTATGTGATAAAGGTTATCAGGTACACTTTAACTATACCTCCTGTTCTATTATTAATAATGAAAACAAAACTGTTTTAATTGGAACTAGACAAGCTAACATATATCTAGTAGATTTTATTTCTGCCAAAACTGATGTTTGTTTACTCAATATCACTAGTAACCAAAATGAGTTGTGGCATAAAAGATTATGTCATGTAAACCTTAAAAATATAGCTAGGTTATCTAAAGACAACCTTGTTAGAGGTTACCTTCTGGTCCCTACAAGAAGGAAAACCTATGCAGGGCTTGTCAATTAGGCAAGCAAACTAGAACTAGTTTCAAATCTATTAATAAGAGTGATTCACCTAGGATTTTGTATTTTCTTCATGTGGACCTATTTGGACCCATTGCAGTACAAAGGCTAGGAGGGAAGTCTTGCACTTTAGTAATTGTTGATGACTTCTCCAGATTCAGTTGGGTGGCCTTTCTGAGAACTAAGTCAGATACATTCAAGGTTCTTACAGATTTTCTCAGGACCATACAGATTGAGTTCTCTACTCATGTTACATTGATCAGAAGTGATCATGGCATAGAGTTTGAGTCTCTTTTTATGCATGAGTTCTGTGAGAAGAAAGGTATCAAGCAGTGCTTCTCATCCCCTAGAACTCCCCAACAAAATGGTGTAGCTGAAAGGAAAAATAGGACACTCATTGAAGCTGCAGGTACATTATTGGCAGATGCTTACATGCCTCTATCCTTTTGGGCAGAAGCTGTGAACACTACTAACTATGTCCTGAATAGAAGCCTCATACATAAGCTGAAAAATAAGACCCCCTATGAATTGCTTAAACGAAAGAAACCAAAAATCACATATTTTAAAGTTTTTGGTTGTATATGTTATATTCACACAAACAACAAAAGATACATTAGAAAGTTTGAGGCTAAAGCTGAAGAAGGGATTTTTCTAGGATACTGCAAAGTAAGCAAGGCCTATAGGATTTTTAATAAATCCTCTCTTCAAATTGAAGAGTCGGTCCATGTATCTTTTGATGAAGCTAACATATCTTATAAGGAGAAAGAGATTTCTACCAAAAGCTCTTTGCAGGTTCCACAACTGTGTGAGTCTATGGATGGACTAAACATTACCCAAGAGGTGTCAACCCATCCTTCTCCACAGGTTGCTGAAGACAGTGAAGAAGAAAATCAAGTGAAAGTGGCTGAACTTCCCTCAACAGCTAATAACATTCCTCAAGAGGAATTAATTATAGAAGCTGTTGCTGAACAAACTCCACCCACTGATCTTATCACACTTAGAGATCGCCCCAGATCTCAAGTGATTGAAGACATTTTAGCAGGTGTACAGACAAGGCATCAACTCAACCAAGACTTGATGCATGCCTGTTTTCTCTCTCCGATTAAACCTCTCTCCATCCATGAAGCTGAGCAAGATCCCCACTTGATCATTGCAATGCAAGAGGAACTGAATCAGTTTGAGAGATGTAGAGTTTGGGATTTGGTTCCAAGACCTCATAACTACGCAGTTATTAGAACCAAATGGGTCTACAGAAACAAGCTGGATGCTCAAGGAAACATTGTGAGAAACAAGGCTAGGCTTGTTGCTCAGGGATACAGACAAGAGGAAGGAATTGACTATGACCAAACCTTTGCCCCTGTTGCAAGGTTAGAGGTCATAAGAATATTCCTTGCCTATGCAGCTCACAGGAGATTCAAAGTTTTCCAAATGGATGTCAAGAGTGCATTTTTGAATGGAGTGCTTCAAGAAGAGGTTTATGTGGAACAACCTCCAGGTTTTATCTCTCTAACTCAACCCTCTTTTGTGTTTAAATTGCATAAAGCTCTCTATGGTTTAAAGTAAGCTTCAAGAGCTTGGTATGAGACCTTAACAAGCTTTCTTTTAGAGCATAAATTTACAAGAGGAATCATAGATAAAACCCTTTTCACTAGACATCATAAGGACCAAATCTTATTAGTCCAAATATATGTGTACGACATCATCTTTGGGTCTACTGATCCCAAATTATGCAAGAGATTTGCTGACCTCATGCATTCTAAATTTGAGATGAGTAGCATGAGTGAGCTTTCCTACTTCCTTGGTCTCCAAGTGAAGCATCTCCCTGATGGTATCTTCCTCTCCCAAGTTAAGTATGCTAAAGAGCTTATTAAGAAGTTTGGGATGGGTGATGCTTCAGGAATGAAAACACCTATAGCTACCAATGCTGTTGTGGATTCTCATGCAGCAGGGAAACCTGTAGATCAGAAGCTTTATAGGGGAATTGTTGGATCCCTATTATACCTAATAGCTAGTAGGCATGATATCATGTTTGCCACATGCCTTTGTGCTAGGTTCCAGGTGAACACTAAAGAATCTCACCTTATTTTCCTAAAAAGAATTTTGAGATATATAAAGAGTTGTCCAAATCTAGGACTCTGGTATCCTGTAGAGTCAGAGTTTGAGTTAACTGGATACTCAGATGCTGACTATGCTGGATGTAGAGTGGACAAGAAAATTACCTCTAGAACTTGCCAGTTCCTGGGTATGAGACTTGTCTCTTAGTTTTGTAAAAAGCAAACATCTGTGTCTACATCAACTGCAGAAGCAGAATATATGGCTGCTGGCAGCTGCTGTTCACAAATGTTATGGATACAAAACAACCTCCTAGACTATGGTGTCAACTTAAATAATTCAACATTATTTTGTGATAACACTAGTGCTATTACTATAGCACAGAATCCAGTCACCATAGTAGGACTAAACATATTGATATAATCCATCATTTCATTAGAGATAGTGTAGACAAAAAGAAAATTAACCCAATCCATATTCCTAATGATTTATAGAGAACAGACATTTTCACCAAACCCTTCGATGAGAAAAATCATTTGTTCTTTATAAATCAACTGGGAATGATCAATGGAGAAGAGTTAAATTAGTTTCTGTCTGCATTCGACGAATTCTCCAGAGTTCGTCGAATTAGAGAAAGTTTGAGGGATGTTCGTCGAACGGAGATTGACGAATTCTCTGTGTGGAAACAATTTTCGTTGACCTGAGATCGAAGAACTTTGCTTCAGAAGATATTTCGTCGAACGGAGTTCGACGAACTGTTTTCGTTTCTTCTGGATGAGATCGACGAATTATTTATCTATAATTTATTTCGTCGACCTCAGTTTAGAGAACTGTTTTCCTTTTCGTGGAACGGAGTTTGTCGATTCATATTCAGGAAAATCCTATATCTAGGTTTTCCTCGACCTCCATCCCGCGCTTTCAGTTCCAGTTGCACTTGACCGCTGTTTGTCTCTCTTGCAGGTAATCAATGGCGGTTCCAGCGAGCACCCTGGCTGCAATGAAATTCGATACAGGCTTTGATATGGACTTTGATTCATTTCAGCATTCTGATCCTATATTTCTTTACATTCTGGAACTTCTAGAAGAGCTGGGTATCGAGGATTTTATGACCAGGAGAATCAAACTGTATGCAACAGAGATTAAAGAATGGGTGTGTACTTCTTCTGCTTCTTAGGACAACACCTTAACAGGGAATATTGGGGGTAATGTTATTTCTTTATCCCCCGACGTTATTTCTGAGATTTTTGAGTTGGTCAATGGAGAAGAAGATTTGGATATAGATTATGATGAGTATAGTTCGATGCTGAATCTGATGGGGTTTACTGGGAGTAACCCAAACAAGTTGTTAAAGAAACAGCTTTCTCCCGCCTACCAGTTCTTAGCGGATGTTGTGGGAAAAGTGTTGATGGGCAAGCACACCGCGCACGATTACATAACAAGATACCAATTCCTTGTCATGTGCGTGGTGGTCAACAAGAGTCACGTTGATTGGGGCAAGATCTTCTTTGGTTTGATAAAGAAGAAAAACAGTAAGAAAGAGGTATGCTTTGGAAGGATCCTGGGGATTTTCCTTCAAGCAAAAGCTGGTGAATTCATGCTCTCCCCGACCATATTCATCAATGCCAGCAAGTGCCTCACATGAGCTTTGTTTGGCAGACGGGAGAGGACGATCTCTAAGCCATCCAAGGCTTCCACCTCCTCCATCCCAGCTTCTGAGAGCACAAGGGTCGTGCGAGCCACTCTTCACCCTGTGGAAGAGGTAATCCCATCTCCACAACCTCTTCCAGCAACCCATCTTCCATCTTCAACCAGTCTTCTAATTCCTCCAGCTTCCCCCAGTCATGTTTCTCCATCAACTCATGCATCCCCTGCTATGTCTCCTCCAGCATCACCTCCTCCACCTCATCTGTCTAACATTCCACATTTTGATATACCATCCCCTTCTCCACCTCCACCAGACACCACCGTGACAGATGTCATTCCACCTGTATCTCCTCCATCACTTCATCTACTTCTATACCATCACCAACTACTTCTCCATCTTTGGACCCCCCCCCCCCACTGTATCTACCATCATAACCCTGCTCACTCCGCTCCTCAAATCCCTAATCACAGAGGCCATTACACCTCTTGTAAATTCTATCAATTCTTTATCTGCCCAAGTATCTCTTCTTTCTGCTGCCCCCTCTTCATTCAGGGACCTGGCTCCAGGTTCTCCTGAAAACAGGCAGGGGGAGATGCTCTGTGATGAAGCATCAGCAGATATAGCAGCAGTTTCAGATGCAGCTGCAGTTCCTCCTACAGCAGTTTCAGATGCAGCAGCAGTTCCTCCTACAGCTGTTTCAGATGCAGAAGCATCAATTTTGACAGAATTTGATTCGGATTTGATTGACTTGATTCATTTCATGGATACTAACATTGAATTAGATGAGTCAGTTCCAGAGCAGATAAAAACTGTTGGTGATTTCCATTTGAATCTCATAGTTGATTTGGCTGCTTTGTTGAGATATTTTGATACAATTTATGTATAGTTCCCTTCTACTAAGCCATCCTTGGCTATTATTCCTGTCACCTCTCCAATAAGTCCTACAGTTGCTAAGAAACTTAGTGACAGTTTTGTTGTTCTAGAGCAAGCCATCTCTTCCCCCAAGAAAAGATTTTTGCCCCTATTTTTGTTATGGATGATTCCCCAATACCTAACCTGGATGCATTGATTCTAGCAGATATTGAGGAAGAGAATAAAGCTCTAGAAGAGCGCTCAGTCTTAATCAGTTCCCCAGTTCCAGTTCAACTTGCCAAGCTCCAGATTTCTGCAGCTACCCTAAGAGTGATTGATGCTCTGTATGTCAATCCTCAAGTGTCTATCTTAGATGAGGAAGAGGAAGATGAAGATTCAGATGAAGAAGCCCAGAAGAGAGTCAGGTCAAAGAAGAGAAAGGCTCCTCCTCCTCCTACTCCTTAGCCCAATCCAACAGCTGACACTCCCTACTACATCTTGCATAACGTCACTCCCTATGAGGGAATGTCTGCTTGGATGTGGCTGTCAAAGAATCAACAAAAGAAAAGAAAGAAAAGTAGGAGATACTCTTCTTCACCAGTTTATAGATAAAGAAGAGATCCTCCTCCTCCTCCTCCAGATGCTGGTACTTCCAGTTCCTCAATTTCAAAGCCTGCTCCTATACAAACCTACCAAAGGCATCAGAGCAAGTCTTCAGGAGGTTACCAGCAGAAGCAACAATCTTCAGGCAAACAATAACATCAACAGCAACAACCTCAGCAGCAACAACAAAATATATATGTAGAACAGAAGGCTCACAGACCCAAAAGACCATATTCACCTCCTGTTCCTTTTGAGAATCCTGAAACAGCTAACACTGCTAGAATTGCCAGATTCCAGGAACTGATTGGCCTCTCATTGATTAATAAAACAAAAGCTGAAGGAAAGGACACTTCAGGATACTCAACTATGTCAAAATATGGAAAAGAAGAACTTAAAAGGTTTGACAAAGCAAACAAACTTTTCAATATTGATGACTATATGAAGCTCCATCCAGAGGCTGTTGTTCCCAGAACCTCTACTCAGAATATGCTTGGTATAGTTGATATGACAATGACTATAGCTCAGGAAGCTAATCCAAACAGAGAGATCAAATCCTCAAAGCCTAGAGCTAGCAGCAACAACAACAAAGAGAAATACAAAGACCAATTCAAGAAGAGCAAGATATGATCTAAGTTTTTCTTTCTTTTCCAATTTTTGCTTTTACAACTCTCTGGTTTTGTTTCTGAACAAAGATTTTATATATCTTCTACATGTGTTATAAATTCTCTATCAGATATATGCTTTTACTGCTTTGTTTCAGTCTGTGTCTTCACTTAGTGACCCCACCCAAATCGGGGGAGATTGTTGCATCCCTAGTTTGGATTTGGTCTAGGTTCACTGAGTTAGGATGTCTTTGACCTACCTTGTATAGTCATGGTCATTGGTTGTGTCCTAGAGTCTAGGGTTTGTCCTTAGAACATCATCCTATAGACCAGCCATCTTCCAGACTGCCAGAGAAACTCAAGACTTAGAGATATCTTCAGCTCAAGGAAATGTGTTCGACGTTCGTCGATCTCAGCTCAATGAAACATATTCCTTGGTCGACGATTACTGGTCTACTATTTGAACTCTTCTCAGCTAGAGACTTCTCAGATTCTAAGTCCACAATCATTCTTCGGTCGACGAATTTGGATATCTGTTCGACAAATGATGATTGTCAGTTCGACGAAGATTGTAGAAGAATTGACAAGCTTCCCTTGAAGACTAATTGCTATTGTCCGGTCGACCAACTCATCAGCTCAGCTCGACGAACTGTGAACTCAGGTCGACGATTTTTGTTCTTCGTTCAATGATTCCAGACTTAGTCCTCTCCAGTTTTCCGTCCCTTTTCTTGGCGATGATTCCTGAGTAATTAATGCTCAATCTTCTCGGAATGTTACCGTTAGAACGAGCATTGATCATGGATTATTACATGCCGTTTTTTCACGGGAAAGTTAGGGAATTCATTCATTATCGCTTCCTTCTCAGGACGACTGCATTTACTGCTCAAGGATTCAAATTTCGAATGTGTTTTTTTTAGTCAGTGTTAAGAAAAGAAAAGATTAAGTAGTCCTGCTGACATACATTACATTCAAGAAGTCTTACAGAAATCAAAAGTTTCACACACTGCAATCAGCATAGGCCAGAGAACATCATCATCAAGAAGAAGAAGAACATACAATCTCTATCAACAGTCTTCTTCTTTCCACCCTACAGGACAACTTCAGAAGGACAACAATAAATCTATCTGTCAAAGAAGTTCCTGAAGCAATCTCTGGTCAAGGCAATCAAGTTTTTGAAGACCTGTCACCCTGAAGCAGAGCTCCAGATTTCCTGATCCATTCAAGATCTCAGGGGGAGCAATCTGCTGAAATCAATCCACTAGTCTTCTCAGTTGTTATTGAGAAAGAGAAGACACCATCACCTTTTTCATCCTTTGTACAGGGTTTTAAGTCCGTTCAAAATTATTCCTAGTTGCAAGTCTCATACCAAAAGACTTGAGGTTTTGGTTTTTGAGCACTTGAACAAAAGCTCATTGGTGTCAGGCACCTGATCAAAAATCTGAGTGGATTCCTACCAGGGTGGTAGAAGAGTGGATGTACCCAGGTTGGGGAACCACTATAATTTTTTGTGTCGTCTGGTTGCCCTTTTTCTTTTGTTTTGGCTGTGTTCTGTGATTTGTTAGGTTGTTGTGCTTATTACTTTGTTTGCTAACCTGTTCACCTAGGATTACAACAAAAGTTGTAAAGATTTTGTAGGAGACCATAATACTCTATTCACCCCCCCCCCCCCCCCACTCTAGAGTATTTCAGATCTAACCTTCACTTTCAGAAAGCCCGTCGCAAGAGAGACATTTAGGCCGCGATGGGCGAAGTCTGGTGTTGCCGTGGTTTATGGCTCTGCACTTTTTCTCTCATCTGCTAGTAGATAGCTGCTTGCAGTCGCCTCATTTCCCTTTCATTCCCCCGTACTCGAACCATTAGCTAGCGGTGCTCATCTCTCTCTCCTCACGCATCAACACCTCCCAGTCCGCCAACATCAGAATCAACTACAGGAGACAAGACCCTAACCGCAGGGCATGGTGCGTACTCGGCGGACTCCAATTCTACTCACACAACTTACCGACTCACCGGGGGTGACGTTACAAAAAACCGTTACCTCCTCGGGCCTACAAATAGCCCCTCGTACCTCTCATTCTACAGGACATATACACGGGGGCAACCGATGACAAGGTCAAGACATCAGATCTTGTGGACTCCACTTCTCAGTCCGTGCGACCTCGGTTGTCCTCTCTGCCTGCTCGCGCAGTCCTCTCAGCTTGTTCCAGCGAGCTGTGGGATCAGTTAACCACATGACCTGGCGACCTCTCTGCCCAGTACGCATGGCCTCCTCTGGTAACTTCTTTCCTTAGCTGCCAGCTTCACCCTTTGTACCCTTTATTTTCTTTCCATGTAAAGTGCAACTCAAGCTATAACTCTGAATAAAAATTAAAGGAAAGCCCATCGCAAGAGTGGAATTTATGCCGTGGCGGGCAAAGTCTGTTGTTCCTGCTGCTACCATCCCCCTCTTCTTCTCAACTCACCCCACTCGACATCAACCTGCAAACCCAACCGTCAAAGTAACTGTTTGCTCAACAGTTCCTCATCAACCTCCCTACCATCTCCGCACTCGGATCAACATCCCCCTTTCCACTATCCCCGCAACCCTTAATCAAGAGCTTGCTCCACTCTTGAGCACTTAGAAGCTTTTCCTTACATCCTCAACAACCTCTCTGTTATCCCCGCAACCTTCTTCTTCAATCATCTCGATTGTGAGATCGAACACACCCGTTAGCTACTTGCGCCCGCGACAACCCCTCCTCTCCATTTCCGCACATCAATAGTTAACACGCGACCTTCAGATCTCGAACATACGGTGCAAATAAATGGTTACTCATGTCAGACTGCCAAATTCCTAAAAACATTCCTCATACCAGCGAAGACGCTCTCTGGGAAGCTGTCTTGCTGACACGTCGGGAAACTGCCTGGCAGATCGCAGTGATTAAAGACACCCTTGACACTATAATGTAGTTACTAGACACACAACCTGCAGCAGCGCCGGTTACTACGGTCAACACAAAAGTGGGGAATCCACATTCTTATCCGCCAACCTTTCTGTCTGTTAATCTTTATACCTATCTGCCAAGTTACCCACCTAGGCATGTCGCAGTAACTTTGCAGTTTCCAGTTGTTAAACAAAGGGAGAGTTTCTCCAAACTCAGTTCTCAAACCTTCTCTTGCTCTGCTAATCACCCAAGAAAACTGCATGAATTTTCCACTAAGAGAAAGAGAGACCCAGAAGCTTTACCCCCATCAGGAAACCTCCAAAGTCTCCTCCAAAGGGTTTTCAACTGCAAGTAAGGAGAGGAAGGAATTTCTGACATCGTCTCTCCCCAAGCAAGGAATCTAGGATTGACATCACAGTGGGTAAGGCAACTCAGGTCACGAAGAACAAACAAAGCGATGAGGGATCTTCTTAGCTTGTTGATCAAGATGCCAAGGACTCTAACCATTATTGCGAACATCACAAAGGAAAGGGTCATGCTGTAACGCCCCGAAAATCGTATTTGAGTTAATCGCGTCCAAAAGAAATTTTGGTGCCTGTATAGGGGTACACGGCCTAGGACACAGGCGTGTCCAAGGCCGTGTCGTTTCTTGTGTGTTGGTCGGCTGTATCCAGAGAAGGACATGATAGGAAACACGAGTTGTGCACAGTTTTAACACGGGCGTGTCAGGGGTGACACGGGCGTGTTCATACCCGTGTCCCCACCCGTGTTCTGGAGGGTCCTGTCGGTTGGCATGGCGGTTATATGTGACATGACCCCAGTCTCGGGCGTGTCGAGGACCCGACACGGGCGTGTCAGGTTGAGACACGGGCGTGTCTTGGCCGTGTGGTTTTTCTGCGTTCGACAATCGTGCCTGGATCGAGGAACACAGCCTGGGACACGACTGATTGATTATATTTTCGCATCGGGTCCAAAAACTTGATGCGGTTAAAACTCCAAAAATTATTGAGTATTCTCGCGCCGCCCCGGGCGGTTTATTTAAGGAAAACCGTATTTGGTTTTATTTAGAAAACGGGGCGCGCGGATTTATTAGATTGGATATAAAACGGTTTACATCGAGTTTTAACGAAAGGAGGCAAGTGCACCTATCGCATGTAGTACAGGATATTCCGATGTGGAATATCGAGGTCGTATTGTTCTCGGGGTCGGTTCGATTATTTCTACTCTTCCCCGACAATGGCGCCAAAAAATAGATTGATTATATTTTCGCATCGGATCCGAAAACTTGATGCGGTTAAAACTCCAAAAATTGGTGAGTATTCCCGCGGCGCCCCAGGCGGTTATTTAGCAAAAACGTATTTGGTTTTATTTAGAAAATGGGGCGCGCAGATTTATTAGGTTGGATATAAAACGGTTTAGATCGAGTTAAAACGAAAGGAGGCAAGTGCACCTATCGCGTGTAGTACAAGATATTCCTGTGTGGAATATCGAGGTCGTATTGTTCTCGGGGTCGGTTGATTATTTCTACTCTTCCCTGGAGGGGACTATTATTTTTCCGATAATTACTTGTCGGGTATTTTATATATAATAAAAATGACAGAAAAATGAAAGCAGAAAAAAGTTGGAGCCGATGACGAGCTTAGCACGGCGGCATCAAATAGAATTTGAACTAAAATGAACTTTTAATAAAAAGAGATCCTAAGTTTCAAATTTATTAAGGCAGAGACTTGGCCATGGAGATTCCACAAGAATGAGCTCACCTAGCTATAGGGCTATCGCTCACCTGAATACTAAGACTATTCGACAGAATGTTAGTCCGACGAAGGATTCCTCTTAACACCCGCATTATGCTAAGAACCCCGCTATTGGGTGGGGAACACAATCCGGTACAGTTGGCGCACCTCCACTCTCGAGGGTTATTGCGGAACTCTCTTTACCAAGGGTTGATCGGTCCATACGCACGGCCTCTCGGCTAGCTAGCATATGGACTACGAAAATAGAGACCACACATCGATTATATGGTTCTACGCGTCGTAAACCACGGGAAAACCTTAAGTAATTTTAATTAATTAGAAAATAAGGACCTTTAATTATTTAAAACTATTTTTTCGGACTCAATGCTCTTCGATACTGAGGGCTAAGAACGGTTAGCCACTAATAGGAATGGGGACGGCAGGCGGTGAAAGCAATAAAAAAAGTAATAAATGAAAGCAGGAAAAGAAAGCAGTAAAGGAAAGCAGTAAATAAAGCAGTAAATTGCAAGTCCTACACAAACAAGTAGGACTGAAATGAAAGCAGTAAAGTGCGAGTCTCGGCGCAAATGCGTGGGTGAGAGAAATGAAAGCGAGTCCTACTCAAACGAGTACGACAAAATAAATACAACACACGCACACACTCGACATAAATTAAAACTCACGCACACACACTCTCGACATAAAGTAAAACACACGCACACGACAAAATGTAAAAACTCACACACTCTACTGAATGAAATAAAAACAATGCGACATTTAACTTTTAACGAGTAGGCAGAAATAAATTCCCATACATAAAAAATTGCAAAAAACTAAGTTATCGAAAAATTAAAATAACTACATTTCTACCGCTAGAATGCGGTAGAAATGCATAAAAAGCTAAAATAAAAATTTAACGAGCAAATGGATTTGCAAATAACGGAAAAGCTAAGTGCTCGAAAAATTAAAACGAATACATTTCTACCGCTATAATGCGGTAGAAATGCGTAAAATGAATACAGAAAAATTAAACGGACAAAAGTTTTAAATGAAAATTGAAATGCTCGAAAAATTAAAACGACTATATATTCATTTCTATAACTCCGTAAAATTTGTTAAAAAGTGAGAATAAAGCGAAAAGAACGAAAAAGTTTTACAACCTAAAGAGAAAAATCTAAGTTAAAGAAAATGAAAATCACTTTGAAATCATTTTATAGATCTATAGGAATGAAAAATAACGCTATAAAATCCTAAGTTTAACAAAACTAAGTGAACATAACTAAATATAAAAGCATGAAAACTAATCTCATACACACACGCACCCATTTTAAAAGACGAAAATAAAGATAAAACAAGTAAAGAAAAATAAGATTTTCTAAGGAGCGTTGCTTAGATTCATTCCAAACCCTTATAAAGAGAAGAAAAAACATTTTATTAAGATAAAAATTGTTACAAAGGAACGAAAAGAAAAACTAAAGAGAGGGGCAGGGAAATTTCCCTTACAAGGCTTTGGAAGCATCCAAGCAGCATATCCCCTTAGGAAAAATGGCTCAAAAAGCAGAACGAGAATACATCCAGCAAGCTGGTTTAAATAGGCAAAATGTGTAATGGGACGGCTTAGTTGACTTCGGGCTGGACACTTGTCGGTCACATGGCGGTCATGCCCCGGGTAATAGGCGTGACTATGGGCATGTCGCGGAGGTAGAACTGGGCGCGGGTTGCGCCAAAATGTCACTGTGCGGGTCTCGTCGGCCAGGTGGAGGAGTACACGCCCATGTCGCATCTTGACACGGGCGTGTCGTGGAGGTATCGACATTTGTCGAGCGAAAAACGTCGAGCGTGTTTTCGACGAGTCAGGTGGAGAAGTCACGCCCTAGGTCACGGGCATGACTCTGGGCATGTCCGGTTGGTCGACAATCGTCGAGTAGAAAATGTCGAGCTTGCTTGACATGGGCCGGGGTCATGAGGCGTTTCATTGGACACGGGCGTGACGTCGGGCGTGTTCATCAATGTTTTCATTTTGCGGCCGATTTCACGGGATTTGATTTGTCACTCCCTGGTCACGGGCGTGACCCAATGAACACGGGCGTGTACTTGACTTTTTTTGCAATTTTTCATGAAAAATTCAGGAAAAAACAATAACTTATGTTAGAATAATTTTTACGAAAAAGAAGCAATTTATTAAAGAAAAATATACAAAAATAACAAAAATAAACTAAAATAACTTATTTATTGTGCATAAATATAGGTATATTTACAATTCATCAACAGCCGTGTACGAGGCCGTGTTCGGCCCAGGTTTGTGGATTTTTGAGCGGATCTGAGCCGTTCGATTTCTTTAATTAAGATCCGACGGCCCAGATGAGTCCCTGCTCTGTTAAGGTTAGAAATAGAGGATCAATTCCTCATTTATCTCTTAAGCACTCTCTTTCAAGGTGTTAGAGAGAGGAGGAAGAAGGAGGAGGATTCCGGCAACCGGAGGAGCATCGGAGCACCGTTTAGAGAACCGAGAGCGGATCCGTGGAGGATATTGCGTTACAAAGACATCTATCTGGATAGTTTTCCATGGCGCAAAAGCGTACTATAAGGGTAACGATTCTCTACTTGATCATGTGAAGCTCTCTTCCTTTTTGCATAGGGAGACCCGCTCCCACGAGTGTGCGGTGAGTGTGCGGTGTTCCTTGGGGTTGACGTGAATAGTCCCCCTTGTGTTTCATATAGAGTCCGGAATCGAAGTACGGACATAGGCATTGTGTGTGAAGCCTACCCGGACATGTTGGTATGGATCGGTGATGTTGCATTTGTTATGGTTTGCCGGAGAAGACTCCGTGCTTTGGGTTTTCGGATTTTTACGCGGTAGATTGCAGCAGGGATCCTTGGGGATTAACTCCAAGGCGCACCAGGAAAACTGAGCGGAATATTTGTTCTGCTAGCTTGGCGGTCAAGGAACCGACCTTGAACATAACTGGGTTATGTGAATGTTTGGAATAGCAGGATCCGAGAGAAGCTTAGCTCGTGCGTACGTCTTAATGTGAGCTATGCGGTGTGAGCAACAGGCAAGTGGAATCGGACCTGTGCTATGTGGTTCAGTGTGAGAGACCCGAAAAGGGGATTGGACGTTGGCATAGTTGGGAGCCTTAGACGGTGGTCAGAAAGGCTAGTTTCTCACGAGGTTGCCATCCAGGGGGTGGTGGTGAAGACGCTGAAGTGTCAGGATTCACCGATAATGTGCCCTGAGTGCACGGGGTGTTAGGCCGTGTGATCCTACACATATGGTGTAGTATGCTTGTTCTATATTGTTTAGCTGGGCTAATGAATTGCAGGGAAGGAGCACCGCTGTCCCGAGATAGGGGCAGGGTCGTTATAATTTAGTCGGCTTTGACTGACCATTGCTTTGTTTGCCACCGTACGGTGGAATGTTACTTGCAGGTGCTGCGGAGCTGAGTACCAAATAGCAGGCTGGAGCCCATGTTACTTTGCTGGCCCTAGAAGGCCAAAGAAAATAGTTGTTCTTTATTTTGTCATGTATGGTCGGCCTGCGAGCCGATGTATGGAAGACATTATTTTATTAAGTGAACTTCTATAAGGCCATAAGGTCGTGTACCCTTTCAGTGTATTTGTTTTTCATTCCAGTTATACTGGTTGTGGACATTCAAGATTTTTGGATTACTATTATGGGTTCTTTCAACTGTTTAAAAGCTTCCGCTAGAATGCTCTGTATTAGGACGAGTAATCTTAATTGGATAGTTTGGTTATTCATACGTAACCCTTTCGACTGTCCGTGTTATATGGTGTCGGGTTCCAGCTGGACCTTCTACTATATGCCATACGGCGGATGGGGGTGTTACAATTTGATATCAGATATCTTGTTACGGTCGGGCTTAAATGAATTCGTGGGCGAATTCTTTTAAGGGGTGGTGAGCACATGTGTGCATCATCGTTATAACATCAAAGGAACCCATGAATGTCCACTTAGGAATGAAAAATACACTTGTTTTGTGGAGCCTGAGTGTTCCAATGATTGCTTTTAGCAATTTTCTTATCATCTAATTGTGGGTCTTTACTATTATAGGCAGCTAGGAGTGGTGTTGGACAGTCAGAGCATCCGCAATCGGTGAAAAGTAGTGCACCGAGGGACATGCCTATAACACATCCTTTAGCAGAAACCATCAGGTTGGTGGCTGAAGAAGTCTTTGCGATGATAAATTCCCAACCTGTAGGGCAATTGCGCCATGCACCACCTGTTGTTGAGCAAGAACCGGTTAGGGCGGCAGAGCCGAGAGTGGTGGAGCGCGCAATAGTGGATCAGGTATAGCCAAGGAGAGCTACAGAGAGACAGCTCAACCATGTAATGGGCTTTAATCCTACGAGATTAGATGGGGTTGGAACGCCAGCTCAAGCTGAGGATTGGTTCTCTATGATAAATAGGGTCTTGATGGACACGTTAACTGAGGAGTGGCAGAAGACCACCATAACGACCTTCCTTTTTGATGTTGAGGCGAGGCTGTGGTGGGATGAGTTGGAGTTTCATCTCTTAGTGGGAAGGCAGCTTGCTGATGTGCCTATGGAAGAATTCTCATGATTGTTCTTGGCCAGATATTTACCCTCTGCTCAGAAGCTCGAGATGGAGAATCAGTATCTTGGGTTGACTCAGGGATCCAGAAGCGTGGACGAGTATCTCCACGAGTTTACACAGTTGGTTCGGTATGCGGGTTCTATGTTTACGGAAGAAGAGAGGAAGACCAACCAATTTTATGAGGGTCTACGCGGCGACCTATAGTTACTCCTTGCTGGGCCTAAGATGCAGGGCTTCCTAGCCTTGGTCAATTCGGCCCGGTCATTGGAAACGTTTGTGAAGAAAGTGCAAGAGAAGAAGGACCCAGGGGAAAAGAAGTCAGAGTTCAAAGTGTCAAATGAAAAGTCAGGATTCCACAGATGGAATAAGAAGCAGAGGACTTCGAACTCAGCCCCTTCATCTAGTGCGTCAGGTGCAACTACAAGTCGAGTTCCAGGAGCTTGTTACAACTGTGGGAAGACGGGGCACTTTGCTCGTCAGTGTTAGAGCGGACGTGCAAAGTCCGAGAGGAATCCTGGACCGACCTATTAAGAGAAAGGTAACGCGGTGGAGTCAACCGCGACCCATCATGCTCCAGCCCAGCCTAGAGTTTATAATCTTGGTCTGCAAGAGGCCATAAAACAAGCTGATGTGGTGACAGATATGAGTTAAATTATGGCAGTTTAACTTTATGTAGTTGTTACCTTTTTATATGTTAGCTTATATTTATTGGTGCTAGGCTTCGTGTTGGTTTTCGATTGTCCGGCGATAGCCCTATTTGATACGGGGGCTTCACATTCCTTCTTGTCTGAAATGTTCATATCACGCATCGGGGTTCCTTCCTCGATGGCAAAAGACAAGTTGGATGTGTTGTTACCCAATGGGTGCTCAATGCGCGTGGATAAGTTCTTTTTGGTGAAGATACATATTGGGGACCAGGAGTTTGTTTTGCGAGCGTTGGTACTACTTTTAGTGGAGTTCGACATAATCTTTGGTATGGACTGGCTCTCGGAGCAGCGAGCTTGCATCGATTGCAACCGAAAGGAGGTTAAATTGGGACTGCATACTGAATGGGAGACTACGTTTGTGGGCATGAAGGGGTCGGGTAAAGTTTTGGTGTCTGTCCTTCAAGTGATTAAGGCAGTTCGGTCTGGTGCAGAGCTGTTTTTCACCTTAGTGCAGGCTTCAATGCCTAGGCCAAGTCTAAATAGTATCCTAGTTATGTCTGAGTATCCTGATGTGTTCCCAGATGATCTCCCAGGAGCCCCTCCTCAGTGGGAGATTGATTTTTCTATTGATCTAGTGCCGGGTGCCAAACCTGTGTCACACTCTTCGTATCAGATAGCACCGCGAGAGATGGCGGAGTTGAAGGTGCAACTGCAGGAGTTGTTGGAGCAAGGGTATGTGCATCCAAGTTCGTCGCCTTGGAGCGCACCGGTTCTTTTTGTTAATAAGAAGGATGGGAGCTTGCGACTCTGTATTAACTATCGGGAGTTGAACAAGCTTACGAAGAAGAACAAGTATCCAATTGCCAGTATTGACGATCTATTTGATCAGTTGGTTTGGTCAACAGTATATTCAAAGTTAGATCTAAAGTCCGGCTACTACTAATTGAGGATAAGAGAATGGGACATCTCGAAGACAGCATTTAGCATGCGGTTTGGGCATTATGAGTTCACGGTCATGCCGTTTGGGCTGACCAATGCGCCATCCGTGTTTATGGATCTGATGAATACGACATTCAGAGAATACCTAGATCATTTCGTGATAGTATTTATCGATGATATCTTGGTATACTCGCAGTGTGAGGAGGACCATTACAAGCATCTACACATGGTGTTGGAGATGTTGAGGAGAAATTAGTTATATGCTAAGTTCTGCAAGTGTGAGTTCTGGTTATCCTCAGTAGCGTTCCTTGGTCATGTCGTTAGTGGAGAAGGAATAGCGGTGGATCCGGCGAAGATAGTGGCGATACGGGAGTGGCCTATTTTCACTATAGTGGCAGAAGTCCGGAGCTTCGTAGAGAACTTCTCGCGGACAGTGTTACCACTCATGATGTTGACAAGGAAAGTCCAGAAGTTTGTTTGGTCACTAGAGTGTGAGCAGGCTTTTGAAGAGTTGAAGAGGCGGTTGACCACGACGCCTATTTTATGTTCGTCGAGTGGAACCGAAGGATTTGAAATTTATAGTGATGCTTCGGGCAGTGGTTTGGGTTGTGTTCTACTACAGCATAGGAGTGTGATAGCCTATGGTTTACGATAATTGAAGGTTCATGAGAGGAACTATCCGGTTCACAACTTAGAGTTAGCGGCCGTGATATTCGCTCTGAAGCTGTGGAGGCACTACCTGTACGGTGTGAAAGTTGATATCTACTCCGATTATAATAGCCTGAAGTACTTGTTAGATCAGAAGGATCTGAACATGAGGCAGCGGAGGTGGATGGAGTTCTTGGGGGACTACACCTTCGAGATACATTATGTACCAGGGAAAGGAAATGCAGTGGCAGATACATTGAGCCGCATGGCTCCTGCGCAGGCTAGTTGGTTGTCGGTACATTATGAGAGCTTTGTCCGTGATTTGGAGGCATTAGAGATCTACTGCAATGATAAACGGTCTAGTGCCGAGGCGATATTGTGTTGGATAGAGGTGTACTATGACCTGGCTGATAGAGTTCGATGGGCTTTGATTTAGGATAGCAGCATGAAGCGGATCTTAGATGAATCTTTGGATGGGTCAAATTCTCATTTTGCTATGGAGGATGTACTGCTAATGAAGGACGGTCGTCCATGCATCCCTAGTGCGGATAATCTTCGGGAGGAGTTGATGTACGAGGCTCATCATACTAAGTACTCAATCCACCCGGGAAGCACGAAGATGTATAGAGACATGAAGAAGTTATTCTGGTGGCCAGGATTAAAGAAGGATATAGCACTTTATGTGGCCAAGTGCCAAACTTGTGCCTTGGTGAATGCGGAGTGCCAAAAGCCCGGAGGTTTCTTAAAGTCCTTGCTATCCCGGAATGGAAATTCGATGACATTTCTATGGATTTTGTACATGTTTTGCAAAAGTCGCAGAAGGAAAACGACGCCATCTGGGTGGTCGTAGATAGGTTGACAAAGGTGATGCATTTCATCCCGAATAGGAAGCAAGATCCGGTGGAAAATTTAGCCAAACACTATGTGGATAATATCGACGGTTGCTTGGTGTGCCCCGCAGTATTGTTAGTGACCGAGATGGACGCATCACGTCGAAGGACTGGAGGCTAGTCTATAGTTTGTTGGGTACTAAGCTGAGTTTCAGCATAGCCTTCCATCCACAAACGGATTGTCAGACCGAGAGGGTCAACATGACGATGGAGGACATGCTTCGCATGCGCGTCCTAGATTTCGGAAAGCATTGGGATGATCACCTGTACATGGTGGAGTTTACGTATAACAACAGCTTTCAAGCGAGTATTAGAATGGTAACTTTCGAGGCCTTGTATGGGAGGAAGTGTCGTACGTCGTTGTCTTGGTTGGAGACAGGCGAGTCGAAGTTGTTTAAATGTCCAGCGGTGGAAGTCGCCACTTCAATGGTACGTACAATTCAGGAAAGGTTGAAGATCGGTCAGGACAGGCAACCGAAGTACTATAACGCCAAACATATGAACCTGGAGTTCGGTGTTGGCGACTGGGTGTATATAAAAATCAAGTCGTTCATGGGTGTTTCGCGGGTTCGACGCTTGAAGAAGATGAGACCGAGATACCTTGGACCATTTGAAATCCTGGAGTGTGTTGGCGAAGCAGCTTATAGATTGAAGCTATCGGTGGAGTTGAGTGGGCTACACGATGTGTTCCACGTATCAGTGTTGCTTAAGGCGGTGCAAGAGCCTTCGCAGATAGTTATGGTCGACCAAATGCCGGTTGATTTCGAGTTGATGACAAAGGTCAAGCCTATACGTATAGAAGATGTTGAAGTGAAATGACTCCGCAATAATGAAATCCGACTGGTTAAGGTTCGTTTGGATAACTACGGACGTGAGGAGCTTTCATGGGAGCGAGAGAAAACTATGTTGGTGGAATACCTCGAGTTATTCCACTCAGGTAACATTTAATTTTGTGTACCTTTACTTAATTTCGGGACGAAATTCCTTAAGGGGGGAGATTTGTAACGCCCGGAACATCATATTTGAGTTGATCGCGTCAAAAGAAATTTTGTTGCAAGTATAGGGGTATACGGCCGAGGACACGGGCATGTCCAAGGCCATGTCTTTCCTTGTGTATTGTCCGGCTTTATTTAGAGAAGGACATGGCAGGAAACACGGGTTGTGTATAGTTTTGACACGGGCATGTCAGGGGTGACACGGGCGTGTTCATACCCGTGTCCCCACCCGTGTTCAGGAGAGTCATGTCAGTTGGCGTGGCGGTTATATGTGACACGCCCCCGGTCACAGGCGTGTCGAGGACCCGATACAAGCATGTCAGGTTGAAACACAAGCGTGTCTTGGCCGTGTAGTTTTTCTGCGTTCGACGATCGTACCTGGATTGAGGCACATGGCCTAGGACACGGCCGTGTGCGAGGCCATGTTCGGCCCAGGTTTGTGGATTTTTGAGCGGATCTGAGCCGTTCGATTTCTTTAATTAAGATCTGACGGCCCAGATGAGTTCCTGCTCTGTTAAGGTCCAAAATAGAGGATCAATTCCTAATTTCTCTCTTAAGCACTCTCTTTCAAGGAGTTAGAGAGAGGCGGAAGAAGGAGGAGGATTCCGGCCGCCGGCGGAGCATCGAAGCACCGTTTAGAGAACAGAGAGCGGATACGTGGATGAAATTCTGTTGTGAAGACTTCTATCTAGATAGTTTTCCATGGGGCAAAAGCGTACTACTAGGGTAACGATTCTCTACTTGAGCATGTGAAGCTCTCTTCATTTTTTCATAGGGAGACACGCTCCCGCGAGGGTGCGGCGAGTGTGCGGTGTTCCCTGGGGTTGATGTGAATAGTCCCCCTTGTGTTGCATATAGAGTCCAGAATCAAAGTAAGGACATAGGCATTGTATGTGAAGCCTACCTGGACATGTTGGTCTGGATCGGTGATGTTGCATTTGTTATGGTATGTCAGAGAAGACTCCGTGCTTTGGGTTTTCGGATTTCTCCGCGGTAGATTGCAGCAGGGATCCTTGGGGATTAACTCCAAGGCGCACCTAGAAAACTGAGCGAAATCATTGTTTTGTTAGCTTTGCGGTCAGGGAACCGGCCTTGAACATAACTGGGTTATGTGAATGTTTGGAATAGCAGGATCCGAGAGAAGCTTGGCTCGTGCGTACGTCTTAATGTGAACTATATAGTGTGAGCAACGGGCATGTAGAATCGGACCTGGGCTATGTGGTTCGGTGTGAGAGACCAGAAAAGGGGACTGGCCGTTGGCAGAGTCGGGAGCCTTAGAAGGTGGTTAGAAAGGCTAGTTGCTCACGAGGTTGCCATCCTGGGGGTGGTGGTGAAGACGCTGAAGTGTCAGGATTCACCGATAATGTGCCCTGAGTGCATGGGGTGTTTGGCCGTGTGAGCCTACACCTGTGGCGTAGTATGCTTGTTCTATTTTGTTTAGCTAGGCTAATGAATTGCAGGGAAGGAGCACCGCCGTCCCGAGTTATGGGCGGGGTCGTTATAATTTGGTCGGCTTTGGCTGACCATTGCTTTGTTTGCCACCGTGCGGTGGAATGTTACTTGCAGGTGCTCCAAAGCCGAGTACCAAATTGAGGGCTGGAGCCGATGTTCCTGTGCTGGCCCTAGAAGGCGAAAGTGAATAGTTGTACTTTATTTTGTCATGTGTGGCCGGCCTGTGAGTTGATGTATGGAAAACATTATTTTATTAAGTGAACTTCTATAAGGCCATAAGGCCGTGTACCCTTTCAGTGTATTTGTTTTTCATTACAGTTGTATTGGTTGTGGACATTCATGATTTTTGGATAACTATTATGGGTTCTTTCAACTGTTTAAAAGTTTCCGTTAGAATGCTCTGTATTAGGACGAGTAGTACTAATTGGATAGTTTGGTTATTCATATGTAACCCTTCCGACTGTCCGTGGTATATTGTGTCGGGTTCCAGCTGGACCTTCTACTATATGTCATACGACGGATGGGGGTGCTACACATGCAATAGAAGACTGCAGATCTCTTCAGCAACTAGTAGAGAAGATGCTGAAATAGAGTAAATTTCAACATTTGCTCCAATAGCATGGTCAATCCAACCCGTCCGCTTCAAAAAGCAAAGAGGTAGTGGACAATCCTCTCATTTCAAAGGAGGGAAACCAAATCAACGACATGAACTACGGTCTTGGTATTGAAAGCATCAACGATAACTGTGCAGACACCCTCCGGGACCTATTCTAAGCTGAGGGAGAGCAACGCAAAGTCCTCAAAGCTCCTCCCAACTTGGCCGATTGTTTCTACTATACTCTTTAAAAATTTTCTTTCGAAAGCACTTCTAAGTGTTGTTTCTTTCATTTCAATAAATTTTACGACAGAGATCCAGTACTGACACATTTCCATTTTTGGAGTGTTTCCTCCTCTATCTTCTCTTTGCCAAAGAGATCTCTGAACCACCGAGATATCGACGAGTCTTGTAGTTTCATTCCATAGATTGTTCTCAGGCTTAAGGCCATGAATACCACATATAGTGGCGAGTGTTCGTGTATGTGCAGTGGGTGCCGCTCAATCTATAAGGTGAACTTTTGGATTTCGGATCCTGGCTGATATCTAACACAAAGTGGTTATCAAAGGAGCTCCCATGTGTTAGCTCTGCTGTGCTCCATTAAGGATTTATTACAGTTACGATGATCTTTGCTTGACAAGAAATGGCGATCAAATGTATCCTTGTCTCTTCGATAATCTCATGATTGTAATTGTCGAATACTCTATGGTACTCTCAATCTGTGCTTTCGCAGGGCCCACAACTTCGCTGATCTTTCCACAAACAAGCAATTTTAATGCCACTTGGTTCATCTAGTCCCATTGATCAGCAATATTATAACTCGAGGAATGAGAGCAGTTTATCTAACGATCCTTCTCAGGACTTCCTATGTTTTTCTCTTTTATGCCCTTCTAAAGGATGTGCGGCTACCCCGCTTCGAGTAGGACTATACTTGTAATGACCTTTCTTGGGCAAGCGATGCATAAGGCCCACGGGGAACACTTATGACAGCATCTGGCCTTTCATGGTAATCTCTGAGTATAGACCTCTTTTTATCAATTGCCTCTTTCACAGGTTAACAGGTTAAATCCGACCTATCAAAAGGATTTGCAACATTCATTTTATCTTATACTCATCTTATATGCGCTTTTTGCATGAAGCACTATGAAATGATGATTTACAAGCTCTCTATTACTCTTATCAAATGTTAATGGAACCAATAATTAATCAAAGTATCTGGTTCTTCTTGATTGACAAGCCATACTATTGGAGTCTAATTAAGATGGTTTCATTTTGCTGATCTGGACTTCATATTCAAGATATCATCACTATTGCGGTTTGATCTTTATACAGTTATTGGCAGAGTTTGTCAGACATTTCTTCTGCTATCCGATCATATCTATCTTATCATTCCAGCAGTTAGCATTCACAAGTTCCATTCAGGTCCTTGCAACTTAGTTCTCTCTATCATATCTGCTTCTAACTCTTTTCTTGCAGAGATTAGCAGATAAATGCGAGTTCCCTTCAGGTACTTGCAACTTACTTTTCTTTCATATCTGCTTCTAACTCTTTTCTTGCAGTGATTAGCAGGTATTTGAAAGTTCCCTCCAGGTACTTGTAGCTTAGCTTTTCTTTCATATCTACTTCTAACTATTTTCTTGCAGATATTACCCGGTATTTGCAAGTTCCCTACAGGTACTTGTACCTTAGTTTTTCTTTCATATCTACTTCTAAATCTTTCCTTGCAGAGATTAGAAGGTATTTGCAAGTTCCCTCGGGGTACATGCAGCTTAGCTTTACTTTCATATCTGCTTCTAACTTCTCTTTTGAAGAGATTAGCAGATATTTGTAAGTTCAATCCAGGTACTTGCAAACTACTTTTCTTTTATATCTGCTGCTCACTATTCTTTTTTGCAGAGATTAGCAGATATTTACAAGTTCCATCTAGGTACTTGCAACCTGCTTTTCTTTTATATATGTACTCCCACTTCCTTTTTGTAGAGATTTGCAGGTATTTGCAAGTTCCCTTCAGGTACTTGCAGCTTACTTTTATATATACCATCATATCTGCATATAACTTCTCTTTTGCAGAAACTAGCAGGCGCTTGCAAGTCCCCTTTAGGTACTTGCAACTTATTTTTCATTCACGCCTACTACTTACTGTTCCTTTTACAGAGAATAACAGGTGCTTGCAATCCTCCATCAGATACGTGCAAGTTATTACTCTTCCCTGCCTTTCTTCTCATCTTTGTTTTGCAGAGCTCAGTGGAAGGCATTCTTGTCTTCTTTATTTTGCAAAGGTAATTCAGGTACACACAAGATGTACCCCCTTTCTTTCCTACATTAAATTTACCTTTGCAGGAAAAAGATAGACATTGACAAACTCCTTCTAAGGGGAGACATCAGGTTCTATCTCTCCTTATCTCCTTTTTCTTGGGAGTGGATCACGATTTTCGTGGTTCTCCTACTTTTTTGAAGTTCCCTTTGGGACTTAAAAAGTGAGGGGACTAAGTTTACCCAGAAATCGGTGATCCCTCCCAAGGTAGACAGCTTACTAGTCGTGGCCTGCTCTAGGTTCTCCCTGGATGCCGCGACTACTCAAAGGATGGGCGGACAAATTTCTTTGTCTACTCCGATCGCATGGCTAGGGAAGTCTCCCCGGTCTCAAAGCCCAGGTCGCGCAACAACTGCTTGTTCTATAGGGGCTGCAGACTGCTTCCTCAGTCCGCCCCTACAGGCCGCGCGGTTTGATCAGCTAACCGAAACATGGTTCTCTCTATTCTGACAGCTGCACAACCCAACCCAGTTGCGGACTCCCATTTCCATCCATACAGACCGCAACATCACTAGGCGACCTTCCTCCAGGTCGCTCAACAATAAGCGATGAGCTCCAGGTCGCCCAACAACATGCAACAACTCTCCGGGTCGCCCACCAGCTAGGGCAACCTAATCCGCCTCACTTCGCCCGGCAGTCAGCGACCTACCTTCAGGTCGTACAACAGAGGGCGACAACCTCCAGGCCACCCAGCAGGGGCGGCAAGCCTCACCATTCCAACAGAGAGGCGGACTTCAGCAGTGGGGGCGACCTGCTTCTTCAGTCTGCCAGGTCGCTACATCGGCAAGCTCTTATCATCTTGTAGTTTGCAGACTCAGTATCAGTCCGCCCAAGGAGCGTGGCTTGCTCCAACTCTCCTCCAAACCGCACAATTTTCAGCGGACTAATCTCATACGCCGCGCGCTAGGCGGACTCGGTATGCCGTTCAACCCTTCAGTCCGCCTGTAGTAGATGGACTTCTTCAGTAGGAAGGTGACCTGCTCTATTCAATCCGTCAGGTGGCCAACCTCACCAAGCATTAAGCCTCCAGTATAGGCGGACTCGTCTCGTCCGTCGCGGGCTGGGCGGACTCTTCTAGTCTGCCACTGACCCCTCCAGATTTCTACCAACACGCTTCCCTGTAATAGAGGTGGACTCACTACGCAGTCCGTCACTCATCTTTCCAACACCACTTCTTCCCAACAGTGAGCAGATAACTCCTCAACCCACATACCTTGGAGCGGGCTCAATCAGTATAGAAGAGGCGGACATGTCCCGGTCCGCCAACATCAGAATCAACTCCAAAGGACAAGTCCATAAATGCATGCCATGGTGCGGACTCGGCGGACTCCACATTCTACTCGCATAACTTACCGACACACCGGGGGTGATGTTACTAAAAGACGTTACCTCCTCAGGACTATAAATAGCCCCTCATACCTCTCATTCAGCAGGACATAGACACGGGGGAAACCGACAATAAGGGGAAGGCATCAGATCTTGTAGACTCCACTTATCAGTCTACCCGACCTCGGTTTTCCTCTCTGCCTGACCGCGTAGTCCGCTCGGCTTGTTCCAGCGAGCTGCGGGATTAGATAACCGCGGGGCCTGCCGAACTCTCTGATTGAGTTGCACCTTTACATGGAAAGCAAATAAATGGTACGAAGGGGGAAGTTGGAGGCTAAGGATAGAAGTTTCCGGAGAAGGCCTCATGGACTGAGAAGAGAGGTCGGCAGGCACGAGATCAAATGGGAGGTGCGGCGAGCAGGAACGTCGAGATCAAAGCGGACATGGGATCGACAATAGTGCAAGATGCAATGCATGAGTGTGGCTTGCGGCATTTTGATTTCACATGGGAATAAGTATTGCAGACTACGGTTTGGGTCAAATTGCATGTATAGCAGAATGCAAGGGGAGTTTGCACCTCTAAAAGGAATCATGTTGAGAGTAAATGCTTACAACAACAACAACAATATTCAAGCCTTTATCCCACTACAGTGGGGTCGTCTATATGGATCCTTTGTCGCCATTGTGCCCTATCTTTTGTCATAATCACACTAATGCCTAAGTACATCATGTCTTTCAATTCCAAGTCTTTATTGGTCTACCCCACCCTCGTTTAACATGCTTAGTGACTAGACTCTCACAATGCATAACAGGTGACTCTAATGATCTCCTTTGTACGTGTCCAAACAATCTTCGACGAGCTTCTCACATCTTCTCTGTAATTGGTGCTACTCATGTCTTATCCCTGATACTTTCATAACTAATTTAATCCAATCTCGTGTGTCCACACATCCACCTAAGCATTCTCATCTCCGCAACTCCCATTTTTATTCATGTACACAATTCACTGCCCAGCACTAAGAATCATAGAGCATCACGGGTCTAATTACAGTATGGTAGAAATTTCCCATAAGTTTTAGTGGTACTTTACGATCACATAAGATCCATGCCGCAAGAGTGGCATTTAAGAGAAATTTTCGCTGCTAGTTTAGGGTTTAGGGTTTAGGGTCTAGCATTTAAGAGAAATCGTCGCAAGAGTGGCATTTAAGCCACGGCGGGCTAAGTCTGCTATTGCCACTGCTAGCATCTCCGTCTTCTTCTCAACTCACCTCTCTCGGCATCATCCTGCGAACCCAACCGTCAAAGAAACCGTCTGCTCGACAGTTCCACATTAACCTCAGTGCCATCTCCGCACTTGGATCAACATCCTCCTATCCACTATACCTGCAACCCTTGATCAAGCGCTTGCTCCACTCTCGAGCACTCAGAAGCTTTTCCTTGCATCCTCAACAACCTCTCTATTATCCCCGCAACCTTATTCTTCAATCATCTCGCTTGTGAGACAGAACAAACCCATTAGCTGCTAGTGCCCGCGACGACCCCTCCTATCCATTTTAGCGCTTTAATAATATGTAATAATTTTGATGAATGCTAACAATATCCAAAATTTCCTCTTGGAATCGGTCGACGAAGTCAGGATTAGACTCGTCATCCCTCTGCTTGATTCGGAATAGAGCTCCTGCGTCTCTTTTCCACGTCTTGTAGGTAGTAAACCTTGAAAGGAATTGCTTTTGAAGATCTTTAAAGCTGGTGATTGACCGAGATGGTAGACTATAGAACCACTCTCTAGCAAGTTCGTCAAAAGATATAATAAGAAGTTTACATTTGATTCTATTTGACACTTTTCTTAGCAAAATAACTGATTCAAAGGCTTGTAGATGAGAAACTAGATTATTACATCCAGAATATTCTGGCAGACGAGGTACTTAGAAATTGTCAGAGACAGTATCGCAACGAATTCAGTTAATGAAAGGAGAAGGGACTTCTTCTTCTTTAAAAGGTGGCTCTTGGTTTTCATGACCTCGACTATGATAAGAGGTCATGTTTGGTTTGTGAATTTCACAAGGAGGATTAAAGGCCTCTTTTGCAGCAGATTACGACACTTGCTCAACCCGATTAGCAGAAAACTAATTATAACTATCAAGCGCCCCATCACTAGGATGAGAACCACCTTGCTTCACCGAGAGATCTGTAATAGTCGATAGGATATAAGAGTCAACTCTTTCCTTAGCTAGATCCATTTTTAACAGGATAAAACAGCCAAACTATACTTAGAGATCGTTGAACACATGTGGCTTGAACTGGCGGAAAGATGGTTGGACAAGCCGATGGGAAGAACGGCGGGAAAGCTGGTGGGTAGATCGATATGATCTCCAATGCTGGTGCCGGGATGATAGCATTAACCGGCATAATCGCGGATTGCCTGACAAACAGCTGAGTTCTAGTAGCTTGAGAGTTCTGACACTACTGGTCCGCTGATTTCATCGATTACTCGATATCTGAAGGCCGCGTGTTATTTGTTGATGCACGAAATGCGCTTCCGAGTTCCGTGAAGAGAAAAAGAGAGGGGGGAGTATGTCGAATAATCGGTTACTAGCGGTTTGGACTGAGGGACATAAAAAGAGAGGCTGCTGGCAAGGACAATAACAGAGTTCGCCCGCCGCGGCTTGAATGCCACTCCTACGACGTGCTTTCCTTTTGTTAAAAAGGAATCAGTTACAATTAGAAGGGAAAAGTAGAAAAAGGGAAGCCGGCCGGACAGCAGGCCGCAAGGCACTAAGCTCGAGACCGCAGCTCTTAACAAGAGAGTTCCTGGATTCGAGCTAGCATGCTTTGGGCATGCTCCTGCCCCCTATTTATAGGCTCGGGGGCCTGCCCAAACAGGTAGGGCTAAAATTACTGGCTGCCCGGGGTACAGAAGAACCGGGTAGAGGTGAGGTGAAATAATTAAACAAAAAAGGAGAAAGGAAGTTAACTACGCGGCTTGGCGGATTCCTCCTGGCGAGCTGACTGTGTAACACCCCCTATCTGTCGCATAGCATATAGCAGTAGGTCCGGTAGGGGCCCGACGCCATATACCAGAGACAGACCGGGTGGTTACTCAATGGAAATCATCCAACTAATATCCAACATCCTACACAGAGTCATTCTAGCGGAAACAATTTAAAGTTGCAATAAAAAGAACCCAGCACAAGCTTGAATGTCCACTACCCAAACCAACAGGAATGAAGTAAAATACACCAGTATAATGGCCTTAAGGCCTTACAAATTGTTTACTCAAATACAATGTGTCTTCCATACCTCGGCACGCAGGCCGGTCACCCACGAATAAACAAGTAAAGACTCAAAATAGGCCTTCGAGGGCCGGCTTCTCAACTTGGGCTTTGGCCCGCTATTTACCGCTCGACTACATAGCACCTGCAAGCAATAATCCACCGCATCTACCACCATGCTGGCAGAATCACGGATCTGCCAAGTTTTCTGGGGGCACCTTGGAGTTAATCCCCAAGGCTCCCTGTTGCAATCTACTGCGTAGAAAACCTGAAAAACAAACATCCGCACGGAGTCTGCTCCGGCCACTTAAGCAATGCAACATCACCGATCCAGACCAACTTGTCCGAGTAGGGTTTATACATCATGCCTATATCCATTCTCGATTACGGACTGTACATGTACACAATGGGGACTATTCATGTCTACCCGAAGGAACGCCTCAACTCACCGCAAACTCGCGAGAGAGGGGTTCCTATGCAAAGGAAAAGAGAGCTTCACATGCTCAAGTAGAGAATCGTTACCCTAACATTTTTACTTGGCGCCATGGAAATATATGCGGATGGAAATCACTGCAATCTCCTTGCCTCCGTAGATCCGAAGTCGGCTCGCGATTTCGAGCTCTGAAACTCCGCCGATAACCGGATCTAGCCTCCTTTCTTCTTCCTTGCTCTCCATTCTATCTAGACTTTTAGAAACAGACTAAGTGAAAGAAGTGAGGGATTTGAAACCCTTTTCCCATGTATATCCCAGTAGTAACAACCCCCAAATGTCGGATCCCAAAATAAGGAAACGAACGACCACGATCCAGAGCTGAAATGCAAAATCTGGGTCGAACACGGACTGCGACACGCCCGTGTCCCGGGTCATCTCCTCAATTCATCGTCGAATCCGACGTGTCCCAAAATTCACACGGGCACCTGACACGCCCTTGTTAGAACTAACACGCCCATGTCAACCAGTACACGCCCGTGTTCCCGTGCGTGTTCCTCCGTTGACACATGACCAACACCAACCTGAGACACACACTGTCTTGGACACGCCCGTGTCCTAATTTACACACCCGTGTCATACCTGAACACACCTGGACTCCAGGTTGTGTTCACTATCTCGGCACTTCATCGAGCACAGTTCGTCGACCACCCGACACGACCTTGGACACGCCCGTGTCCTAGGCCGTGTTCCCTGTCTCGACACTTCGTCGAGCGAAAATCATCGACTTCACGGGCAGATTGTCGACACGATCTCGACACGACCTAGGACACGCCTGTGTCTCAGGCAGTGTTCGCTTCCTGACGATCGTCGACTCCAAAATTCGTCGACCTCTCGGCCAAGTCGTCGACCTAAACACGACACGCCCTGGGACACGCTCGTGTCCCAGGATATGTGCCCCGGCCAAATTCCAAACTTGGCTCAAAACAACTCCCGTCTCTCTTTTGAATTTCGGGGCATTACAACTCTCTCCCTCTTAAAAGAATTCGATCCTCGAAATTACATAAAGGAAAGATAATCATAAACTTAAACGGTACCTGAGTGAAGCAACTCCGGGTACTCCTCAAGCATGGTTTGCACTCGCTCCCAAGAGAGCTCTTCCCGACCGTAATAATCCCAATGGACCTTGACCATTCTGATCTCATTGTTACGTAGCCGCTTGACATCCGAGTACTAAATACGAACGGGTTTGACCTTTGTCATCAACCCATTCTCGATCGGCACTTGATCCACTGCGATCACATGCGAAGGCTCTTGCACCGCCTTCCGTAGCACCGATATATGGAATACATCGTGTAGACCACTAAGCTCCACTAATAGCTTCAACCGATAAGATGCTTCACCAATCCGCTCCAGAACCTCAAACGGTCCAAGGTACCTCGGGCTTATCTTCTTCAAGCGCCGCACCTGCGAGACACCGTTAAACGACTTGATCTTCAAGTACACCCAGTCTCCAATAGCGAACTCCACGTTACTGTGCTTGGCATTATAGTACTTAGCCTGGAGTCCCTGAGCAATTAGCAACCTTTCCTGAATGGTTCGCACCAATGAAGTAGAATCTTCCACCTCCTTTCGCTTGTACAACTTTGACTCACCCATTTCCAACCAAGACAACGGCGTACGACATCTTCTACAATAAAGGGACTCGAAGGGCGCCATTTGTATGCTCACCTGGTAGCTATTGTTGTACGCGAACTCCACCAAGTATAAGTGGTCCTCCCACTACTTCCCAAATTCCAGGACGCACATGCGAAGCTTGTCTTCCATTATCCTATTGACCCTCTCGGTCTGCCCATCCGTGTGCGGATGAAAGGCTGTGCAGAAACTCAGCTTTGTTCCCAACATCTGTTGCACCAGCCTCCAATCAGTAGACGTGAACCTCCCATCTATGTCATTCACGATGCTGTGGGGCACACCGTGAAGCCGTATTATGTTGTCCACATAATGTTTTGCCAATTTCTAAACCGTATCATCCTTCCTATGAGGAATAAAATGTGACACCTTTGTTAGACGATCTATGACCACCCAAATGGTGTCATTCCCTTTTTGCGACCTTGACAGCCTGTGCACAAAGTCCATAGTAATGTCGTCAAACTTCCACTCCGGAATAGGCAAGGAATTCAAGAATCCTCCCGGCTTTTGGCATTTCTCCTTCACTAAGGAGCATGTCTGACACTTTGCCACGTATAGTGCAACATCCTTCTTCAGTCCTGGCCACCAGAACAATTTCTTCACATCACGGTACATCTTCGTGCTCCCCGGGTGAATCGTGTACTTGGTATGATGCGCCTTGTACAATAATTCCAACTGCAAAGTGCTCACATTTGGGACACACAAATGACCGTCTTTCTAAAGCAATCCATCCACAACCTCGCATTGGGAATTTGACCCATCCAGAGCCTCTATCATGAGCTGCTTCATGCTGCTATCCACATCCAAAGATTGCCTAATCCGATCATCCAGGTCATACTGAACTTCCATCCAGTTCAGTAGCGCTTCAACACTCGACTGCTTGTCTACGCAAGAGATCTCTAACGCCTCCAACTCCTGAACCAACCAGTCGTCATGGACAGACAACCAAATGGCTTGAGCTGGGCCCCGACGCCTCAACGCTTCCGCAAATGCATTGCCCTTCCCAGTCACATAAAAGATCTTAAACGTGTATTCCCCCAGGAACTCCATCCATCTCGTCTGTCACATGTTTAGATCTTTTTGATCCAACAAATATTTCAGTATTTTATGGTCGGTATAGATATCGACCCTCACCCAATACAATTATTGTCTCCACAGCTTCAAGGCAAAAATCACAGCCTCTAACTCCAAGTCATGGACCGGATAATTCCTCTCGTTCACTTTCAGCTGTCTCGAGCCATACGCTATCACACTTTCGTACTGCAGAAGCACACAACACAAGACACTGCCCGAAGCATCGCTATAGATTTCAAAGCCTTCGGCCCATTTGGCAAACTCAGCACAGGCACCATGGTCAACCGATACTTCAACTCCTCAAAAGATCGTGCGCACTCCGGCATCCAAACGAACTTCTGCTGCATCCTCGTCAAAGTAGTGAGGGGTAACGCTATCTGCGAGAAGTTCTCCACGAAGCGCCTGTAATAGCCGGCAAGCCCCAGAAAGCTCCGGACTTCCACTATTGTAGAAAGCACAATCCACTCTCGTATCTTAACAATTTTCACCGGATCGACCGTAATTCCGTCTCCACTGACTATGTGACCAAGGAATGCCACTGAAGATTACCAAAACTCGCATTTGGAGAACTTGGCGTACAATTGATTTCTCCTCAGCGTCTCCAGCACCAAATGCAGATGCCTGAAGTGATCCTCCTCACTCTGCGAGTACACCAAAATATCGTCGATCAAGACGATCACAAAGTGGTCCAAGTACTCCCTGAAAGTCCTGTTCATCAAATCCATGAACACCGACGCCGCATTTGTCAGCCCAAACGGCCTGACCGTAAACTCGTAATGCCTGTATCTCGTACTAAAAGCTGTTTTGGGGATATCACTCTCCCTTATCCTCAGCTGATAGTATCCAGACTTGAGATCCAACTTTGAGTACACTGTCAACCCGACTAACTGATCAAATAGATCATCAATCCTTGGGATCGGGTAATTGTTCTTCTCTGTTAGCTTGTTCAACTCCCGATAATCAATACAAAGTCTCAAGCTTCCGTCCTTCTTCTTAATAAAGAGGACCGGTGCACTCCAAGGCGACGAACTTGGATGCACATACCCTTGCTCCAACAACTCTTGCAGTTGAACCTTTAGCTCTGCCATTTCTTTAGGTGCTAGCCGATACGGAGAGAGTGACACAGGTTTATCACCTAGCACTAGCTCAATCGTGAAATCTATCTCCTGTTGAGGCGGGGCTCCAGGAAGATCGGCAGGGAACACATCAGGGTACTCAGCTACCACTGAAATACTGTCCATCGTAGGCTTAGGCTTTGCAACCTCCACTAGCGTGAAAAATAGCTCAGCTCCAGCACGAAACGCTTTCACCACCTAAAGAGCAGACATCAACGTCTTGGTCGATCCTTTCAATCCCATAAAAGCCATCTCACAACCTGTTCCCAACTTGACTTCCTTGCAACCGCAATCAATATGAGCTTGTTGCTCCGAGAGCCAGTCCATGAAAAATATTACGTCGAACTCCACCAGCGGTAGTAGCGACACTAGCAAATGGAACTCCTGACTCCCAACACGAATCTTAACACCACAAATTCTGTCTGCGCGCATCGAACAACCATTGGGCAACAACACATCCAATTTGTCCTTCTCCACCGAAAAAGGTACTCCGATGCGCGATACAAACCCTTCGGACAAAAAGGAGTGCGAAGCTCCCGTGTCAAAGAGTGCTCTCGCCGAATTCTCACAAATCAAAACAAATCCTAAATAAGCAGTGGTAAGGTAACACACACATAACAAGTATAAAACAATTTGACTCGCTATAAATTTAAATCATACCTGTCACCACATCCGCTTGTTTAATGGCCTCCTGTTGGCCAAGATTACAAACTCTCGGTTGAGCCGGAGCGTAATGGGACGTGGTTGACTCCACCTCCTTGCCCATCTCTTCATAAGTTGTTCCCTACTTCCTCTCGGACTTGGGGAGTCCGCTACAGCAGTCACGGGCAAAGTGCCCCGGTTTTCCACAAGTAAAACATGCACCCGAGGTCCGACCCGTAGGCGCCCCAGAAGCACCGGAAGAAGGAGCTGGACCCGAAGTCCTAGCCTTCTTAAAGAACTTACGGTACCCAGACTTTGAGGTAGTAGGACCCTTGAATTCAGACTTCTTATCACCAAAGCTTTTCTTTGCATGTGCATTCCTCATATCTGAAAGAATTAATGACTAACCACCTAGGGGGGGGGGGGGTGAATGGGTGTAATTCATTTTTCTTCTAAGGCAGAATATATATTCAGTTAATTAATCTGAAACAGCTAGTTTTACAGCTAACACAACACAGAATTCACAGAATCATTCAATCACAGAGTGCACACAGTTTTTATAGTGGTTCCCCAAGGTCTGGTTACATCCACTTCCCCCTTTGCCTATCTTGCAATGTGCTAGATTCGGCCTAATTTCTTCTCTTCACCTCAGATCCTCAGATCTTACATCTCGGAACCCAACAAGGTTCCTACAACTAAGAGTGAGTCCACACTCTTACAGCTCAGGCAAACTGCCCTACCTTAGCCTACACAAGGCCTACAACTCAGAGAAAACAATCTCCTACAACTCAGGCTCACAGCACTATCTCAGCCTTCAACAAGGCCTACCACTCAGTGAAAATACTCTCATACACTCAGCCTTTATAAACACATGCTTACAACTCATATTTATAAAGATCATACGGAAAATAGATTTAACAATGTATTTAACCACCACCCTGGTAGAGAGAGAATGGATGGATGGCTTCTTGATCAGTTCTTGGAAGAATCTGATGGCAGAGAACAACCACTCTTAGCTTTCTTCAAAGCTTCTTGAATCTGAACTCGGTAGGGTTGAATCTCCTGTGAAGTTGATCTTCAATCAGCTTCTATCTTGATATTCAGATCACAATCTGAATCCCTCTTAACAGCCTGGTTCAGCAACTGCACTTCAATAGATGGAGCTCTCTCTCTCTAACTTCTTCTTTTTATTCTATCTCAGTATCTGTGTTTTTCTTCTCTCATCAATCATCATCTGTTGAAGGAGAATGCCTTTATATAGACTTTCTCCATGGTAACCGGCTGATCCGGTTTCTAACAAACTTCTGACAGTTGCAGTAGACCGGTTGGTTATGGCAGCTGTCAAGTCATCCAGTCACTTCTTGAAACTCTGTTTCTATCAGCAAAGTGTCGAGACTGAAATTCATCATGTGTCGACACAAGTAGACTAAGTGTCGACACAAGTGGAATAAGTGTCGACATAAGGCTTGGTGGTGTCGACACATCTCCTTTGTTGTTGATACTGCTTCTCGACACAGCTTCTGTAGAATGTGTCGACACTGATTCTGTGTGTCGACACACTCACTTCTTCTCTTTAACATGGTTTAAGCTCTGCAGTGTGTAGACACAAGTCCTGTGTGTCGACACAGTTGATGTCGACAAGGTCTTCTGTATGTCGACACTGCCTCTGTGTGTCGACACAATTGATGTTGACTAAGCTTCTGTGTGTCGACACTGCCTCTGTGTGTCGACATAGTGGATTTCGACTAAACTTTCTCTGTGTGTCGACACTGCCTCTATGTGTCGACACAGTTGATGTTGACTAAGCTTCGCTGTGTGTCAACACTACCTCTATATATCGACACAGTTTCTTCTGGTGTCGACACAGCCTTTCTAAGTGTTGACACAATTAACTCCAAGTGTCGACACAACTTTTCTCCAGTGTCGACACAATCCTTCATAAGTGTCGACACAGCTTCTCCTAGTGTCGACACATGGACTTAGAAATTTTTTCTGCATTCCTGCATTTACTTAACCTGCACATATAAACTCAAAACAACATCAAATATACCTTGATGCATATCATTGAGTAAGGTGAGGCTTCTTCAAATCTGGTACATATTTTCCAATGTACCCAACAATCTCCACCCATTTGGAGAAGTCATAACCCTTGTCAATGATATACACCATTGATAACAAATACACATTATGATGTATAGCAACAGTATATGACAGGGTAACTTTTAAACAAAACATACATAGCATGTCATCACAGAATAATAATGGAACACAATGAGCATTAATTATTATTTTGTTTCAACTTTCAAAAGTTTCTAATCAAAAGTTTACATAGATTTCAATGTTAAAGATTACAAAGTTGTAAAATCAAGTAAATCTAATCTAAAGCTAATCTGGCTCCTTAATAACTATGTCTTTGCCTGATTGGATCTTGGCTTGTACTGGAGCATCAGTATCATCAACTGGCTTCTTGCCCTTTAGATCTTTCTTCTTTTTCTCTTCAGCCCTTGTTCTTTGCCTTTCAAAGTATTGAAAGAGCTTTGGGAAATATTTGCTAGGCTCCTGAGCATTAGGAGATAGCTTCCCAGCCTTAGCCTTTCTTCTATATTGAACAATGGCTTCTTGCCTGGCTTCATACTGTTGTCATTCTTGTGTAGAGTACCATTTGCCCATATCATGGGTCTTATCCTTTACAGCTTTCCAAGCAGTCAGTATAATATTACAGGATGTTGGAATCCACTGCTCAAAATCAGGCGTCAACTCTGCCTGTTCTCTGAATCTCTTCTTAGACAATAGAGCTTCTTGCTCTTTGTTCAATACTTCCTCTGACACTGACTTGTCTACTTTCTCAAGGATAATATTTTGAGCACCTTCTGGAGGGCTGTACATAGACTGTACTTCTTAGTGAATCATGTCAAAATCAGCTGGAGGATAAATAACATGAGCAACTTCAACTTGATCACCTCCAAAATAAGCAGGGTCTATACCTGACTAAGCCACATTGTCATCATCATAGAGGGGTGGATATCCAAGTGTGGCTCTGATGCTATTAGAGATCCATTTAGCATGATCAGAGCCAGCTTTGACTAACACTCTCTCCACCTTTATGACTTCTCTTGCAACATGATCCCTGAGGTCATCTTTTTGAAATCTGATTTGCTCATCAAGAAAATTAACTCCATCTTTATAGAATGCCTTTAACTTCAGTAGCTGTCCAGAAATGGTCTTTTGAGAATCCTGAATAGCTGTTTGGACAGCAGCTAGTCCTTCCTGTAATTGCTTATCAAACTATGCCTTGGCTTTAGCCTTTTCCTCAGTTTGAGCAGTAGCAAGATTCTTCATTTCTGTAACAATCACATTATGTGATTCTGTCAGATTATCATTCATTCTAATTTGATTCTCTAGGACATAGCCTTGCTTTACAGCTATATCATCAACTTGAGTCTTGATTTTCTCTTGATGTGTTGCTAGGAAAACCACAGCATTGCCTCCTTTGTGAAAGCAATCTGTCATCTCGTTCTTATTCTGATTAACTTTAAATCTTATTAATTTAATATCTTGTGCCAAGGAGAGTTGTAGATCTTTGTGGGTCTCATCCATATACTTCACTATGATAATCCGTTGTTCATCTAGCTTAACTTGCAGAGAGACTAATAAGGAATTGTAATCAGTTACTGGGGCAGGTTGAGGAGTAGTTTGTAATGCCCTCTTATAGCTTTTACTCCTTCTTTTGAAAACCATCAGTTTTCTTTTCTTAGCTTGAATTTCTGCTTCCTCTTCAGAGGTTGAAGTACTGGCTATATCAACTCTCTCTTTAGGACTAAGAGGTAATTCCTATGTAGTCCTGGTAGCTCCCTTTGATTCCTTTGCTCCTCCCCCACAGTACTAACTTACTCCTTTTCAATGTTAACTTGCTCCCCCTCAAAATCTACTTTATCCCCCTCAAACTCAGTTTGCCCTAGATCAGGGAACAACTCTTCAAGGGTGAATTCTTGTTGAGTTGGGACTGGAGATACTCTTATCTTTGGAGCATTATCAGTAGCAGATGTATCCTCCATGATAACATCTTAAGCTTGACTGTGTAGATGAGTTGGTTGGTCAACATCATTCAAAGATTTAGTTAGAGTTTCATCCTTATCATTAAGAATTTATTGATTAACCTCATGTATTACCTCAAGTATAGTTTGTGTAGCCATATCACTTTCCAAGTGTATTGGCTCTTCCTCAACATGAGGCTCCCCCTGTACTTGAGCACTATCTGTAGGGTCTTGGGCAGGATTATCTTGTACTGTAGATTTCTCAGGAATCTCTTGCCTTTCTTCCTCTGGCATATCCTTAGTTAGGACCATATCCCATTTAGAGATGATCCTTATTTCCATTCTCCTCATATGGTTAATCTTTGAACCAACAGTTTGTTCCATTACTTCAGGAATGGTTCTAGCCAAGTACAGACTCATAATTCTTCCCAGATTTGGTTTCTTAAGACTTTCCTTAATCTGTTCAAAAATTACTAAAGACCAATCTGTGTTTAGTCTGTAGATGATCCTGGTCATCAGGCTGAACATATAGGCAGAAATACTATCATGTCCCCCTGGCTTGCAGAGAATAAATTTGCCAACCACTTCTGAAAGAAACTTTCCTTGTAGATTCATTCCTTTTCTGTTCATTGCTGAATCAATCTTCAAGGTGTGATCCAATCCACACTATTGAAGTGCTTCCCTTGTCTTGGATGAGGTAACTTCAACTTCTTCTTGAATTCTTGGTAGTTGAAGAGTTTTCCTCAAGCTCTTCAAAGTCAGTTTAACTTTAGCACCATGAACTATAGATTTGATCTTAAGTCCAGTTGAATCTATAGAAGCAGTGCCATAGAAATCTAGAATTTCTTTCTTCCAAATCTTTGTTGGTTCAGATACGAAATATTCTAACCCATTCTAAGCAATTAGGGTTACTACGGCTGTAATTTCAGGTTCTACATGATCAAAGGCATTGCGTACCATCTCATTGCCTTCATTGACATTGTCTTCTAGCTTCGGCGCCATTAGGGTTGAGTGAAAGCTTGGATTAATAAGAGAGAAGTTGTCGACACAGGGTTTTGGTCTCGAAAATATGGAGAATGTGTCGACAGAATATGTTGTTGACCTATTTATACCTTTCTAAGTAATGAAGGTCAAAAGTCGCGTCAACAATCTCTTAATGTGTCGACACTATTGAAAAGTGTCGACACAGACTTATAATGTCTCGACATCAATTCTATTTGACTTTGTCGAGTTCGAAGATCTGAGGTCGACGAATCTGTGACTATACTCTAAGTGTCAACACCACGTCTGGATGTGTCGACACCACTTTTCTGAAGTGTCGACACCGATTCTCTAGATGTGTCGACACCACTTTCCTGGAATGTCGACACCAACTACTATGTGTCGACACCACTTCTCTGGAATATCGACACCAACTACTATGTGTCGACACAGACAACTTCTTGTGTCGACACAATTTTACTTAGCCAAATTTTGTTAAACTAATTAATGTTCAACATACCTATTTCAATTTTAAAATTGTTGAATTTAGTTTCATCTAAAGGCTTAGTAAACATGTCAACTAGTTGTAAATCAGTACTAAGAAATTCTAAAGAGATATCCTCTTTCTCTTTATGGTCTCTAAGAAAATGGTACCTTATTTCTATATGCTTTGTTCTACTATGAGAAACTGGATTATGTGAAATAGAAATAGCACTAGTAGAATCACATAACAATGGAGTTCTACTTACCTGGATACCATAGTCTTCTAACTGATGTTGTATCCACAATAGTTGTGCACAACAACTTCCAGCAGCAACATACTCTGACTCAGCTGTGGAAATAGCCACACTGGTCTGCTTCTTACAGCTCCAAGACACCAATCTTCCTCCTAGAAATTGACAGGTGCCTGTAGTACTTTTCCTATCTACTTTGCAACCTGCAAAGTCTGCATCTGAATAACCCATTAGTAGAAAATCTCTATCCCTAGGATACCAAAGGCCTAGATTAGGTGTGCCCTTAAGATATCTCAAAATCCTTTTGACTGCAATAAGATGAGATTCTTTGGGTCAGGATTGGTACCTAGCATAGAAAAATGTAGCATACATGATATCTGGTCTACTAGCAGTCAGATATAGGAGGGAGCCAACTATCCCTCTATACAAAGTTTCATCTACAGGTTTCCGGGCATCATCTTTGCTAAGAGATACACTTGTCCCCATTGGAGTTCTCATGGTAGTGGATGACTCCATACCATACTTTTTAATTAACTCCAGGGTGAACTTAGACTGGGATATGGACAAGCCATCATCAGTCTGTCTTACTTGGAGACCCAAGAAGAACTTAAGTTCTCCCATACTGCTCATTTCAAATTTCCCTTTCATAAGTTTGGCAAACTTTCTACAAAGGTTACTTTCAGTAGACCCAAATATTATGTCATAAACATATATTTGGACTAGGATAATCTTTCCTTTGGATTCCCTAAGGAATAGAGTCTTGTCTATTTTCCCCCTTGAGAATTTGTTCTCAATGAGAAAATTAGACAGGGTTTCATACCAAGCCTTTGGAGCTTGTTTTAACCCATACAAAGCTTTCCTAAGTCTATAGACATAAGTAGGATTGAGTGGATCAACAAAACCTGAGGGCTGCTCTACATATACCTCCTCTTTTAAGTCTCCATTTAAGAAGGCAGACTTAACATCCATCTGGAACACATTGAAGCCTTGATATGCTGCATAAGCTAGGAATAGTCTGATAGCTTCCAATTTAGCCACATGAGCAAAAGTCTGATCAAAGTCTATGCCCTCCTCCTGTCTATATTCTTTGGAAACTAACCTTGCCTTGTTCTTCACGATGATCCCACTCTCATCAAGCTTGTTTCTATATATCCACTTTATCCCAATGACATTATGGCCTATTGGTTTTGGAACTAAATCTCAGAACTTGCATCTTCTGAACTGATTTAACTCTTCTTGCATGGCATCAATCCAGTGTGGGTCCTCAATTGCTTTTTCAAATCTCTTAGGTTCCACTTGAGATAAGAAGCTAGAGCAAAGAACTGTGTTCAAGTTCCTGCTCCTTGTTTGTACTCCTTGTCTTAGATCACCAATGATCTGGTGTGCAGGATGATCCTTCAACTGTCTAACTACTGGAGGTAATCTATCAGTAGTTTGATCTTCTCCAATCTCTTCTTCATGCTGCACCTCATGTTCTTCATCAGCATCCTGAGTTTCTTGTACTCCCCCTGTACAGCAACTACCATTTTCCACATCCTGCTTTGCAGTTGGATCTTCTCTGATAGTAAGCTGATCCATCTTCTGCTGAATACCTGTGGAGCTACAAGATCTACTTGGCAACTCACTGCTAATAAGTTTAGTTTCATCAAAAATAACATGAACTGACTCTTCTACAAACTAAGTAGCTAAGTTGTAGACCCTATAGACCTTATTATTGTTGTTGTATCCAACAAATATCCCATCTTGGGATTTGGCAGCAAACTTAGAAAGGTGAGATTTGCCATTGTTAAGTACATAACACTTGCAACCAAACATCCTAAAATAGGATATGTTTGGTTTCCTACCTTTCACAACCTCATACGGTGTCTTTTTGTGGCTTTTGGTGATGGAAGCCCTATTGAGCACATGACATGAAGTTTTAACTGCCTCAGCCCAGAAATATTTTGGGAGAGAAGTATCACTCAATAGTATTCTTCCAGCCTCAATCAATGTCCTATTCTTTCTCCCAGTAATGCCATTTTGCTGAGGTGTTGTAGGTGAGGAGAATTCCTGGTGAATCCCAGACTCTTCACACAGCCTTGTCATACTTTCAGATTGGAATTCAGTTCCATGGTCACTTACGATTTTGACCACTGAACTATCTAATTCATTCTGAATTTGTTTGACGAAATTGTAGAAGACCTTTGGGGTTTCAAATTTTTGTCTCAGAAAGAATACCAAAGAGAATCTAGAATAGTCATCTACAACCACAAAAGTCTAGACCTTCCTACCTAGGCTCTGAACTGGCATAGGACCAAAAAAATCCATATGCAAGAGGTACAAGCACCTCACTGAATCCTTAGTTTCAAGGCTATGAAAGGTGGATATAGTCTGCTTGTCTTTTTGACAAGCTGAGCATATCCCATCCTTAACACACTTAACTTGAGGATCATTCCTCACTAACTCTTTGCTAAAGAGTTGGCCAATGGTCTTGTAATTAAGATGGGCTAGCATCTTGTGCCATTTGACACAATGAGAGACTTTCTCATCAGCTACAAGACAGATAGGTGAATTTCCATTCTCACACACAAAGTCTAGGCAATATACATTTCTTTTTCTATAACCAATCAATATGACCTCTTGATCACTTGACCTTTTGATATGACAACCATTCTTAATAAATGAAATGTCATAACCTAAATCACTCAGCTGACTTATGCTAATTAGGTTTTGTTTCAAACCCTTTATATAGGCCACTTGAGTGATTGTAACTGAGTTATTAGAAATGTTACCAAAACCTTTGATGATTCCGTTTTCAGAACGACCAAAGATTACTTTAGGCCCATTAAGCATAGGTGAGTAGTCCTTCAGTAATCCCCTTATTCCAGTCTTGTTCCTGGAACATCCACTGTCCAAGTACTATATAGGAGCATGGCACCTTGGACTCACCTGCAACATAGATTACTTAACCTTAGAACCCAAATAACTTTTGGGTCCTTGGTGCAAGTTAGTCTGAAACTTAACAAATCTGTCTGCAGCTCTTCTAACAGGTAGACTGCTACTCTCCTTGACACTGGAATTGTGCCAACAGTCTAATGCAAAGTGGCCTATCTTGCCACAGCACCAGCACTCAAACTTATTGTACCTCTTTTTAGGTACAAACTTAGATGTACTGTTTGCAGCAGGTCTTTGTTTTGTGTTGGGGCTTTGCCTCTAGAATTGGACTTAGCAGTCCATGCAGTTCTCTTAAACCCTAATCCAGCCTTACCCTTTTGAGACACAACCTCATCAATCAAGGGTAACACAGATTTTGGCTTAGAAAAACTAGCGACTATCTCCTTTTCTTTCTGAAGTCTATTCCCCAGACTTTTAATCTGATCATTTTTAAATATGATAGTACTCATCTGAATAACAGTAATGTTTTTCAGTTTGGCTATCTCATTCAACTTCTAATCCAGCAACTTCTCTAAATCAGATGCAACCAACTTAAGAGCTGCAATTTCCTTAGCCTGATGTTTGGCCAGGCTTTTGCTTCTCTTAAGTGTCTGCAATAAATCTCCATATTCATCTATTAACTGATGAATATCTCCTTCAGATTCAGACCCATCTTCATCTCTTGATGGAGATACTTCTGATTCTGACCTAGTGAAATAATTAGAATCTACATATACACATTTTACCTTACTGGGGCCAGACTGATCCTGGCACTGGTCTTCTTCAGACACTGCCATCAATCCTCTACACTGATGGTCTTCCTGATCATAGATAGAGTCCAGTAATTGCATGAACTCATCCTCTTCTTCTGCAAACAGACCAATATATGCCTCAGCGTCAGTTTCTGAGTCTGAAGTTGATTGATCAGTCAGACTTTTATCTTTCTCAGCAACAAAGGATTTCTCCTTCTTGTTCTTGTGCTGAGACCTCTTTCTATTAGCAGACTCCTTCCTCTTGTCTGGACAGTCAGCCACAACATGTCCAGCTTTGTTGCAGCAATAATATATAATCTTGGATGAAGTTGACTTGCCACGCTTTGTCCCATTCCTGTCCTTCCTGAATGATTTCCCCTTCTGATAATAGTCATCCCTGAACTGTGATGTGGAAGGCTTAGATTTCCACTGTTTATTCTTCAAGAGTCTTTGGAACTGCCTTGTAAATGCTGCAAAGTCTTCATCTGAATTGCTGCTGTCTGAACTGGGATTATCTGAATTTTCTGAGATAATTTTTGCATCTCTCTTAGGAAAAGATGGAGACATTTTCCTATTCTTACTTGTAGCTTCAACCTTGAAATCCACTGACTTTTCTTTATAGTCATCCTTTGTGTTTTTCTCTTCCTCCTTTATAGCTAACAGCTGCATCTCATATGACATCAATTTTCCAAACAGTGTTGGAGGAGAAATCTCAGCCAGTCTGGCCACTTCTCTTTTGGCATAAATTTTTGTATCACAATCCTTAGTCAATGACCTATGGAATTTATCATTTAACTCATAAGTACTGAAAACTCTTCCATAAGACATTAGTTCATTGACTATCCTATAGAAATTCTTATAGCATTCAGTAATACTTTCAGACTTGGCTTGTCTGAAACTCTCATATTCTTGATTAAGCATAGATTTTCTATCTTACCTAACCTCTTCAGAATCTTCCATGTAGACTATCAATGTGTCCCACATTTCCGTGGAGGTTTTGCAGTGTATTAGATTCTGGAATGTTGAATCATCAATGGTACTTACTATAATATTCTGGGCTCTTTTATCCATTGTTGCCAAGATGATCTCATCTTTAGCCATCTCTAAAAAATCCTTTGGAATTCTTTGATTGGCATCAAGAACAGAAATCTTCATTGGAATATATGGCCCTTCCTTAACTGTTATATAGATTCTAGGATCAGATGCCTCCATGAATAATCTGACCCTTTCCTTCCAAATTCCAAATATCTCTTTCCTGCAGATGGGCAATTTCATTGAACCAAGTTCTTTATGGTTTTCTCCTTAACCCATCTTCTTGATCTTAATTCTGCCTTACAGATCTCTCTCAGAGTGTTAGGTCTAACTTTGAGGAACCTCCCTCTAATACCACTTGAAAGAATTAGTGTCTAACCACCTAGAGGGGGGGGGGGTGAATAGGTGTAATTCCTTTTTCTTCTAAGGCAGAATATATATTTAGTTAAATACTCTGAAACAGCTAGTTCTACAGCTAACACAGCACAGAATTCACAGAATCATTAAATCACAGAGTGCACACAGTTTTTATAGTGGTTCCCCAAGGTCTGGGTACATCCACTTTCCCCCTTCGCCTATCTAGTAGTGTGCTAGATTCGGCCTAACTTCTTCTCTTCACCTCAGATCCTCAGATCTTACAACTCATAACCCAACAAGGTTCCTACAACTCAGAGTGAGTCCACACTGCTACAACTCAGGCAAACTGCCCTACCTCAGCCTACACAAGGCCTACAACTCAGAGAAAATAATCTCCTACAACTCAGGCTCACAGCCCTACCTCAGCCTTCAACAAGGCCTACCACTCAGAGAAAATACTCTCTTACACTCAGCCTTTATAAACACAGGCTTACAACTCAGATCTATAAAGATCCTACAGAAAATAGATTTAATAATGTATTTAACCACCACCCTGGTAGAGAGAGAATGGATGGATGTCTTCTTGATCAGTTCTTGGAAGAATCTGATGGCAGAGAACAACCACTCTTAGCTTTCTTCAAAGCTTCTTGAATCTGAACTCAATAGGGTTGAATCTCCTGTGAAGTTGATCTTCAATCAGCTTCTATCTTGATATTCAGATCATAATTTGAATACTTCTTAGCAGCCTGGTTCAGCAACTGCACTTCAATAGATGGAGCTCTTTCTCTCCAACTTCTTCTTTTTATTCTATCTCAGTATTAGTGTTTTTCTTCTCTCATCAATCATCATCTGTTGAAGGAGAATGCCTTTATATAAACTTTCTCCACGGTAACCGGTTGATCCGGTTTCTAACAAACTTCTGACAGCTCTGACAATTGCAGTAGGCCGGTTGGTTATGACAGATGTCAAGTCATCCAGTCACTTCTTGAACTCTGTCTCTGTCAGCAAAGTGTCGAGACTGAACTTCATCATGTGTCGACACAAGTAAAATAAGTGTCGACACAAGTGGAATAAGTGTCGACATAAGCCTTGGTGGTGTCGACACAACTCCTTTTTTGTTGATACTGCTTCTCGACACAGCTTCTGTAGAATGTGTCGACACTGATTCTGTGTGTCGACACAATCACTTCTTCTCTTTAACTTTGTTGAAGCTCTGCAGTATGTCGACACAAGTCCCGTGTGTCGACATAGTTGATGTCGACAAGGTCTTCTGTGTGTCGACACTGCCTCTATGTGTCGACACAATTGATGTCGACTAAGCTTTTGTGTGTCGACATAGTGGATGTCGACTAAACTTTCTCTTTGTGTCAACACTGCCTCTATGTGTCTACACAGTTGATGTCGACTATGCTTCTCTGTGTGTCGACACTGCATCTGTATGTCGACACAGTTTCTTCTGGTGTCGACACAGCCTTTCCAAGTTTCGACACAATTAACTCCAAGTGTCGACACAGCTTTTCTCCAGTGTCGACACAAGCCTTCATAAGTATCGACACAACTTCTCCTGGTGTCGACACATGGACTTAGAAATTTTTTCTACATTCCTGCATTTACTTAACCTGCACATATAAACTCAAAACAACATCAAATACACCTTGATGCATATCATTGAGTAAGGTGAGGCTTCTTCAAATCAGGTACACATTTTCCAATGTACCCAACAATATCCTTTTCCAAACAGCGGGTCGTGTTGACCAGGGTCAATAAACCCTGCGTCATAGGCCCCGAGAGCAGTAGCCTTAAGTCATCTCTTAGACCTTCATAGAAACGGTTGGTCTTACACTCCTCATCCGCGAACATAGAGCTAGCATACCGACCCAACCGAGTAAACTCGTGGAGATACTCATCCACACACTCTCTCCTTGCACCAACCTTTGGAACTCATTCTCCAAAGCTATCCTCTATGCCGAACGGAGGTACCTCGCCAAGAACAGTCTCGAGAACTCCTCCATCGAGACATCTGTAATTTGCCTACACTTCAAGTGATGTAGCTCAAATCCTTCCCACCACAATGTAGCATCATCGTCCAGAAGGAACGTAGTTATAGTGGTCATCTGCCACTCCTCCGTTTCAGTAGCTGTCAGGACTCTCTTCACTCGGGAGATCCAATCTTCAGCTTGCGATGGGGTTCCCAACCCCGAGAACACAGGAGGATTAAAGCTCATAACGTGCTTGAGCTGCCTTTCAGTTGCTCGCCTCAGCACCAAAGGCTCCACCACTACCTGCTCCACTCTTCTCGGTTCATCCCTTTGCAGCGGTACCTGCTCCATCGTAGGAGCGAGCTGCTGCATTTGCCTTGCAGGCTGCGCATTGATCATGGCAAACATTGCTTCGGCAACAAATCATATGGTTTCAGCCGATCGAGGTGTTGCAGGAACATCGTTTGGTGCACTACTTGCCTCATAAACTCGGTGTTCTAACGGCCCAGCACCACTTTTGGTCACCTATAGTTATACAAAACACCATTAAGCGACCATACAAAATTGCAAAAAGCAATTAAAGGAATACGCAGGTTCCTCAAACACATGTATTTTCATTCCTAAGTGGACATACATGGGTTCTTTTGATGTTATAACGATGACACACACACATGTGCTCACCACCCCTTAAAACTAATTCGTCCACGAATTCATTTTAAGCCCGACCGAAAATAGGAGTCTGATACCAAATTGTAACACCCCCTATCTGTCGCATAGTATATAGCAGTAGGTACGGCCGGGGCCTGCCGCCATATACCACAGACAGACCGGGTGGTTACTCAATGGAAACCATCCAACTAATATCCAACGTCCTACACAGAGTCATTCTAGCGGAAGCAATTTAAAGTTGCAATAAAAAGAACACAGCATGAGCATGAATGTCCACTACACAAACCAACATGAATGAAGTACAATACACCAGTACAATGGCCTTAAGGCCTTACAAATTGTTTACTCAAATACAATGTGTCTTCCATACCACGGAACGCAGGCCGGTCACATATGAATAAACAAGTAAACACTCAAAATAGGCCTTCAAGGGCCATCTTCTCAACTTGGGCTTTGGCATGCTATTTACCGCTCGACTCTGCAGCACCTGCATGCAACAATCCACCACACGGTGGCAAACAAAAGCAACGGTCAGCTATGCTGACCAAAATATAACGATCCCGCCCCCAAAATCGGGGCGGCGATGCTCCTTCCCTGCACTTTGTTAGCATAACTAAGTAGTATAGTGAATAAACACTTCATCACAGGCATGGGCACACACGACCTCACACCCGTGTTCTCAGGGCACATTCTCGGTGAATCAGTCAACGTCATGTCAATTCAAGCCATAGACATCACAGTCTCACCACCGCCACTAGGACGACCAATCTTACAAGCATTTTGTCTTTCCGGCATTGGTCACGTCATTTTAAGCCATATACTGCCTAAGACCCTCTATCTAAGCCAACAGCTCCAACCGAACGACATAGAGCGGGTACGGTTCCGCCTAACCTGTTTCTCGCATCGCAACGATAATTTAAGCCATATGCACGGGTCAAACTTTCCCGAGTCCCAATCCGATACATACTTCATATAACCCAGTTATGTACAAGTTGGCTCCCAGGCCACCATGCTGGGAGAAACACGCATCTGCCCAGTTTTTTGGGTGCACCTTGGAGTTAACCCCCAAGGCTCCCTTTTGCAATCTACCGTGTAGGAAGCCTGAATAACAAACAACTGCACGGAGTCTTCTCCAGCCACTTAAGTAATGCAACATCTTCGATCCATACCAACTTATCCAGGTAGACTTCACACATCATGCCTATATCCATTCTCGATTACAGACTCTACATGTACACAACGTGGACTATTCATGTCTACCCAAAGGAACGCCTCAACTCACCGCAAACACACGAGAGCAGGCTTCCTATGCAAAGGAAAAGAGAGCTTCACATGCTCAAGTAGAGAATCGTTACCCTAGCATTTTTCCTTGGCACCATGGAAATGTATGCGGATGGATAGCACCACAATGTCCTTGCCTCCGTAGATCCGAAATCAGCTCGCGATTGGAGCTCCGAAACTCTGCCAATAACCGGATCTAGCCTCCTTTCTTATTCCTTGCTCTCTCTTCTCTCTAGACTTTTAGAAAGAGACTAAGTGAAAGAAGTGAGGGATTTGAAACCCTATTCCCGGGTATATCCCAGTAAGAACAACCCCCAGCCATCGGATCCCAAAATATGGAAACGAACGGCCATGATCCGGAGCTGAAATGCAAAATCTGGGCCAAACACAGCCTGCGACACGCCTGTGTCCGGGGCCGTGTCCCCCATTCGCCATCGAAACCGACGCGTCCCGAAATTCACATGGGCACCTGACACGCCCGTGTTAGAATTGGCACGCCCGTGTCATCCAATACACGCCCGTGTTCCCGGGCATGTTCCTCCATCGACAAAGGACCAACACCAACCCGAGAAACACACGTGTCTTGGACACTCCCGTGTCCTAATTGACACGCCCGTGTCATACCCAAAGGCGCCTGGGCTCAAGGCCATGTTCACTGTCTTGACAATTCGTCGAGCACAGTTCGTCGACCACCCGACACGGCCTTGGACACGCCCGTGTCCTAGGCCATGTTCCCTGTATCGACACTTCGTCGACCGAAAATTACCGACTTCCCGGGCAGATCATCGACGTGAGATCGACACGCCCTGGGACACGCCCGTGTCTCAGGCCGTGTTCGCTGCTCGATGATCATCGACTCCAAAATTCGTCGACCCATCGGCCAAATTGTCGACCCAAACACGACATGCCCTGGGACACGCCCGTGTCCCAGGCCGTGTGCCCCCTGCAAAATTCCAAACTTGGCTCAAAATGCCTCGCATCACTCTTTTGAGTTTCGGGGTGTTACAAACCGTCTGGGCCCTGGGACTTGGCATTGAACTGAGCCGGTCCTATCGACGGCCTGCTATGGAGACCACACAGCTTCTCTGGGAACAAGCCAGGTTGTTGTGCACGACAGCTACAAAATACAGACCGCCTGGTCTTCAAAGCCATGAGAACTAGTCGCGAATTTCGGGTTAACATATTTGAAGTAATGATGGGTTGTACAATGTTAAGATGACACATGACGTCATGACTCAAAGCCTAATCTTTCTTATAAAAAGGAAGAGTAGGAGACCCTAGATGTTACTTCATTCTTCCATGTTAAGCAAATCTTTGTGACGAATCTGACGAAGGTAGAGAGGTCACTGGAGGTCACCGGAGTCGGATTTTCTGGAAGCCAAACTGCCTTTTGAGAACAACGATACTAACAGGGAAGAACGGTGTTGCTGAGGAGAGTGACGAGATCCAGAACTGGAAACAAGGTGAGATTCCTACCCTCTCCCTTGGTGCTAGATCTTAAGTTAAGATATAGGAGAGATGTCGACTCAAAATAGTTTGACTTGTGCATGATGAAGATCTCCAAGGAAAAGACCATGCTATGACCTCGTCCTAGGGATTAGTTGTCTTCAACCTGTCCTCTCTTTGTTCTGAAGATGGTGTACTTGGTTTCGTGAAGAAGGATGGTCTTTTGATGGTCAATAAGGGAGGAGGAAGTGTTGTAGGTGGTTTGAACAAATGGCTAATGGATGAAGTGGAACCGATGTCATCCTTTTTGCTTTAAGATGCGTGCAAAAATCTATTTTTTATGCACAATAGACTTCGAGGCCATTTTTGGGTGTGATACAGCAGAATCTTGGTCTTGGGAAGACCATGCAAGTTGTAGTCCTCGTAATGACCTTTCCAATGGATGATTGCATGTTTTCTTAGGAGTTTTGTACCTCCAGGAATGTCTGGTCGAAGTTGCTGCATGGTAACAACTTATGTTCAGGATGATTTCGGGTTAGTGAATAACCGAGTTTGGAATAGGTAGGAGAAATGTAGCAAGATGATGTTGAGGTTTGGATGAGCCTAGTTATATTTAGCCGAGATAAATAAATGGTTTGGAGGAATTTTATAAACAAATAGTTTGAGGAAATTAGTGAACAAATGGCTTTATAAGATTTGGTTGTACAAATGGCTAATTGTGAAATCTAGTAAGGATGCGCGCGATTGTAATATGATGAATTATACAAGTTTTGAAAGAGGGTGTGGTGCCCGATAATTGAATGTGTGATCTATACTTACGATATCATGCTTGATGGATAAATGGAGAGTTAATATATTGTTGTGATAAATATATGAAAGCATAATTGTCTGTAAATGCTTGATTATAAGGAAGCAATCTGATGAGGTAAATCTCATGGCCATGAGAAATGTTGAATCATGATCTCAAGTGTTCGATGGGATAATTTGTATAATCCACTACTTAGAGTGTGTCTCCCTATGGGTAGTAGTGTGGGATTGGTATGTTATTAAAGATGGCTTGCCACCTGTGTTGATGTAGAACCCTTGAGTGCTTGGGAGCACAAAATGGAAAGGGTATAAGTGCGTGATTTTTGATCGCACTAGATTGGTAATGATGATAAGGGACTCAGTGTGGAGCCCTTGAGTGTTGTTGAGCATTGGATTGGTAATGATGAAAGGGACGCGGTTGGCGTCCTTGTATAGTTGATGGCAAGGCCATGTGAATTTGTATGCTGTTTGAGTTGACGCGAGGTGTCATAATCATGGGTTAAGGACGCTGTGGTAGGTCTTTAGGCTCGCCAGACGTCACACCGACAGGAGTTGACAAATTGACTTTGTACGGTGGGCTTAGTCCTCGTGCTCATTCCTGGGGCTCCATCCGTGCCAAGTGGATGGTTGGGCCTTGTCCTGTGGTGATACACTCCCATAGGCTCCTTCCGTGCCATACGATAGGCCAGTTTGGGCTGTGTTCTTGCTGAACATCTACCAAAGGCCCCTCTGAGCCGTAGTATGCATGGAGCTCCACTGTTGTGTTCTTAGCATTGAGGGATATAGAGGCCTAGGCTTGGTAGGGTGGATGTCCGCCTAATAGTGGAAAGCTCATTTCACAATCACCTTCTGTCCATGAAGGATGACGCCTGAATGGTTAGCTACCCGCTCGAAAGTGGAACTACAGTTCTGTGTCGACATAGTAGTGTTCGTGTCTGTGCATGGGTAAGTCAACACATTGCATTCAAACATTGAGTTGCATTATATACTCAAGATCCTTATCTTATAAGTTTGTATGGGCACTCTTATATGATGAGATACTTTACTGTTATGCCGATCCTTAACTTATAAATCCATATGGGAATTTTTATAAGTTAAGTTACTTTCCTGTTGTAGACTTATGTGCTTAATGGATTGCTATGATTTTAGTAGAACGGCTAGAATAGAATTTGGATAATATGTTATACGTTGCTACTATTACTACTCATGATATATAGATTCTCCACCTGCTTGTTATTACTGCTTATATATATATACACTCTTCTTTTCTCTGCTTGATTCCTAAGAGGCGTCGGGGGAGCGGATGTGATAACCACTTAGTCTTTATGTCTAACGGTTGCTTTGTATTCCATTTTAGATAGAAATCTAACAGATAGAGTAGCAGCAGCAGGTCATACAGGAGGGCAGCCATGCCAGGGTAATAGGGCCTGATACGACGTTACTATCGCTGCCGTAAATACGGATATGAGTTTTTGGAGGAGACGGAGACTCAATTATTGTAGCCTTTGGGGGTAATTTTGGGAGTACTCTGATATTAATAGAAGTGTTTGTAGCTTCTTATTATTGTTGTACTGTTTGTACTTATATACTTTTGTGGATTTTGACTTCTATTTTTATAATTAATATGTTGGGTTAGCATGGATGATATTTGTTTGTCCGGCAAGATAGGCGTCTTATGTTAATAAGTAGCCCTAGTGTAGACTCTTCCTCAAGGAGGCTGTTCTAGGCAAAACACTCACCTCGTTGTTGTCTTGTGTTTGGGTGTGGGGTCTTACAAA